>CM033462.1:8539273-9139273 GCA_019425755.1 Amaranthus cruentus | reverse complement strand
ATATATTCAAGGAGTAACTCCTACTACTATTACCAATTGGTTTTAGTAGTGAACATTCTTTGGGTTTATGAGTGGACTACTTCTTCTCGTCCTTGTTTGGGTTGCCCAGACCCATTTTCTAAATTTTATATTAATAGATTGAACCTCAAAGGAGACTAGTTGTGTGAAATACTCAAATATAAGAATAAGAGTAGGACCATGATTGTCAAAAAGAAAATATATAAATAAATTAAAAAAACAAAAAAAATTTAAAAAAGAAATTAGTGCAAAAGGAGAAAAAAAAAGTATTATCTGATTTCCTCTTAATTTTGTAGTTCTTTTATTTTTGGTTGTTCATGTAACTACGGGACATAAGATTCATACTTTTGAATCTTATTCATCCGTTATTTTAAAAGAAATATATAAATATGAAGAAGACATGTGTATATGTAAGTATGTAACTATAATTCTAGCGCGAAAAGCACTCATATAGTGATGTTGGAAGGCAAATAAAGTATAATCAGTTGCAAATAATTCAGAATAGAGATAATATTTTAAAATAATTCAGTCACCGTTTTACTATGTTTTTTTGTTTGTGGTCTTCCATTCTAGATCCTATTATAATTTAGAACAAATTTACTTTATAAACATGTCATTCAAATATTTTGTCATAAAAATTCCTTTGTCTTATTCATTTACATCAAATTAATAAAGCAAATTAATTTGTTCAAAAATACTCCCTCCGTCCTGTATAGATTGTATCAAAGAGAAAAATAGTATTTTTTAAGAAAATGGTGGATAATAGTAATAAATGAAGAGATAAAATGAATTGTGTGGAAGAAATTAAAAGAGAGCTAAAATGTATGAGTGGGTTAATAGAAAGTGATGGGCCTAGGGCTGTAAATTCGGTTACTCGGTCGGATTTTGGGTGGGATTTCACCGGGTTCGGATATTCTCGGGTTTGGGTTTTCCCAGGTTCTTTAGCGCTTTGAATCGGGTCGATTCGGTTACGGATCCAATCGAGTACGGGTTTGTATCGGGTCAATACCACACTGGGTCGGTTTCGGTTCCGGGTCATATCCATTTCAGTTTGGATTTGTATCGGGTTCGGTTAATACAATTCGGATCCAAATCGGTTATGCTGCAGGTCGAATCGAGTTCGATTAGACTGTGGGCCGGGTCATTTTGGTTTTAGGTTAACGTTAATTCGAATTATTTTGGTTCGGGTTGACTTCCGATCGATTATATCATTTTTGAGTTGTGCATTTAGTTATTCTTAGGATCGAGTCGATTAAAATCCAATTCAATTGATTTTTATGTCGAATGAAATTTATGATTACACAATTAATTTATGTTAAAATTGTTTATGATGGGAGAATGGAGAGTTGTAGTCGATTAATTAAGTTGTCGGTCAATAGACAAATTTGGTTTAGCCTAAGATAAAGTCGATAAGATTTGATTGTGGCCTGCATTTATTGTTTAATTTTAGATAAACTAAACTTGATTCAATTCGATCAAACTTATTATTAACTGAATTAAATTTGATACGGTTAACTCAAATTATATCGCTTAATCACATTGTCGGGTTAATCTCGAGTGTTAACTATGGGTCATTTTGGGTGGGATTATGTCGAATACTTATCGGGTTAAAGACGGGTTCGAGTTGTAACAGGTCGGGTGCAAATCGAGTTCAGTTAACCACATTGTCGGGTCAATTTCAGGTGTCGGTTGTTCTCGAGTCGGGTACCGGTCGATTATTGGTCTAAAATAATCGGGTACATGTCAAGTTACGGGTCAACATCAGGTCGAGTTTCGATCGGTTACAAGTTACTGCACCTCGGGTCAACCAACGGGTCGGATACAGGTCGATTTCAATAGGTATTACAGGTCGGGTCAATTTTTTACAGCCCTAGATGGGCCATTTAGGCCTATCAAACAGATCAGGTTGAGTCGTATTCGGGTTCGGGTAATATATAAACAGGTCAGAAAACCCTTGACCCAAACCCAACCCAGTTAGTTAATTGGGTCGAAAATCACAACCTTGACCCGACATGCAACAGATCAGGTTGACCTGATTTCGACCCACTTAACCCGTTTATAATTTATTTATTTTTTCGTTTTAAGGGTTTTAACGTAAATTAAATCTAATTTTTTAGGTTTTAATTTTATCTTTATGTTTTTTGTTGTTTATTTTGTATTTTTGTTGAAAAATAAGAAACTATGAAGTGAACTAAGTTTAGCTTATACTTATTGATTTAACTCGAAATTAACACATTTAATTAAAATTTTGACCTGAACCTAACCCATTTAATAACAGATCAGGTCGGGTCGACCCATTTAATTAATTGGTCAAAAGTCTCAACTCAAACCCACTTATTTCGAATTAGCAGGTCGGGTTAACTTTTGTCAGCCTTAGGGTCATTGTCTAAAAATAGAAATGATGCAAATTAATTGGAACAGACCAAAATAACAAATGTTACAATTTAATGGAACAAATGATGTATATATAGGTGGAGATAGAAGATGTTATACATGGATGGGACCAGTGCCAACAGTATTGATCACAGAACATGAATTAATAAGGGATGTTTTTACAAGAATGAACCTTTTCAAAAAGCCAAAACTAAACTATCTACTTGAAATACTTCTCTCTGGACTTGTTCAATATGAGGGTGAGAAATGGGCTAAACACAGGAAACTTATTAACCCTGCTTTTCATACCCAAAAGCTTAAGGTATGTACCACTTTTTAATTTTATTTCTTATACTTTATTTTTTGAATAATTTGTGAATTACAGCCGCGAAATTTAGTCATTTTGTGAATTACAGCAGCGAAGTTTTTTTTTTGCGAATTACAGCCACCAAGTTTTGAAAGTGACCACAATTAAGGCCAAATGACCGGTTGTCACCGATGACCTGCATATTTACCTTTGACTTTCCATTTTTCTGATTTTTCCTTTTTTTTCCTGTTTTTTTCTTTTTCCTTTTTTTTAATTTAATTTCTTCATCCCCAATAATCTTTCTCTCTCTTCCTCCTTCTTCTCCATCATCTTCATCCTCTTCATCCTCCATTAATCTTCAAAGTCACCATTAATCTTCAAAGACCCGATTTCTCTCCAAAGTACAAATCCTAGATTCCTTCCCCTTTTCAAGAATCCTAATCAAAGACCCAATCAAACCAACAATCTAATGGCTACCACTCTCAAAATGGGACAAAATTGAAGCTAAAATGGGACAAAATTGAAGATTGTGAGAGTAGTTTTTACAACATCATTCAAAATTTTCAACCTTTAATCATCCAACTCATTTTGGATGTCAGTGTCCCTTTTCTTTTTGAGTTAATCTTTGTATTTTAATCATCCAAATCATTTTGGATGTCACTGTCCCTCCAATTTCGCTTTCGATTTATATTATCAATCAATTCTGGGTTTTAATCATCCAACTCCTTCTGGGTTTATTTTAATCATCCAATTTCACTTTCGATTTATTTTAATCATCCAACTCCTTCTGGGTTTATATTATCAATCAATTCTTCATATATCATCCAACTCTTTTATTTTTGTGTGTTTTCTTTATGTGCATTCAACCTGTTTAAAGGTGAAATTATATTCTGAAAAAAAAGAATTTTTTTTGATAAAATTAACCACACAATTTATATTCATAATTTGAAGATTGTTCTTGATGGATTTGGACTTTGAAGATATTCTGAAATCATATTCTGAAAACAATTTATATTCACAATTTATAACCACACAAATTATATTCTGAAAAAAAAAAGAATTTGTTTTTGTTATTAGGTGTTTGATTATCTGATGAAATTTATGATGAATGTGAAGATTTAGACTTTGAAGATTTGGACTTTGTTTTTGTTCTTGATGGATGAAATTTATGATGATTATCTAATTATAATTTTAGAAATTTTCTGGGTTCCCAAACGTTGAATGTGAATGAATCAAAAATAAGCATTATGCAATGAAATTTATGATTGAATGGTGACTTTAAAGATTTGGACTTTGAAGATTGGGTCTTTGATTAGGGTTCTTGAAAAGGGGAAAGAAATCTAGGATTTGGACTTTGAAGATTAATGATGACTTTGAAGATTAATGGAGGATGAAGAGGATGAAGATGATGGAGAAGAAGGAGGAAGAGAGAGAAAGATTATTGGGGATGAAGAAATTAAATTAAAAAAAGAAAAAAGAAAAAAAACTCAAAAAAGAGGAAAAATCAGAAAAATGGAAAGTCAAAGGTAAATATGCTGGTCAACGGTGACAACCGGTCATTTGGCCTTAATTGTGGTTACTTTCAAAACTTGGTGGCTGTAATTCGCAAAAAAAACTTTGCGGCTGTAATTCACAAAATGACTAAACTTCGCGGCTGTAATTCACAAATTATTCTTATTTTTTTAATTTTATCTATTTAAATATATTGTTAGTAATATTAAATGGTGGTCCAAAATGGTAATGTATATACAGCGTAATTTAACTAGAAAATTTACTTGACAAGGTTTAAAGTTTTGTTGGACTTATTCTAACAACTAACAACACGTTTGTTATTAGTTGTTATTAGAGGTGTTCAATGGGGCGGGTCGACCCAACGGGTCAAGGGTCGGATCACATTTTAACGGGTCATTAGCAGGTCGGGTCAATAACAGGACGAGTCATTACAAGAATTAATTGCGAAAAAAAATTTACCACTTTTTATTTTTATTTTTAAATGATATTATTATAAACATAAGTGGATCGACCTAACGGGTCATAAAATATAATTAAAAAATTGTTTTTATTAATTTTAAAAAATGGGTCAAAGTGGGTCGGATTTAAACGGGCTTGACCCGCCCTGCCCCGTTTAACATTTGACACGACCTGCCTCGATCCATTTAAATTTTGACCCGACCCGCCCCGTTGAACACCTCTAGTCGTTATTAAATAGAGATAATGAAAAGATAATGTAATTTTGATATATCTCTTTGCAATTTTAATAGTTGTGCTTGTTCTCCTTTATTTAATTATATTATTTTTTCAGTAAATTTATTCCAATGCATTATCATTTTAAAAGGTGATATTTGATGGTAATGGTAAAATTGTGAATAAAAAAACTTTTTATGATTAGAGTTTTATTACCTTAGAATTGATTGCAAAAAATAGGGCGGATCGGTTCACATTTTTAACGGGTCATTAGTGGTTGGGTCAATAATAGGGCGGGTCATTAGCGGGCCTTGGTGTAGAGGGTTGGGCCGGGTCGGATAATTATAAAAATTAATTGCAATAAAACATTACCATTGTTTTTATATTTTTAAATGATATTATTATATACATAAATGGGTCGATCTAACCATAAAGTAAATTATTTTCTGAACTTTTAAAAAATTTGGTTAAAGTGAATCGGATTGAAACAAGCTTTAACCCACCCTGTCCGTTTAACTATTAACATGAACCACCCCGACCCAACCCGTTAACATTCTGTAGTAGAAAGTAATCTCTAAGTATCAGTGACAAGGGTAAGATTGTGTATATCTGACCTATTAAACTTCCACCCAAAGTGAGAGCCAGTTAATAACGTTGAAGTAATGTGATGTATGTGATTATGCAGTTTATGGTCCCTGCATTTCAAACCAGCATAAGTGATGAGCTAGAAAAGTGGGAAGGTTTGGTAACTAAAACAGGTAGCGCTGAGATAGATGTGTGGCCAAGTCTTTTAAGCATTACAGCTGATGCCATCTCTAGAGCTGCTTTTGGTAGTAGTTTTCAAGATGGTAGAAAGATTTTTGATCTTATCACTGAGCAAAAAGATATTATCATGAGAAATATGAAGTTTTCTTTTCTCCCTGGTTGGAAGTAAGTTCTTTTTGTAAACATATTATTTATATATATTACTAAAAATAGAATGTAATAGTAGTACCAATCACACATTTTGTGTACTATTTAAAGTGGCAAACAACGAATATCTAGTAGCTAGTAACCGATTACAGTGGCTGATTTGACCCAGTTGGCCGGTTTTGAACCCGCTGCTACGAGCTGCTTGTTCAAAAACAGTTTATTAACAACTATAAGTTGTTTCAACCAGCTAAGTCAAAGAACCAACTCAACCAAAAGATTAAGTTGATGGTTGATGCCCCAAGATATCTTATATACTCTAACACGACCTCTCACACGAGCCCTTTGGGCTAGAAGTGTGGATGCAACATAAGCCCTCTTCATATGTGGCGCTAAATTTTCACTTTAAATGAGGGATGGTTGAGATTTGAACCCGTAACCTCTTGTCACACTAGATCTGATCCCCTGTCAAGGAACCAACTCGAACGAGGCCCTTCTCATATACACCCATAATGTATATGGTTGATTTTGTATCAGATATTTTCCAACAAAGGCAAAGAAGAGGCTAGATGAAACACATAAGGAAATACAAGATTTATTAAATGGAATAATAGGGAAAAGAAAGAACGCAATGGAGGCAGGGGAAGCTGCTAAGGATGATGTGTTGGGGATACTACTAGAATCAAACTTTAGAGAAGCCAAGCTATTGGAAGCTCAAAATGTTGGTGGCAAGAAACAATATGCATTAAGCTTTCAAGAGATAGTGGAGGAGTGTAAGTTGTTCTACAATGCTGGCCAAGAGACCACTGCAGTGTTGCTTGTTTGGACTATGATTTTGTTGGGGAAGTATCAAGATTGGCAAACACGAGCTCGAGAAGAAGTTCTTGCAACCTTCGGACACAACCAGCCCGACTTCGATGGCTTAAACAATCGTCTTAAAATAGTAAGCTCGATCCCTTGCATTTTGTTCTTATATTTCTGTAGGTGTCAAACACTTAATGACGTTGAGGTCATGCCTAAAACAAATGACGGTGATTGATGAATGTATGCGTATTAAAGAACCAACTCAACTAAAAGTTTAAGCTGATGGTAAAACCGGCCACTACATATGCTATTATATACTCGAACATGTCACCTCGCACTAGAGCCCTTTGGGCCATAAGTGTGGATGCAACACATGCCTTCTTTATACAGGTTGTTGAATGTGCCACTTTAAATAAAGGGTGGTTGAGATTCGAATCTATAGCCTCTTATCATGCTGACTCTGATACCAAAACTATCTTATACGTTAAAGACTCTATTAATACAGAATGTTAATATGAATTGTTTTTGATTCTTAATAGGTGACGATGATACTTTATGAGGTGCTAAGATTATATCCTCCAATAGGTGCAACCTCGCGAAGGCTATATGACCGGGAAACAAAAGTAGGAGATTTAACTGTACCATCCGGGGTCGTACTCTCGTTATCGATCATTCATGCTCATTTGGATCCTAAGGTTTGGGGTGACGATGCAAAAGAGTTCAATCCCGAGAGATTTTCACAAGGAATTAATAAGGCAACTAAGGGGACTAATGCATACTTGCCCTTTGGTTGGGGACCAAGGATATGCATTGGTCAAAATTTTGCACTTATTGAGGCAAAGATGGCTGTGGCTATGATTTTACAACGTTTTTCTTTTGAGCTCTCACCATCATACATTCATGCTCCAACTAGTTTTATAGCTGTTTCGCCACAACATGGTGCTCATCTCATCTTACATCCACTTTAACTCTATCACAAATTCTTGTAAGAGACCATCTCTTATTGGGTTGGCCTATAAAAAAATATGAAGTAAGAGTAAAAAATAAGCTTTGATGGACTGGGTCTGAGGAACGTTTCTCAGAGAGACAGTCTCTTAGGAGACTAGCTGTAACTCTATTAATAGTTTGTTATAAGGTTTTCTAAGCCATTTACGAGCAGTTTTGTTACACTTTACTTGGATTGAATGAATTGAACAGAAAGAAATTAAAGGGTTTGATTTGGAAAAATATAATTTTCTTTGTTAACAGAGATCAGTAATCTTTACCAAGAGTTCTGTTTGGTATTTGTATAAGTCAATCTGTGATGCAATTCTTGAGCATAAACAACACAAAAATAATATACATAGTTACCATAGTCTATAGTGGCATTTATGAAAAACGTACTAGATCTTATGTCGCAAAAAACTTTAGTATGGTTTTTTATTCTGCTACTAAAGCGTCTAATAAATGTCACTAAATACTCTATATATACATTGAAATTCTGAAGTAGCAATATTTAAATTAAATATTACTAAATATATCCCACTAAAAACAAATTATGTTGTAGTGGGCTCACTAACTCTTTACCCAAGATAACCTAAACATATCTCTCAATTATACACGCAATATTCAGTGGACCTCACTTGGAAGAAGACATCTCAACACTAATCATCGGCAATTTTAAATAACACTATCAAAAACAGTCAAGCAGACACATTATATCAGAAACAACGTACAACTCAAACTCAAATAGTTACTCCTGAAATTATAAAGTGGCATACTTCTCTTTCTCCACATGGGACAACTCACAATGTAATTATAATCCTATCAGTCTATTTAATTAGTGTTACTAAATGGTGGTAATGAGAATGATTTATAGTGTAAAAGTTTCATATCATTTCCATAATAATGAAACATTGATCACGAAAAAGTTTTTTTGTTTACAAATTTCCTTTACCACCTATTACCACTTCTCCCAATAGTGATGCATTGGAATGAATTTTATGAAGAAAATGAGATGATTAGAGTGGAACAAGCATGACCATCAAGGTAGTCATGGTATCAGGGTCAGCGTGACAAGAGATCATGAGTTTGAATATCAATCACCCTTCATTTAAAGTGAAATATTAAGTATCAAATATTTTAGGAGATCTTATTATGTTGCATCTACACTTTAAGCCAAAAGGCTCTCGTATAATAAGGTGTGTTAGAATATATAACATATATATCCTGAAGCCTCAATTATCAGTTTTTTTTTTTTTTGAGTTGATTCCTTGGCAAATCACACTCATAAACGTGGCTATTATTTGCCTAAACACAATTTACAAGCTACACTTAATTAAGTGTTACTAAATAAATGTAAGTAGATACAATTTTTTATAATATACTTTGCTTAAACCTATAGCTTTATTAGTGTATCTACCTGTACTAGGCAAAACCCATTAATCGCGTAAGCAAAACCTATGGCGATCTAGCCGGATCGAATTTATTCTTGGTTTCGTGTTATTCAACCTTTCTCGTATCAATCATTATACATTCTACTAAAACAATCAGAGAATATGACACATGTCACTTTTATACATCATGTTTTCCTTCCTAAATTTTAAGTAATTAAATATGGAAACATTAAGTTTTAATTAAACTTTATTTCTTAATCATACATTAATAGTAAGAAAAGAGTCACTTCTAAAACCTTTAATGTTTTAAATACATTTTTTTAAGAAAATTTTTTCTGGGTAACTTTGATTTTAGTAAATTAAATGAGTAAACTATTAATTATACCTTATTTACGATACAAAAATAATTCAATTATAAAATAGTTGTTAACTATAAATCTATAAAGAATAAAGAATACTAATGAATTATAGAACGGTAATGTTTTTTCAAGATCTAGAAAATGGGTCATTTCATGTCAATTCGACATATCTACTATATAATTCTATTTGCTTAAAAAATTAGTTTTATTTAATAAATCGGTCATTTCACCTATACAATAAATTTTTTTAAAAAAATAGTTATAGAACGGTAATGTTTATTATAAAAAAAATTATATTAATTTATCAAAAACATTAAAGTATATTTATTCATAAAAACAAATATAAGATCCCACTTAATTATGTTTTAGCTAAGAGGTCGAAGTGTGACCTATTGTTCGTCAAACAATCGATAGGGATAAAGTGACATAGTTTGAAAATTGGGATAAAGTGATATGAATTTGCCTCTCACTTCACACTTTCACTAACATGCAATTGCAAAATATTTGCCTACTTTCTATTTGCTTTTAAAGAAAAAGTAGTTTTATTTGCTAAATGAATAATTCCACCGATAAAAATTTATTTTAAATAAAAATTATACAAACAGTCTTTTCTTCTCAAAATCATTAAAATGAGACCAACTTTGTAATTATTTTGACTCGTTTTTAAAAAATTGAAAAAATCTTTCAATTATTCAAATAAAAAAAATAATTAAGCTTTATTAACATAAATCATTTTGAATTTATTTTAAAATGTGAATTGTAATCATTTAATTATTGAAACAAACTTAAATTATTCATAATACATTTTGTTTTATCATTTATCATTTTCATAATTTATTGAAAAGAAATTTTAAATATTCATTATACACACACTCCCCTCACACACACATATATAAATATATTATTTAAAATACTAATAAATAACCTTTTTTATAATCTTTAAAATAAAATATATTATACAAGTATAAAATTAAATTAAAACCTTTATTTCAATCTCCGTGCATGCCACGGGAATCTATCTAATTGCTTACTTTCATATATGAAGTTTTTATATAATTTTTAAATGTGTATAATTCAATATATAAATAATCAAAATAACACATTACACGTACAGTGGAGCGGAGGAACATGAAATATTAGAAGTTTTAAAATTGAAATACTTAAAGTTGAAATTTGATTTTTTTGTTTTTTTTCCATGCATGTTATCTTTTCAAATATATTATATGATGGTAATTATAAAGATTTGGTCATATACATAAAGTATTACTCCATATTAGAAAATAAAATGTGAGGTGCGACACTACCTAATAGAAGTTTCGCCATGGCCAGCCTACTAGGTAAGGGTAAGTAAACCATATAGAGATCGAACAAGAAAACTTAAGGAAGAAGAAAAGCCATTGGGATTCAACCCTAATAATAACTAATACCGTGCATCACAAGTAAACTCTAACAATGTGTCGCATAAATGGCACATGACTCTCAATTGTGTTCAATGCAAGATATGTGTAACTAATCTAGTTACCGAATATAAGTAATCTAAAAGTAATTGATTAAATAACATACAATAATAATCATATATAATAATAATAATTGTAATAATAATAATAATAATAATAATAATAATAATAATTGACATTTAGTTTCGTGTATAAATTAATGTAGGGTATGAAGGTTGTAAATCCTCACTCAATTCACAAAAAAGAAGTGGAAAAATGAGATCAATATTAAAGAAGCTTTTAACTTCAAAGATAATATTAAAGAAGGTTTGGCTACTAATCATAGCAATAATCCAAAGATGGATTATTAGCCTTCCAATGTTTTCATTAATACTAAAAAAGAAAGAAGAAGAAGTGTATAGACATGCATTTGTAAATATGATTCTAAGAGAATCATCATTTAAAGATGACAATATGTTTCTAGGTAATTTTCGTAACGGTGAGCTGCCTAAGGGGCTCTTGCGTGAGGCAATGCCAAAGCATGTGGCCGTGATCTTGGATGGGAATCGACGATGGGCTAAGAAAAGAGGAATTTCTTCTATTCAAGGATATGAAGCTGGACTTGGAACTTTGTGTTTCTTTCTTGAATTGTGTCGTAGGTGGAAGATTCCTATTGTCTCACTTTTCATGTTTTCCTCTGAAAATTGGGCTCGACCAAAAGTGAGTTAATTAACTTATTTTATATTGATCTATATTTGAATGGCACTATATACCAATAGCAGACTCGTGATCTCAAAAGATTGGTTATATAATTTTTTTTATATATAACTTGGTGTTTTTTGAATTTACGTTTGTAGGATGAAGTGGATTATTTGATGGATGCTTTTGAAAAAGCTTTGAAGCATTATCTAGTACTCGCTTCTCAAAGGTAAGTACTTTCTCTTTTCCATACTAGTTGCAACATTGATAAAAATGACACTACTCATTCATCACTCTTAATTTGATTCGTTTCATTGCAAAGATTATTAATATCAAATTTTTACAATTTTTTATCATACATATATAATTAGAGATATTAAGAATTAAATTAGTGCATTAAACTGCTTGAAAAAACAAACGTTGCAAGTAAATTGGAAAAGAGAAAGTACTATTAATCAATAGTAAAGTCGAAATTAGTTTCATGCAATTATGTTTTTGACTTATTGATTTAGCTACATATTTTTTAGGGAAAATTGTTGGAAAATACCTATAAAATACCTGTTAACAGATTACTTTCATGCAATTATGTTTTTGACTTATTGATTTAGCTACATATTTTTTAGGGAAAATTGTTGGAAAATACGTATAAAATACCTGTTAACAGATTACTTTCATGCAATTATGTTTTTGACTTATTGATTTAGCTACATATTTTTTAGGGAAAATTGTTGGAAAATACGTATAAAATACATGTTAACAGATTACTTTCATGCAATTATGTTTTTGACTTATTGATTTAGCTACATATTTTTTAGGGAAAATTGTTGGAAAATACCTAGAAAATACCTGTTAACAGATTCATTGTAACTCTGTTATATTTATTAATTTAAAAAAAAATTAAAAATAACTCTTTGCACGTGGGTTTTAATAACCCACCTTCACTTTTCAATACTCCTTTTCATTTGCATTCCCAGGAAACCCCACTCATGTTATTCCCCAATTTGCAAGAATTAGGGTTCCAATTTTTAGGAATCTAGTGTAATTGAAACTTTGTTGAATTGTAATGAAAGCTTTGTTAAAGCTATGTAATGAACATAATGATGCATATTAGTACTATTTGCTTGAATTTCTATTAATTTCAAAAATACAATCTTTATCTAAGATAAAAATGAAAAAGATTGCATCTTTTCAGAAGCAATATGTATCTTGTGATATTCATTGCAAGTCTAGTACTGCCCATTTAATCATTTTGCTCTAATCATTCAAAGATCATGCCAAACAAAACCAATTAACCCATTGCAAGTCTACAGCCTTGGTCTTTTGAAGGAAGGGAATTGAAGCCCTAAATGAATTGGGGAAGAAATAGAATGCTATTGTTTTTTTATGCTCTAAACTCACGTGCCTTAGCTTTAGGTTTTTAATTTTTTTTTTAAATTAAAAAAGTAACGGAGTTAGTGATAATCCGTTAGTAGGTACTCCTTCACAAACAAAACAAATTTTCTAGGTATTTTTTGACAAAAAAATGTTCTAGGTAGTTTTTCACAGAAATGTTGTTTTTCTAGGTATTTTCTAACAATTTTTCCTATTTTTTATTTTTTGTTATAATTGTAACTTGTATAATTGAGGAGACCAAGTCAGTAAAGTACGTGACTGAGAGTTTAGATCATTGTCATTCAATAAAACTATGTTTAATATCAATCAGAAACTCAATTTCAAACTAAAAAAATAAATTATGATTCATAATATCATCAATATCATGGATCGCAAATTTCATGAAATAAACTAATGATACTAGACATAACAAGCAACCAACATTATTTATTTGGAAAAATTACCGTGAATAATACAAGCTTTTGTTATTTTCCCTACAATAATACGAACTTTTGATTAACCATGAATAATACCAACTTTGGGGTGTTTTTTCTTAGAATAATACCAACTTTAGTTTATTAACTAATTTACTAATTTTTTTGGTCATATAATCACCTATAGTTTGATTTTTAACATGTTAGGTATATTCTAGGGAAAGACCTCCATAAGTTGGTATTATTCATGGTTAATCAAAAGTTGGTATTATTGTAAGGTAATAAGCAAAATGTTGTATTATTCCTGGTAATTTTTCCTTTTTTTTATGGAAATTTGCTTCATTATATTAAATCAAGACCAACCAAGGTGGAAAGACGTTGGGAAAAGGTTCCATACGCACACGCTCACTTCCCATCTAGCAACCAACATTATTTAAGATTATTGCATTATTGATTTGCTATAATATTTGGTTTTTAAAGCTAGCTAATCATTATAGAATTACCCTACTAATAAGTACATACATGAATGTGATAAGCAGGTATGGCGCAAGAGTTTCAGTGATAGGAGATAAATCAACATTACCAGATTCATTACAAGAAGCAATTTCAAAAATAGAACAAGATACAAAAAATAACACTGAATTTCATATCATAATATCAATGAGTTACAGTGGACAAAATGATATTGTTCATGCTTGTCAAACCATTTCAAAGAAAGTTAAGGATGGTTTACTACAACCGGAAGCCATAACCAAATCTTTGTTTGAGCAACATCTACAAACTAACGTTACAAATGTTCCATCTCCTGATCTACTCATTCGAACAAGCGGAGAAATTCGAGTTAGCAATTACTATTTATGGCAATCAGCTTATACAGAATTGTATTTTACTAATACGCTTTGGCCCGATTTTGGAGAAGATGAATTTGTTAAGGCTTTAAGTTCGTTTCAGCAAAGAGGGAGACGTTTTGGTAAAGTATGAGGCAATTAAGTTACTTCTTGGAGTGAAACCCTAGGATATGTGTTGATTTTATCTTTGCTATCTCACCATGTGTGTAAGATGTTCAAATGTACAAGACTTTTTATATTAATGCCTTTTAAATACTTTATTGCATTTGTTTGTATTACTTTTGTTGGAGTAAAGCTAATTAATGAATCTAATAGTTTTAAGTTTTACATTTATCACTCTTCCATATTTACTTTTTTTAAATTTTTTAAAGTACTCATAAATTTTTTAAAAAGTACTGAAAATAAAAAGTATATATTTATTTTACCTCCCCTTCGCCTGCAACTGTCGGCGGAAATATAACAAGCCGGGTCAATTTTGAGGCTATAGTGAGTTTCGAATCGGATCTTTTGGGGTTTAGGTTAAGTTTGGGTCGACTCAATAGATCAAGGATTTTAAAAAATATATATTTTATCATTATTTTTTCAAAAAATATATATATAATAATAATTTTTTATTTTAAAGAAAATATTTTCTTATAAAAAGAAATAATGAGCCTAGTTTAACGCTACAACAAAGATAATGTTAAATCAAAATATAAAATTTGATTGGAAATATATTATATTCCAACTTAAAATGATGTCATAGAACTAAAAACGAGTCAAAACAGTCAGATTTAAGATTCGGTCGAGTTTGATCAACAATTTTCATTATTTTCGAATTGATTTTCGAGCTGGGGGGGCATTTGCCAGAGAGGGTGAGGGAGGGTTGGTTGGGGAGGGAGTTAAATTGAGACTTGAGAGTTCTTACTCCCTCTGTCTTATTTAATTTGTACAATTTTTTTATTTTGGTTTGTCTCACTTAATTTGCATTATTTCTATTTTTAGACTATAATCTCATCCGTACATTTTAACTCTCTTTATTTTTATCCACACAATTTATTCTTTCTCTTCATTTATTATTATTATCTACGTTTTATTTTAAAAATAATTTTATCTTTGATTCAAACTATATGGGACAGAGGGAGTAGTTTGTTTTGGAATTCAGTGCTCTCTATAATTGGGCCCCGACAACTGCCATTCTAGCCTAACCTAGGGCCAGGCCTGGCTATTCATTGAAAAAAGAAAAATTTTAATGGAATAAAAATTCCAAACACAAATTCTTACTTGAACTGTCTTTTGTAAAGACGACTCTTAAAAGCCCAGCCTAAATCTATATTTAGAGTTGTAACAATATATATTTAAAATTGAATTAGGCTTTTCAGAGCCGTCTTTACAAAAGACAGTTCAAGTAAGAATTTGTGTTTGGAATTTTTATTCCATTAAAATTTTTCTTTTTTCAATGAATAGCCAGGCCTGGCCCTAGGTTAGGCTAGAATGGCAATTGTCCAGGCCCAATTATAGAAGTTAGAAATTAGGTGTTTAAGGGTCCGTTATGAAATGTAATGCATTCGAGTAGATTAGGGTATGGCATGTAATGTAAAGTGATAACACAAATTCTTGTGAGAGTCAGTCTCTTTGAGAGACCATCTCTAATCGTATCGGCCCATAAAAGAAAATGTAGAGTAAGAGTAAAAATAAGTTTTAATGGGTTGAGCCTAAAAGATGTCTCTCTAAGAGACGGTCTCTCAAGAAACCGGATAAAGTGATAAAGGGATATTAAGGTGCCCACTATTTTATGGGCATTTAGTATATAGATTTTCATTTTTGTTTGGATAATAGAATTTTTATCAATTTATTCTTTTCATTAAGAAAAGATAAGGTGCAATTTCTTTGAATAATTTGGATTAGGTTTTACCCAAATTCTTATTGGAGATCGTCTTTTGTAAAGACAGCTCTCAAAAGCCCAGTCTAATTCTAAATATATCTTGTTACAACTTTAAATATAGATTTGGGCTGGACTTTAAGAGCCGTTTTTACAAAAGACGGTCTCTCAAGAGAGCACCTGTTTATTTTATTCTTTTGTTTGGTTGGGGTGAGTATTTAGATTGGGTTTAGATGAAAAAAAGTAACTTCTATTTTATACAATAACTAGTATTCTTTTATTATCATATAATTATCAGACCCTCTTTTGAGAAACCGTCTATAGTATAGACAATTCTCAAGAGCCCAACCCACATCTCCCTTTTAACTTACAAAATCACCAATCAGTTTTTTTTTAATTTATAAATTGGGCAATGTCAAAACTTAAGACGTCTATTGTATAGACGGTCTCAAGTAAGAATTTGTGTATAATTATTGAGTGTAATCGGTGAAGTAAGAGTCGAGTGCTTAAGTGCGTATAAACATCAAATAAATTGTAAACATTGTGTGGATGTACTTACTACTTAGGTATTATAATTATAAATTAGTATAAACATCAAATACATTGTAATCATGGTAACTTGGTAAGTTAAGGCCAACCTTGTTTTATTTACTAAATCTGGTTTTCATCTTAATTATAATGTAATTTATAAATTAGAATGCATATTGTATTACTTATTAAATACGTATTGTTATGGAGACTAGAAAATGTAATTCATTATTTATATATTGGTGAGAGAGATTTATGGTATTGATTATTGAATTAAAAAGAAGGTGAAGACACAAGTTGAAAATGATAGCCTTCATTAATCCCTCTTACGTTAATTAGTTTAAATTATTATTTTTTAAAATTTGTTTCACAATATTTCCACTCTTTTTATGTTTCGCTAAAAAATAATTTAATAATTCTATAATTTACTCCTACGTAGTTTATACTAAACCATCACATTTTTAATTCTTCACTTGTCATCCAAAGGAGTTGAAATAAACAAAAATGCATTGATTGTCAGTTTTCTTAATTCTTTACCACCATAAAAAATACACACAAGTAATTTTATTTTTTTTGAATAAAAAAAAATAATAATAATTCAAAGAGAGTGAATTTAGTACAAATTGAACAAAAAAGATAAGGAAGAAGTAAAAGCCTTTGGAATTCAACCATACTAACTAACTGCTCGTGCATCACAAATAATTAAACTCTTTTCAATTTGTCACATAAATGGCACATGAGACGTACATAACTCTCAAATATGTTCAATGCAATATATGTGCACCTAATCTAGTTACACAATGCAAGTAATCTAAAAGTAATAGTAATTAATTTAATAACTTATTATTATAACAATAGTTATTATAATACGTTATTATTATAATAATAATAACAATAATTAATAATATCATTTTTCATGTTGCAACTAGGCTAGGCTAAATGATGATAGTAGAAATAGCCGTCTTATTTAGTAGGTGGCTTTCTTTTGTTGATTTTGCCTGTTTGTTTGGTTTGTTTTTGTTGCTTGTTTAATTTGGCTTTGTAGTTTGGTGTTGCTTCTCTTTTGTGTTTAAACTAGTGTTTTATTTATAGCCTAAGTTGTAAAAGGTTCTTTTTAAGTTGATATATTCCTCTTAAATGCCAATAAAAACAACAACAATAACAACAACAACAACAATAATAATAATAAAATATTAATAGGGTTGGATCAGAGCAAAAGTTGACAAATTCTTTGAAGGTCATGTGCAATTTCAAAAATTATGATATATTTTCTAACAACTTTGTATCTTTAAACATTTTACATATACTATGTAATTTAATATTATAATCCTTAATTTTTCGGATTGTTATACGATCGAGTATATATATTGAACATGGTGAGTTTCTCTCCTCAACAAGTATACATAGATTATTGACATTTTTTAGTTACGTGTATAAACTATAAAGTATGTAGGGCATGAAGGTAGTAGACGACCCTCACCCAATTCACAAAAAGAAGTGGAAAAATGAGATCAATATCAAACAAGCTTTTAACTTCAAAAATATTAAAGAAGCTTTGGTTGATAATCATAGCAATAATCGAAAGATGGATTATTACCCTTCCAATATTTTCATTTATACTAAAAAAGATACAAGAAGAAGTGTATAAACGAGCATTTGTAAACATGATTCTAAGAGAATCATCATCATTAGGAGATGATATGTTTTTGGGTAATTTTGGTAATCGCGAGCTACCTAAGGGGCTTTTGCGTGAGGCAATGCCGAAGCATGTGGCCGTGATCTTGGATGGGACTCGCCGATGGGCTAAGAAGAGAGGTTTTTCTTTTATTCAGGGATATGAAGTTGGCCTTGGGACTTTGTGTATCTTTCTTGATTTGTGTCGTAGATGGAAGATTCCTATTGTCTCACTTTTTTTATTTTCCACTGAGAATTGGGGTCGACCGAAAGTAAGTTTAAGTCATTTTATATTGATCGGAATTTGAATAGCACTATACAACTACAATAATGTTAGAGTTTTAATAAAAAAAAAAATTTTAATATAACTTTTTCATTAACATGGTGGTTTTTGGATTTAATTTGTAGGGTGAAGTGGATTATTTAATGGAGGCTTATGAAAAAACTCTCAAAGTATTATCTAGTACTCACTTCTCAAAGGTAAGTCCTATTAATTAATCGATAGTAAAGTCCATGACTTTCGATAATAAGCGCGAAATGGGTTACCGTATAGAGTCTTAAATTTTTTAGAAATTCAAAAATTTATTTTCATGTACAAAGATAATAGTATTAATTAAATTTAGATATAATTTACATTTTTTTAGTAAGTAATATAAGTTATTATTGCTTTTTTATAAAATAGCTCAAATATCAACAATAAAAAAGTATTATATTATTCATGCATGATACCTTAATTACTCCCATGGAATTACTTTCTTTGAACCTGTGATTTAACTAAATACTAGATAATCCTTGTGCGATGCACGACTTTATTAAATTTACTAACATATCATTTAAGAAATTAAAATTTTGAGATAAATTTTACATTATAGTTGTATCTCATTTCGCTCTGAATAGTTATATATATAGTTGTATCTCATTTCGCTCTGAATAATTGTATATATTACATACATTGTTTGATTTGTACCATACTTTGCATTGTGCGTAGATGATTGTGAAAATTTAGTTATAGATTTAACATAAATATTTATGTAAAATTATTTTATAAATTTTTTTTAAAAAATTGTTTGTCATAAAAAATATAAGTGACTTGCATAAGGTTAGTCACAACCTAAATCATAGTATTAGACTTATAAGTAACCAATTTCATTAGTATAAATAAAAAAATCCTCATAAAAGTATATTATTTTTTAACCAACTTAAAATATCCAATACGCTTAGGAGTCGTTTGGTTGACATAGGAATTAAATTCCTATGCGAAGTTGTAATTCATTGGAATTTATTTCCTTTGTCAATTTCCTAGGAATTACTTAATATTGTTTGTTTGACAATAGGTATTTTCATTTCCTTGGAAGTAATTCATGGGAATTGTTAATGACCAAGGGGGTATATGGTAATCTAATTCCTATGTCTCATAGGAATTGACTTCCCTTGGATTTTATAATTCCTAGGAATTTTAGATTTTTTGGCAACCAAACAAATTAGCATAATACTATTTCCTAGGAACTTAAAATTCCAAGGGTAATAGTGAGTAACCAAACAAGCCCTTAAATAATACTCATTTAATAAATAAAATTGATAAGAATTTTATAAATAATTGAAAAAATGAAATAAAATATATAGATTTCTAATATATTAAATGATGTGACCTAAAAAGTATAACATCAACATTAATAACATTATAGTCATAGTTAGAAAGTAATTAAGTCAAAGATATTAATTAGTGATGATGTCATCATTGAGTTTTGGAGGGAAATTTTTTATTGAGGTTGTGACACGTAAGCAATATTAATTAATAATGATGTCAGTGTGTTTTGTTTTAGTAATAGTTATTATATAGATAGATTTATTTTCGTTATAAGTGTAACTTGCATTATTGATTTACTATAATAGTTGATATTGAAAGTCGGTCATCATTATAAATTACTCTACTAATTAAGTACATAAACAAACGACATAAGCAGGTATGGAGCACGAGTTTCAGTGATTGGAGATAAATCAACATTACCAAATTCCTTACAAGAAGTAATTTTAAAAATAGAACAAGATACAAAAGACAACACTGAATGTCATATCATAATATCAACGAGTTACAGTGGACAAAATGATATTGTTCATGCTTGTCAAACCATTTCTAAGAAAGTTAAGGATGGTTTACTACAACCCGAAGCCATAACTAAATCTTTGTTTGAGCAACATCTACAAACTAACGTTACAGATGTTCCATCTCCTGATCTAATCATTCGAACAAGCGGAGAAATTCGACTTAGCAATTACTATTTATGGCAATCTGCTTATACAGAATTGTATTTTACTAATGCCTTTTGGCCTGATTTTGGAGAAGATGAATTTGTTAAGGCATTACATTCGTTTCAACAAAGAAGGAGACGTTTTGGTAAAGTATGAGCCAATTAATTGGTTACTTGTAGGTAGGGGTGCACACGGTCTTGTTTGGTCTGATCTGACGCTAAAATCAGACCAAATCAAAAATTCTGGTCTGAAAATTTTTCAGACCGGACCGGACCATTTAAAATGTCAGACCGGACTGGACCAAACCGTTCTACAACGGTTTGGTTTGGTCTGGTTTACGGTTTTTATTTTTATTTTTTCCAAATTAATATGTGTTCTATGAAAATATTTCGCACTTACAAACACTAAATAAACATAATTTGTAATTAGTTGATTGCATCAACATTATTCAAATATATATTACTATATAAAAATAATAACATCTCAAAATATCTAAGTAGAAACCCGTTTTTTATAAAAACAATTATGGTTTTTGGTCAAAGTACGTTTACGGTCTGGTCTGAAAAGTTTAAAAACCGGGACCAGACCATAAACCGTAATTTTTTAAAAAAAAAACCAGACCAGACCATTTAGAGTGTAGACCAGACTGAATACTCAAATTACGATTTGTTTTACGGTTTAGACCAAACTTTGTTCAGTTCCTACTTGTAGGGTTTTGTTGGAGTGAAACCCTAAGATATGCGTTGATTTATCTTTGTTATCCAACCATGTGTAAGATATCCAACTCTAATTAATAGATTTTTTAAATTGTGGTTCTTTAAATACTACATTGTATTAGTTTGTAGTACTTTTGCTTTTGTTTTATTTACTTGCCATCAGATTTTATATTTTGAAAAATATATTTAAGAGAATGGAGTTTTAATTTAATTACATTGCTATATTTATAATCTTTGCATTGAGATGAATCAAATAATATTTAACTTGACTATGTTTTAATTTATAGAAATTAAAAATAAATCACAAATTAAGGCTGATAAATTAATATTGCATTATTTTGTAATGTAACAATATTTTGTAATATTTTATTATGGACTAAATGTTAACAAAACCTAAATAGAAGCTCAATTGCACACTAGTCTCACTTTATATAGGTCAAGTATCTTGCGGCTTGAGTGCTTGACATGTGTGTACGTTTCTCGTTTCTCGTTTATTTTTCTGTTTCTAATTTGCTCCATTTTTTATTTTGAGTTTTATTACTTATTTTATTTCTCTAGTATTTTCGTTCTATCCACAATTTCAATTTACTTTTAATGTTTTCTTACATGCATTTCAATTTAAATTTTAAGTTACAATATTTCTAAGTACGCTTCATGAAAATTTTAAGTCACAATAAAATCTTTGCATCAAGACGAATTCAACAAGATCTCACATGAACATATTTTTTTCTTCAATATATACTTTAAAAATCTATTTTAGATTTCTCTCTTCTAAAATCGAACAAATTTAAAGTAAATAAATAAAAAGAACGAAGAGAATATCATAAACGTAATTCAATATCCTTCCTTCATTATTACCAAATTATTATTCCCCATAAAAAACCGCCTCAGTTTCAAATGATGCAAATTGATGAACTGAAATATTCATAAGAATACATTAATTATTTATTGAGGTAATGTCCTACCGTGAGACGACTTTAATTGGATCAGTCCAAACAATTTAAAAAAACTTGCTTCCGTTACGAATGTGAATTTAGATAATATTTTTTTAGAATTTTTTCTAATAGGCTGCTTGTATAAGCCCGTCTCATGATGAAACGGTCTCATACAAGACATACTGATAAGAAATATTGTTTCCTTTTCTCTATATGTTTCCATTGAGTTTTTAACTACCTCTAACACAAGTTATTACTCTCTCCGTTCCTTTTTGTTTGTCCACTTTAAGTTTTTACTTCTATGAGAGATATTTAAATTTGATTTTCGAATTAAGTATATATAGTCAAGACAAAATATATTCATGTGGAATTTTGTTAGATTCGTCTTGATGCAAAGAATTTTAATATAAAATTTTTATAATTTTTTATTATACGTAATTGAGATATCGAGGCTCAAAATTTGAATAGAAATACATAAAAACATTAAATTGACAAACAAAAACAACCGGATGGAGTATATCTTGAAAACTCAAATTATTCAATAAATTCCTTATTGTATCACCTAATTGAAGAAGCATTAATTAAGTCTAATAAGTCCAAGTAGTAATCTTAGTTTTTCTTGCCAAACTTAAGTGTTTAGATATATTTGGAAAGGCATTAAGATTTTTGTCATTTGTTAATTTCCAAATTTTTTATTATACGAAAAATATTTTAAAGTAATTTGAATTATCTTAATTGAAAGTATTTAAAATATCAAAAAACAAAATCAATAATTTATTGAAAAGTAATTTAAAAAGTAATAAAAATAAAAGTAATAACCTCTCCATCCCCTGCAACTGTGGGCAGGTTGCGGGTTAGGTCAATTTCGAGACTAATCAGTTTCAAATCGAATCGTTTCGGGTTTGAGTTGAGTTCAGGTCGACCTAATAGATCAAAATATAAAAAATAAAGTTCAACTCCCAACTAAAAATAGTGAGTGCAATTTTTGATTAACCATGAATAATACCAACTTATGGGGGTGTTTTCCTAGAATATACCTAACATGTCAAAAATCAAACTATAGGTGATTATATGACAAAAAATTAGTAAATTAGTTAATAAACTAAAGTTGGTATTATTCTAGGAAAAAACACCCCAAAGTTGGTATTATTCATGGTTAATCAAAAGTTTGTATTATTGTAGGGAAATTAACAAAAGGTTGTATTATTCACGGTAATTTTTCCTTTTTATTTTTGATATAAGTGTTACTTATATAATTGAGGGGCCAAGTCAGCAAGTGATAGAGAGTTATGATAATTTTCAATTAGCGTATGTTTGGGTTGGTTGTAAATATTTAAGAGGTGAAAAAGTCAAAGTAAGAAAATAAAGTTGATAAACAAGAATATTAAAATTTAATTATTGTAGAGGTGAAAGAATGACTGCAAAGTGATATCGATGAAAAATAAAAGGAGCTCTCGGTTTTGTGGGGTAAATATTTATCCTAGGAAAAGGTCGGGAAATGTATTACCTTCATAAAAGGGAAAATCATTTTCCTTTTTCTTCATTATTTTTATTTCGTGCTCATTTTACCTTCTTCACAACTATCTCAACTACTTCAAATGCATCTCTATTTGCTTTTATTTAATTAGTTTGATTTTATTTCTCCCTTATATATTTACACCCAATCCAAGCATGCGCTTAATAAAAATATATTTGATATCAATTAGAAATTAAAAAACACGGTTTCAAACTACAAAATATATTTTGGTCCATAAAATTATCAATATCATAAATTGCATATTTCATTAAATAAACTAATGATTCTAGACATAACGATCAACATCATTTAAGATTATTGCATTATTGATTTAAGCTATAACGGGTAGTTTTGAATGGCCGTCATTATAGAGTCACTTTACTAATTGAGTACATGATTAAATGTCATAAGCAGGTACGGAGCACGAGTTTCAGTAATAGGAAATAAATCAGCATTACCAAATTCATTACAAGAAACAATTTCAAAAATAGAACAAGATACAAAAAATAACACTGAATTTCATATCATAATATCAATGAGTTATAGTGGACAAAATGACATTGTTCATGCTTGTCAAACTATTTCTAAGAAAGTCAAGGATGGTTTACTAGAATCAAATCTTTGTTTGAGCAACATCTACAAACTAACGTTACAAATGTTCCATCTCCTGATCTACTCATTCGAACAAGCGGGGAAATTCGAGTTAGCAATTACTATTTATGGCAATCTGCATATACCGAAATGTATTTTACTAATACACTTTGGCCTGATTTTGGAGAATATATATGATTTTGTTAAGGCATTACATTCGTTTCAGTAAAGAGGGAGACGTTTTGGTAGGGTATGAGGCAAGTATTTGGTTACTAGTAGGGTTTTGTTGAAGTGAAACCCCAAGATATGTTGATTTTATCTTTGTCATAGTATATGTAAAATGTCCAACTATACAAGATTTCTTCGGTTAAGGCGCTTCAAATACTTCTTAGCATTAGTTTATACTCCCTCCGTTCCAGTTTACTAGTCCCATTTGACTAGTTACGGATTTTAAGGTAGTAGTGGGGTCCATTAAAAAGGTGGTAGTTGGATATTTTAATTGATTAAATTAATTGTAAAGGTGGTAGTGGAGTATTGGAAATTGGAAAAGTGAGGGTATTTAGGTAAGAAAAGGTTAACCAAAAAAGAAAATGGGACAAGTAATATGAAATTGTCAAAAAAAGAAATGGGATAAGTAAACTGGAACGGAGGGAGTATTACTTTTTCTTATGTTTGATTTACTTGCCATCAGGCCTTATATTTACAAAAATATATATACATAATAAATAAAGTCTATAAAATTGTAGTTATTTGAGCTCCGCTTCTTTGTTGACCGTTATTTGCATGTAATAAAAGTGAAGTTGTGTACTAATTTCTTTCTATGGCTTAACATATCAGATTCAAATATTCAATGTGTACTCAAAATTTCTTTAGTTGATTTTCTTCTAGATTCAATAGTGATTTTTTTAGTATGTAGATTCAATGTGTATTTATTAAAAACATGCATGCAAGGATAAAAAAATCATTTAAAAAAAAAAATATCGGAGTACAAAGAAATATATGGATTAAAAATAACTTGAAAGTGTTCCATCAAAAAACTTTGATGAAATGTTCTGTTAAATGTTAATGCACAGACGTATTAGAAAATCACCGACTAGTATACAGATTATTTCAGATCCATCAAACCCTAAGAGGCACTAGAATCAAGATTAAAAAGAACGAGAAAAATTGGTCCCATAAACACCTCTAATAGTAACAAATTGAAATAAACTTGATGAACACTTCGATTTTGTGATGTTGTAAAGAATATACGATGCTAATCTTCATGGTAATGATACATCACCGAATTGTTTCCAGAAGTTTCCATTACAAATTACACTGTCTCAGGTGTAACGGTGTAACGGATGATGAATGGTGAATGATGATACAGATTTATAAACAGAAAGATCAGTTGGTGGACGGACAAACATCGCTAAAGACACCACCAGCATGGATAATTTAACGGAAATTGCACGAAGTTTCGTTACTGCAAACACCATTTATGGCCGCTTACCAAGCATAGCCTCGAGATGCTATGCTTGAATGGCTGCTCAATGTTGAAAATTTAATGGGCAAGTTAGTTTATTAGTTGAGATTATCAGAGCCCTGATATAGACTCTAGATTATACTTTGCGGAAGGTGTCTGAGTAGCTTCTTCATTCTCTTTTAATCTTGGCTTTTCCATGGCCTCGACAGCTTGCAGATAAGTGTAAGAAGCATTGCGGTTTGGAGGAGGGCTCGGATTACTAATTCGACTTGCCAGAAAGCGACGTATTAAACCACGCAAAAATGGAGCCATCGTGTCCGGCTCATGCTCTAAATAATACATCAACCCACCCATACACGCACAAAATAAAGCCACCTGTTTGAAGCACGAAAGAATTCTCGCAGATTGTCAGAAATAAGCTATATAATATTGCATATAATCAACAGTACAAGAAAAAGAACAGACTACGTCAATCAAAACCACCCATTTAGAAGTCATCATCTGGGGGATGCATATAGATAGTGACATTCGACACACGAAGACTCTATAAAAATAGGCATGCCGAAACAAAATCCAAGACTATAAGACACAATTTTTGGTTATAAGTCAAAAGTGAGACGGTGGTCTGGATAGCAGGAGTACCAAGTAAAATGTATGATATTTCAGGGTTAGAACCAATACTTCCAAAAAGAGGTGTAAAAGAAAGCAATAGGAATATTGTGGATCCCAAGTTGTAGCCAACATACACCATGTAGCATAGACCACATAGGAATAGATGGACATGAAACCAGAAATGGAGGAATTGAGGTTGAAGTTTACCTCGGCATTCTTTATATGTGGCAGCAAATTGCGATTTATCAATATGTTCCATAAAGAATCTCCAGCACGGGGAAGAACATATAAAGCAAGTTCACTCCGCTTGCTTTTCTTTTCCAGCAATACAGAAAGAGCAGCAAGTCCACCCGAGATCCAATATACAAGCTTATGATCATGTAATGCCACTTTTCTGTGCAAACAAATGACACTCTGCAATCCCACAGAGGAAAAGAAACTTGAGTGATGAGGATTCAACATATATCTCCGAGATGGTGATAGAAAAGGCTAACCTGAAAGATCCCGACAAATGCTGATAAGAATGTTGTCGAACGAACACCATCCTTCACAGCACGCCAACATGTTTGAGCTGGTGTATCCATGAACTACAACAACACAACCCTTGCTTCAGGTAATGATATTACAGCCAATTCTGATATTTTATAAGCTTAGAACAAAATGCTGAAAACTCATCCAAGAGAAACATTAAAAACATGCCTCTTGAGCGTTAGACACTGACATCATATTTATTTCAAAGTGAACACATTCTACCCAAGGGACACCTACATCCCCTTGACAGTAGCAACCTAGCATCTCTAAGCAAAACAAAGTAAGCAGCATAATATTGTTAAACTAGATAACTGATTCTGCAATATTTAGCTTGAGTTATAAATACACAAGTATCAAAACATATCAAAGGAAAAATAAATTTATATATCTGTTCTCTGGATTAACAAGAATGGGAATAGAGCACTCACGATATGGTTACCTTTTGTAGATGTAGAACCACGAAAGGTACAAAGGTCAGTGAGAAGTAAAGAGGAAACGTTTTCCTAAAAGTAGCTGATGCAGCATTAACATTGTGAGTTAAACATGATTGGGTATTTGGATGAATAATGGAGCAGGGAATTATGGAAGGGAACTCTTCCAGGGGTACCACATTCTTGACCCCTCTACTAGACAAGTATACTGATAATGATGTCACATCCACTGGGCTGCCTCTACAACAGTCTCTGACCGCCTTGTATACAGGTGCTGCCACTGGCCCAGTTTTCTGAATGAATTCTTCATAAGATTTTGGTAAGCTCTCTGGACGCATTATGAAAGAATACATAACCTGAATACAGTATCTTGAGGTTAGATCCAGTAATGATTTTTGCAGCTTCTATAGCCAAGACATTCCAGAAATAAGTACTTGATATATCATAATTTTACACATACTGTCATTATTGAAGATAAATCAGCTAAAGCAATTATGGCATAAAAAAAAAGTAAACTGACCAGTTCACGCTAACAAGTATTCTTATAGCATCAAATTTAACTTCTCCTCGGCAGATTTAGTGGCGAATGAATTAACCATAGAGGGATGTAGTGGGAACCAGATTCAATTTGTAAGAGGATTGTCATAGAGCATGTATAGAAGTTACATTGAGGAAAAATAATCTTTATTTATATTCGTATAAAAGGAACATTATGGGAAGAAAGAGTGTTACATAAATTGAGTGGTTAATAGGTAACTGTTCATTTGCAAGAGTTGCTAGCCTCTTACAAGCAAGTACAACTGGGCTTTTATTTGGTTTGGAAGTAGGAATCTTGGTTCTTGACTCCTTGTATTCTTTTCAGATACCAATAGTATAGCTTGTTACTGATAAACACCGTCTTCTAAACTTGCTTAGCTATGGTAGAATTCTCAGCTCATAGCACTTGAATAAACCAAACAAAGTAAACAAACTCCCAGATTTTTCAGATATCTTCTTTTGTCCTGATTCTCTAAGTCTTCACTAGAACTAAGTTCCACAAGAATACTAACTTCAATAATATGTAGTTCCCATCATGTCCTTTTTTTTTATCAAATCATGTCCCTTTTAAAACTGCCTAAAGTTCCATCATGTCCCCAAAATTTGAGAAAGTTACTTTGTTTAGTTTTTCTAGAGGGAGTGAACTTACCACTTGAAAATAAGCAACATCAAGTAACGTAGATGTATACCATTGTTAGCAATGGAAATTATCCCTTTTGCAGTAATCTATTTAGATCAAGATTTTATGCCTAAAACTTCACCTACATTTTATCGGTTACTGAAGCCTACTCAATTCACAACAAACATTATACAATGGGTTTTTCCACATAAATGAAGAGCTGGCAACAAAATTGACAGAACTACTTCAAGGAAGGAGAGGAACCAAGCAATTTGCAGAGAAAACTGATACACAAACAATTAAAAAGGGAAACACTGAAACACTAAAGCTTTTAACCTTAATTACCTGAGCAGATGACAAAGCAAAAAGTAAAGAATCCCCGTGTTGCCAGTGACTTCCCCAAAAGTGAAATTTGTTCTTGCCTTTAGCAGAATTATAAGCACACTAGCAGAATCAGAAAGAAAACAATGTCACGTGACATGGAGGGTTCTTATTGTTGTCAAATGTAATCAGTCAAGAACAGGTACATAATTGAACCCCTTTACCGCATTTTGTGGGGAACAGAAATCATACTTTACAAATTGAATAATGGAGTTTATGATATGGGGAGGAATTGTTAAAGAGGGATAAGTTAGAGTGACAATTCAGAGAAGAGGGCGAGAGAGGAACTATTACCCTTGTTTTCCGGGAAATACTTACCATATCCCCTCCCCAAAGGAAACTATTAACCCCCAAAGTGAGATAAATCCCCATATTGCAAACATTTCTACTCTTTATTTTGCTTTTGCAACTTTCTATCTTCCCCCAACCAACAACACCCACAAAAAAATGCATTACATCCTATCCAAGAACACCTTATTTACAATACATGAAAGCCATTTGTTTGATCAAGGTACCTGAGATAGCCTAGCCAAAAGATACAACGCTAGAGTGCGTCTTCGATTGGTATCATCTAATGCTAAGATTGACAAGCCTGCAACAGAGCCTGCTAAGATTCTGCTTCATCATCAGCTTTAAAAAAGTTAACTATATATAATACATGAGTTCATTACAAGAGAAGCTAGCAAAACAGTGAAACACGAACAACTTAAATGTGAAGCTAAACCACAACAAAATAATTGGTATTGCACACTTACACATTGACAGGAGCCTCCCTTCTCCTCAACTTCCGAAGTAAACATCTTAGGGCATGATAAGAGCCGGTAAATCCACCAAACAACAACCCAACACGACAAGCTTCCTCTCTAACAATCAGATCCTTCTCTGAGACAAGTTGCTGAACAAAATAGTAAACCAAGAAAAACAAGCAAGACATTATAATTTATATGTACAACATATAAGCAGCCGCCACCACATGCACTAGTTGATGAGTCCCATAAATTACAGTGAATTGAAGGAGAATACATGTCTTTAGCCACGCAACTAAAAAAACATTGATGGGTGATGGCCTAAATACTTAGTCCATTACAATCTAAAGCATAGAACTTTTCAGCCCACATGCATCATACAACAAAGAAGAAACTTCAAGCACAAGTTTTACAACTAAACATACTTAAGAACAGACTTGTGAGGTTGCAGTAAGATAAGTCGTTCTTTATGGCTTACAGTTGAATAAATTTAGTTACGATTACACAAGCACATGATTCAATAATCTCCTTACGAATTGTGAATCGAAAAAAGCAAACATTAGTCGTTTTGGGCTTTTTTAAGTCATTTTGAGCGAATAGCAAATTCAAAAAAGCAAATTAGTTAGTGAATTAAGTTACACTGCGATAAATCATCAGAATGATCGTGACAAAACCATTGCATCCTGAGGCGAAGCCAAGATTTTAGATTTGGGAGACCAAATAGCCATACACAAGAAAATATACTAGTTGAATAACAGATACACTAACAAAAAAATTAAAGTCAAAGGCTAATACACAAGCTAAAAATTACAGTCAAAAGGTTGATCCATTAACAATGTAGCTATATAAAAACAAGTTTGAAGTCTAATTTATTTTAATTAAAATTTATAATTTGAGAAATTGGGAGGCTATAATGAAGCTAAGGGTTGCGTAAGTGTCTTGGAAGATAACAATATGTTAAATTAATAGTTATAAAACTATTAAAAAATGGAGGTTCAAAGTTCAAACCATACACGTGTTTTATTTCTACTAGTTAACGGTAGACCACTAAACTTTACTCGATATTGTTATATTTAATAAGTCCTTATATCAAATATCATGTTGGTTGATTTAAAAATAAATAGGTCCCCTGCACTCCATCTAACTTCTCCCATGATTGCATCTTCCTTGTGGTGATGCACCTATGAAAAGAACACTACATATTCATGTACAAGTGAGCTAATTGAGACTAAAACAATTGTATGGGTGTTTAGGCTTTTCTTTGAGTTAAAGGATCTTCCTTTTTAGTTTATATATTATTACTAGGGAGAACTTCAATCATCTTATTACCATAAATTATATTTTTATGTTGACATTTTTTTAGCTTAAATGTGAACGTATTCTATTTTACTATCTTGTGACCACATAAAATCCTCCTGCTTACTTCTTTGTTGATGACTTATATGTTTCCATTGTATCGCAATAATCTTATCATCAATGAAGTGTGCATTCCATTGTCACGTGTGCCAATTGGTTGGAAATATGATTAACCCTTCCGCTGATGTAGCTAATAAAACTCCTGTATCTTTTTACATTGGCAGCCAATGGTTGGCTACATTCACAAATCGGACTGACAGCTTTGTGATTATTGTGTAGCATATTTAAAAGGACATAGGGATTAATGAGGAAGATAAATGTCCTAACTTCTGTCACCAATAATTAAGAAGAGGCAAGCATATAAACAGTATTTCCTTGTGGAAACAAGAAAAATTAGTTTCTTTTCCTTTGTGGTAAGGTATTCAAAATTACTTGATTAGAAGAATTATTACCATAAAATTTATAAACCCCTTTATCATGCGACTTATATGACCTTGAATTTGGTTGTGACCCAATGCAGCCGTAGTTATTTGATTGTCATATGAACAGATTATTCAATGTCCCTAGTTATTTGGTTAAAAACATTGGGATTATATCATAAAATATCTCATTCAGACACTTGGACATGTATACAAGTCAAACATTGGGATCCTCACACATGCTTCAAACCCTAAACTACAAGTAGAACCAAAATTGATAACTGCAATACCCTAGCTGAAACCTCAGATTTTCGTAAAGAGTGCAATACTAAATGCAAGCACATTTCACACCCTGATCATTTTACAAGTTCTTAAAAAGACTTAAATCATTATTTGTACATCACTAATTATGATCATCACTGTGGCTAATCCTTTGGAACGAGTCATAACTCTAACAATACTCTCCGCACCAATACCAATCTAAGCCACAATCAATATAACAAAATTTGCAAACAAAATAAAGCATTCCATAATCACTTCACAGCAACTTTTGAAGTAAACCAACAATTGCAAACCACAATTACTTATGATTTCAAAGCCAAAACACCAACAAATTTCAAAATATCAAAGACATACCTTGAGATCAAGAAGAGAGGAGAAAGAACGACCACGAGCAAGCTTGAAAGCGCGTAAAAGGATACCAACACCAACACGAACGCCATAAGAAAGTAGGAAGCTTTGACAGAGATTACCAATAGCGTGAGCAACACAAGACTCTTCAGGATGGTCGCACGGAGGGTGGTGAGGTCCAGGGGCTGCGGCAGCGCAACTCAACTGACGACGATGGAGCTCTTCAATGGCTTCCTTCAGACGCTCCTCCGCCTCACGAAGGCGGTGTTCGGCGGCGCCATCTGAAACATTGGATAGAGAAGATGATTTGGAATTGAGTGGATGCATTGTGGAGTGGTGGGATTTGGAGAATCAGGGGTTTTCAGCATCTGATGAATGATGATGATGGGTTCTGGATTTTGGGGCAGGATTGAACAACAGCTTTTCGACACCCCTTGCAAGGGAAGACGGGCCAATCTTTACTTGCACGGCATGCCTGTGTTATAGCCTTATAGGTACATTTATTTAGTAATAAATTGTAGTTTTTGATATTTTTCCACACAAAATATATTATAAAACAGAGGAAATAATTAGTTTTTTTTTAATATCAAGGTGAGGCTTAATCATTAATCAAAAAAATTCAAATGTGCAAGGTCAGAGATCCAACTTGGACCTCCGTCACTCCAAACGTTTGAACAGACACTCGTCAAGGCCCTTTTTGCAAGGCGATGAGTGTTTGTGATAGTCTTAGTTGTATAAAAGAGATATATTGTTGTATTAGAATTTAGAAAATATAATGAAATAAACAATCTTTTTTCCTCTTTTAAATTTCCTATCTTTTCCCTCTCTTCTCTCTTCTGTTTAAGATTCAACAATCATAACATTGGTTTGGAGACATTCTTTCCTTGATACTAATAGCAATATTCTTTCTCTTTTAATTGAAAAAACTCATAATTTTGTCATTGTCAAATCTTGCACAAAATTTGTTTGTGAAAATGCATTGCCATGTTCTTTTGAGTTTTTGGAGTTTTTTCCAAATTAGATACTTCTTTTAATGGTTACAAAGACGAGGGAGTGAAGAGTTCTACAAAACCATACAATGTGAAGAACTAATTGTCCCACAACTTGAAGAAGGTTATTAAATCTTTTAAAAAGCTTGTGAGTTGTGATGAATGTTTTGATAGTTGGGATAAAGGATTGTGTGAATGGTGTAATGACCAATTTTTGATCATAATTGCCTACATAATAGTGATAATTGGGGATTTATTGTAATATATGACGAAGCAAATGATTATGTGATTGCATTAGAGATGTTTAATGGCATGATTGAAGTAAATACCATTCAAGAATTAGCAACGTGTGATTTATAAATTGATATTCCCTCCTATTCAATCTATTAGTCCCATTTGCTTTTTTCACAATTGTCGAGATAACATTTTAACCTTTAATATCTCTAATTATGCTTGATTAAAAATTATGAAAATTTGATATTAATAATCCTTACATTGAGACGAATCAAATAAAATCTCACTTTACTATGTTTAAACTTATAGATTAAGAATAAAATACACATTAAGAGTGATAAGTGAATAGTCTCCCAAAAGTAAATGGGACTAATAGGAAGAATAGGAGGTAGTACTAAAGAATCTTTAAATGTTCGCTGTTACAACGGGCCATTACTAAAGTTGAGTCAAAGGAAAGTCAGCTCAATAATTGCCTGTTGTTACTAACAACGGACCATTAACATCCAAATTTAACAACAGTAAAAAAGACAACAAAAGTCAACTCAATCGACCGCTGTTAGTAAGAGCATCCGATTACATGGCTGAATTTTATTGACACAACTTAAGTAATTGCTCGCTTTTAGTACAACGGACGATTCTTTTACGGACTTTTTTTGCTCATCCTTAATGATGACCCGCTGTAGTTAAATGTGAACCCCAAACCATAGCATTGAAATGAAAGACGCTTATTTTTTGAAATAAGTTTACTCCAAACTTATTTTTTGACCTTTTTATCTAAAGTTGCTTAATGATTTCAAATTTTTCTAATTTCCAGCCCATCGCGCTCCTTACATGCTATCTCTTTTCTTTTTCATTTTCTGGGCATTTTTCAATTTTAATCTTAAAGGTATTAATTTTAACCTTAAAGATATCAATTTCAATTTAGGTAGAATTTGATCAATTTAACGTCACAATTGATCACTTATAGGTTCAAATTAAAATTTTTACTTTAATTGATATGTTTAAGTACTACTTTACGTTGAAATTGATATCTTTAAGGGCAAAAGTAATACATTTAAGGTCCAAATTGAAAAATGCCAGAAAATGAAAAAAAACAAAAAAAATTTGAAATTTTGGAGGGAAATAGGCGCGTGCGTCACAGCGCCTGCAATAGGCCGGCTCAGTTATGATCTTAGAATAGAACGGTCTTACGCAAATTTTTGTGAATTTTCAAAGCCAAAAAATCAAAATTCCAAATTCAAACCCATTAAGAAGTCCAATTCCCAAATCCATGTACAAGAGCAGAATTCCCAATCCATAGAAACGGCCCTTTTATCTTCTATACTTGTCTACTGCCCTAGGGTTTTTTCTGCTCACATAAAACCTACATTTCTCCAATTTTCTCTCCCATCAACAATGGCTTCCTCAACCTTCGAAGTAGGCTTCGTTCCCTTCAACCCCGACGGCTGGGGACCTCCTGAAACCACGTCATCTACCACCACTAACTCGAACCCTTCACTCTCCTCCGCCACCATCCCCGTCAATGTCCCCTTCGCCCCTTTCTCACGCTCTGACAAACTCGGTCGAATCGCTGATTGGACTCGCAATCTCAACAACCTTTCAAATCGCCGCAACAACATCTCCGATTCCGTTTTTGATTTCACCGGCGATGATTCTTTTGCCGCAACCCTAGCTGCTGATGAAGATTCCTCTTTCCGCCTTGTTGACGGTAAGCCTCCTCCTCGCCCTAAATTTGGCCCTAAATGGCGATTCAATCACCACCACAACAACCCTTCACGCCACCTTCCTCAGCGTCGCGACGAAGAAGTTGAAGCTCGTAAGCGCGAAGCTGAGAAAGAACGCGCTCGTCGTGATCGTCTCTATCACATGAATCGTGCTGGTGGTGGGCAACGCCGTGAAGCTGCTGTTTTCAAATCGTCTGTTGAAATTCAACCTGAATGGAACATGCTTGAACAGATTCCCTTTTCAACCTTTACCAAGCTTGCATTTAGTGTTCCTGAACCTGAAGATCTTTTGTTCTGTGGTGCACTTGAACCCTATGATCGATCTTACGATCGTCTTACACCTAAGAATGAGCGAAGACTTGAGAGGTTTAAGAATCGGAACTTTTTCAAAGTTACTACAACTGATGATCCAGTTATTAGGAGGCTTGCTAATGAGGATAAAGCAACGGTTTTTGCTACTGATGCAATTTTATCGACATTGATGTGTGCATCGAGGAGTGTTTACAGTTGGGATATTGTGATTCAAAGGGTTGGAAACAAGCTGTTTTTTGATAAAAGAGACGGGTCTCAATTGGATTTGTTGTCTGTTAATGAAACTTCTCAAGAGCCTCTTCCGGAATTGAAGGAAGATATCAATTCAGCTTATTCTTTGAGTGTTGAAGCTGCTTATATCAACCAGAATTTCTCTCAACAAGTTTTGGTTAGAGATGGGAGGAAGGTTACTTTTGATGAGCCTAATCCTTTTGCCAATGAAGGTGAAGAGGTTGCTTCTGCTGGGTATAGGTACAGAAGATGGAAGCTTGATAATGAAATGTATTTGGTTGCTAGATGTGAGTTACAGAGTGTGTTAGAGGTTAATAATCAGAAACAGTTTTTGACATTGAATGCTTTGAATGAATTTGATTCTAAGTATACTGGTGTCGATTGGAGGCAGAAGCTGGAGACTCAAAGAGGAGCTGTTTTGGCTACTGAGTTGAAGAATAACGCTAATAAGATGGCTAAGTGGACTGCTCAAGCTCTTTTGGCCGGTGCTGATACAATGAAATTGGGGTATGTTTCTAGGGTTCATCCTAGGGATCATTTCAATCATGTGATTTTGGGTGTCGTTGGGCACAAGCCCAGGGATTTCGCCTCTCAGATTAATTTGAATATGTCGAATATGTGGGGCATTGTTAAGACTATTGTTGATTTTTGTATGAAGTTGGATGAGGGTAAGTATGTGTTGGTTAAAGACCCTGCAAAACCACAAGTTAGGATTTATGAGGTGCCTGCTGATGCTTTTGAGAATGATTATGTTGAGGAGCCTTTGCCGGAAGATGAGCAAGCGCAACCTCCGACTGAAGATGCTGCCACTGCTATCTCTTCTGAGATTAGTGTAGCTGCTACTGATGTTGAGGATAAAGAGATTACTGCTGTGCCTTAGAAAGGGTATGGATTCCAATCGAGCTGATTGATTTCTACTGAATTGTGCTCATCCATGTTTTCTTTCTTTAGTATTTTACTAAGATTATTAATTGTCAAAATTCTATACTTCCTATTCAGCCTTTTGATAATTGTGTGCTGAGGTTTTCCATGTTTAATTGTAAGTGCTTGCTTTGTTCTTTGTTGCCATAGAAGTGAAGGGGGTATCTGTTCTTTATGCTTTTCTGTTTTTTGCTAGCCCTCTGTCTTTAGAGGGCATCTGATCATGTCTTGTGCCTACTGTACTTTGAAATGTGTATCGATCTAAATTTTTTTACGGGTATTTGAGATCCTGTATAATGCAACCATCTATGATCTTTTAACAAATCTCTGACCACTACAAGTGATGTAGGAGTCTCAATTACTTGGGTGTTGAAATGTTAGCATTCGGTTACAACTTGTTTCTGTTTGCTGATGCTTTTGAGGATGTTCTGTTGTATTTTCTTACACACTTCACCCTACTAAGATCCATTCCTTAAGGATTTCCTATAAAAATCTCTCTTTCTCTGGAGTGTTGTATGCCTTTGTGCACACTTTTAACTTTGTCAAACATACCACTTGTTTTGTTTTGGTTTTGGTTTCCTTGTTTTTCAATGCAATGTTTTCCTCACTCCAACATTTTCCAAACTAAATAACGCTCTCTGATTTTTTGACTTTCACTTTTTTCCACCACATTGTCTTTTTCACTTTCATACCACCATTGGGTTTTTCTAGAATTTCCTTTCCCGCATGTGTGATAGCGTTCTTTGTGTGATTCAGTCTTCTTTGGAACTTGGTTGTTCAATTAGTTTTTAGAATGAATCTTTCTGCAAACATTTTTGCATTTACTTTTTTTACTTTCCACCATTTGAATACTCTCTTTCCTTACATTGCTATTGAATTTGTAAATTTATATAAGCGAGGATTTCATTTTTTTAATTTACAAATTGGTGTTCTCTTAAGTCCTGTTTTAGTACTTGTACACATATGATTTGTTCGGTCTTATTATGGCTGAAGTTTAGTGTTGTGAATTAAGTTTTTTTTGTTGTCCACCATTTTATTAATGGAGGTTGATTGAGGTAACTAGGATATAATTTGTTTGAGGCAAAGATTTGTTTAAAATCTGGTCTTTAGGTTTTGTTATAGGGCTGCATTTGCCGTCTAGATTCTTTAGTTTTCCTCACTGACACGCCTTTATTTGAGGCAAAGATTTTGAGTGCGCTGGTCAGGTCGAGTGCGCAGGTCAGGTCAAAGCCATTACAAGAGGCATGCCTTTTGCGCTTTTGTGCCTCGTGCACTTTTTGCGCTTGCCATATGATGTTTAGCTTTAATATCTTTCTCTTAAGTTTATCTTTTTTACTATTTCCTTTTGCTTTTTTTCTCTATTTTTGTTCTTTTTATTTTAAAGACATTTCATTTTGTTTATCAATAACGGCTTTATTTGTCATCGTACTATATTTGTTTTTCTTTCTTCAACGACACTTTCATTTGTCATTATAATTGAATATCTGTTTCTTTAGTTCATCTTTTTTTTACTATTCCCTTTTACTTTTTTTCTCCATTTTTTTATTGTTCTTTTTATTTGAAAGACTTTTCTTTTATTTTTCATCAACGGCTTTATTTGTCATCGTACTATATTTGTGTTTCTTTCTTCAACGACCCTTTCATTTGTCATCATAGTTGAATTTTTTACAATTAGTAGTTAAAGGATTTACTTTTTAAGTTATTTAAAAGTGTGTTTATAATTATCATGAGTATTTCCACAATGATAATGAATGCTTCTTGCAATGATAATTTACTGTTTGAGCTTGTATGGAGTATTATAATATAAATAAATGTCATGTTAAGTATCAATACAGCATAGTGCGCCTAACAGTTTTTTAAACATTCTACAGCATAGTGCATAAAATCCTGTTCATGTAACAGTGCCCGTATAGATTACTTATAGAACTTAATCTGCATTTGAGAATTGAGATGCATAAATCATCGCTTTACAGTTATAGTGTCTTTTTTCTCTTCCCCCCTTAGCTTATATGCTTTGTGTTTGACCAATTGTTCATACAATCAAAATTCATCTTAGATTCGGAAATCTCTGTTGCTGACAGATTAGGTTGTAACACATTTATTTTTCTGAAATTGAAAGCAGGATATTTCTCATCCGAAAATTTTTGTTGTCATGTACGTCCTCCATTTTTTTTTCTATCATCATACTGTTTCTCCCAGATAGCCTCCACATATAAAGGACCAAAGTTACAAATTAAAAATTGGGGCAAGTATAATACTATAATTTATCAAGCAGTGCTCACAGCTAATCCCCTTCAAACTTTGGATGAGCTTCCTAATTGGATGGCCAGTACTTCAATAGTATGAGTGGCCAGTACTTCATTTGCACCTGTTATGCACATTGATGTTTGTTCTTTTTGAATCATTATGGTCTAGTTTGTCTGACAAGATTAGAAGCACATGCTTGCATTGTTCTCAGACCTGGTTTTACTTAAAAGCCTTGTTTGATTCTTGTTTCTTGTTTAATTAATTCTGGGACTGAGTGGTGCGTTGCAAATTCTTTCTTGGGCAAGCTGAATATAAGGTTCAATAGGTACAATCTTAACCATATTTTTTATGAATAATTTCCGGAACTGAAAATTTGTTTCTTAAAAGCTGAAATTTCTGGCTGCAATGTGTTTCTTTGTATCTTAAAATAGAATTGTATTAAAACTAAGAAAATATTTTGCTTTCCATTTTGGATGTCACCTATGTTAAGTAACGTAAGTACACTTATTCATCGTGCAGATGGTGTTTTTAACTGCTTATATTGAACTGTGTGAGTAGAACGTATTTGAATTTTCTGCTGTCAAGATTGTGCCACATACTAGAGTGTTAGAGCTACTGATGCATGTCATCTGAACTTCCGTGTCTTCCGAACAGTCATTCTTTTTTGAAGCTTTACCATTACCAGCTAATATGAAGAGCTCTTAGCATTCATCTGATGTTTTATCTTAATGTTCGAAATAATATCTAAATAAAACTTTGGTCTGACGCAGGTTAGTGCGGCAGTGATGAAGCGTAAGTTTCCTGTGGACATGGCATTGTCGACTAATCAAGATTTACAATTATGATACCCTGTCTGTTTATGGAACTTCTGACCTTCCCACTGGGATTATGTTGCGGATTTTCTTACAAGACTCGTCGTTTATCTGCACTTTAGTAGAGATTGTAGTCATTACTTATAGAGCTAAGCTGAAGTCGAAGGAATTTCCAATGAACTTTAAATTTTGGTCTGTCACAAATAATAGTTGTGTTACAAAATGTTCTTAAATGGTACCGAGTTTTTTTCATGTGGATAGTATTTACTCCATGAGTTGCTTGATCTCTATCTTGATTGGCTGCATATACTAATATTGTGGGTGGTATTGCAAATCATGTTTGACATGTTTTAGAGAAAGTTGGGGTGTTTGGTTTGAGACTATTTTTAGTTTTTACCATGAAAATATTTTATGGTGGAAATTGCAAACGGAATAATTGTTTCTTTGTTGTGTTTATTGTAAATTTTCAATCCAAAAAAGAGAAAAAAATTGAGATGTTACCCTCCTTAAAAACAACAACTTCAATGTTTTATCAGCAAGTCTCTTGAGAGATATCTTTCAAGCCCAGTTCATTAGAGTTTAATTCTTACTCTTATTCTATATTTTTCTTTATGGGTCACCCAATTAGAGTCGGTCTCTCAAAGAGATCGTCTCTCACATTGTGATGTTTTATTTTTGCGAAAGTGATTTATGCCCAAAATACCCTCTCTTTTTTTTAAATCTTAACCTTAACTGACTCTTCAGTTGAGATGTCTAGGATGAGGCTTCCTACAAGGAAGACACGGGTGGTGTGCTTTGTCCTATGAGCTGCAATCCACCATTAGTAGTGATGGATGACTATTGGTTAGGTTTGGAAATATGTAGGTAGACATGGTGGATGTGAAATCCGCAACTATAACCCACAAAATAAAAGCTGTTCCAAGTTCATATCTGGCCTCAATGTTTAACCAACAAGGCTCTTCAAAAACTGAAGAGAGAATCTGGTGAGAGACTGTCTTTTGGATATACGACTTTTAAAAAGGCTCATATGCTAATAATTGTATTATGGGCAATTTCTCGTGGTAACTCTAAGGTTTTGGGTATTCCACGTGGTAACCAAAACTTTTAAAAACTCCACGCAGTAACCCTGAGGTCTACTAAATTGTTCTACCATGACCTTTTGCACATAAAAAGATAGCAAAATGTCAGCAAACGTTAATTTCGAAGTTTTAAGGCTCTTGTACGCTTATTTATGGACTTTCCATTTCAAATGCCATAAGTTTTAAACTTTTCCCCTAAAATATAAACTCTAACCTACGTTGCAACCATGTTTAAGAACGTTTTATGACGAGAAACCATGTTTAAGAACGTTTTATGACGAGACTCACACCATAATTTATGGTGCTCTATAGCGTGAAACATTGAAACTCCTATGTCTAGGTTAATTCTTTGGATAGCTATCAAAAATGAACTCAAAACATTCACGTAAAAATACTTGGGAGTTGGGAGCAGTGGTAGACCCATGAAAAAAGTCATCTAAAGCCAATATATTTATCTAATTATGAAAGATAATAAAAAGAACTTTTATATTGATATATATTAATTCCTTAGTTATTCAAAACAAGTTTTGGTCATGGTTATTTATTTACAAAGAATAGAGATACTTATTATTCTTTCACCTCCTTGAATTATCCAAAAAGCTCATTATAGTACAACTGTGTTCATTTGGGTCAACAAGTTGATTTCGGGTTAGGATTGTGTTCATATTGCTTTTTACATGATTGTAAATGACTTTTGAAATGTGTCAAATCGAATTCGATTATAAGATTAAATAAAATTTCGAGTCATCGAATCTGTTTTGAATGCGTCAATAAAATTGTACAGAAATTTACTAGTACTTGAATTGCGTAATCCATAGTTAATGTCAAATGCATGAAATACTTGTGAGCCATAAAGCTTTTGAATCATTTATATTATTATTATGAAATACTAATACAACATGGTGGCCATAACAACTAAATTTCTTCATCTCTAATCAATATTCGGAGTACTTAATTAACTCCAAATTATATATAACTTCATCAAAATTACAATTATTATTAACCTCATACAAAAAAAGCTCTTGAAGCCTCCTAAAACTAAACAAGCACTATTTCACTTGCATAACACACATCATATATTAATTTTCATTTTTTTAATGAAAAGATGGAATATACTTTATATATACTTTTCCATTTTCCATTTTTCACCGTAACGTCACATATAGACCATACAACATATATCAGTATCTCAACAACCAGCTTGGCAGTCGATCATTTAATACGAAGTCGTTGAAGTGCCAAGTAAGCAATAATTCTATAACCCACCAACATCAATCCCAAGATCCAAACATCCACCCACAAATGAGTAAGGCCCATTGATTTAACAGCCGGAACATCAATAACTTTGCACAATTCCCATTTTCCCATTTTGAAACAAGGGTATGTATCATTTTCTTGGTATTGAACCCCTAAAAGCAATCTATAACAATAAAAGCTATAACTTAAGTACTTCAGCCACACTATAAAAGGAGGGATTTGTTGAACATAGTATCCCCCCGCAATAAGGAACACTAGGGTTGTAACCGAGGCTAGGGTTGTGGCCGGTTTTATGTCCATAAGTATGGCCCCTATCGCGAGGCCGAGACTTTGAGCAACTAACACATTGTAAAGGACAACAATGAGGGATAGAAGGAAGATTATAGGGCTTGGTTTTAGGCCTCCCATCCAATATATTATGAATACAAAGGCAGTTGGTAGGGCTAATTCTAAGGGTAAGTCTCCTATTGTTCTTGCTAAGAAATATGAGGATAGTTTGTACATTCCTGAGGTTCTTTCTTTCATTAGCATTCTTCTTTCTTGTGGGAATGTGAAAACCGCGTTGTATAATGGGTAAAATCCCCAAAATACTGAAAAGAAGAATATCAACGCCATCTGCAAAAATTTTAATTTTGTAAATAAAATATCGTTTATACATAATAAGCTTGATAGACTATATTGTTAGGTATATAAACAACCATCAGTTTAAGCTTTTGGTTGAGTTAATTTCTTGACGTGGTATTAAATAATACTTCCTCCGAATCATTTTAGATGTCCCATTTGAGTTTTCACGATTATTAAGGGTGGTGTGGGGTTCATTAAAAAGGTGGTAGTTGAGTATTTTAATTGATTAAATTAATTGTAAAGGTGGTAGTTGGGTATTGGAAGTAGTAAAAGTGGGGGTATTTAGGTAAAAAAAAAAAAGACAAAAAAGGAAATGAGACAATTGATATGAATTTGCCAAATAAGCAAATGGGACAACTAAAAAGATTCGGAGGGAGTATAACATATCCTGAGGCCTCAATCATTGGCTTAAGCTTTTGGATGAATTGGTTTTTTAACATGGTATTAGAAGCCAACATGACAAGAGGTCACGAGTTTGAATCTCAACCACCCCTCAATTAAAGTGGATTATTGAGTGACAGGTATGAGGAAAGCTTGTGTAACATCCACACTTCTTGAATCTTGCCAAAGGGTGAAGGGGCGTGTTAGAGTATCTAACATATCCTAGGGCTTCAGCCATCAGCTTAAGCTTTTAGTTGACTTGCTTCCTTGACATATACTTCTATAACATATTAACCAAAAGCTTAAGTTTTTGGTTGATTTGATTTCTTAACATGACATCAAAAGCCAACGTGACAAAGTGTCACGAATTCGAATCTCATCCACCACTCAATGAAGTGAAGTATTTTAGCCCAAAGTATAAAAAGCATGTGCTATATCATTATTTTTAGTCTAAATGGCTCTTATGTGAAGATACGAAAATAACATATTCCATAATAATAATAAGATTTTAATGTTATGTGTTCACCATTATTTGATGACAAATGCTCCTATGAAATAATTGTAGGGAGAAAATCAATTGGAATCACTTTGTCAATCTAAAAAGCTTAAATCAATACAAGCGTTTCTTAAACACCTAAACTTACATAAAGCTACTTTTATTATTGTGCTTTTCACAACTTTTTATTCTCATCACAAGTATATAATCTTTAGATCTCATCAAATTTACTCTAATTTTTTGAATTTGACTAATCATTTATTTCATTTATATTTTTGAATATGATCTACATTTTACCTCATTTATACATTTATTGTATTATTAAATAATATTAATTTATGTCTTATTTTTCTTAATTTTCTCGTCATATACCTAATAATTTTTTCATGATATTATGCAACATGCGGATCTATTTAAGCGATAAAAAGAAACCCTATCGATCAATTAAATGGAGATAAAATAAGTATCATCAAAATTTTATATAACATATTCTCTTCATCCCATTTTTCACCTCTTTTATAGATAAAAAAAGTGTAAATATTAATTTGTAGTATGTGAGAAATAAAAATAACAAGTGGATGAGATTAAAAAATATAATGAATTTATGAAAGAAATTAAAAAGATTTATGAGAATTATTGCCAAAATAAAAATTGTTTAAAGTGAGACTACCTAAAATAAAAATTGATCGTGTGCAAATTAAACGAAAGGAGTATTGTCAAACATGAAAAATTATTATCTTTTTGAACTTATTTAGGATAAAAAAATACAATACATTAGATTTATTCTTAAACTAACCCATTTAGTGTATAGTATATATAAATTGGAATTTTAGGATGACATACATGGGTAATGCCGTTACGGTGAATTATTGGGTAATCTTGTTGCACAATTTCTTACTTGAGACCGTCCATATAATAAACGTCTCAAGTTTTGGGGCTGGCCCAATTTATAAATTAAAAAAAAATTATTTGGTGGTTTTGTAAATTAAAAGGGAGATATGGGCTGAGCTCTTAAGAGACGTCTATACTATAAACGGGAGAGTACCTGATCTTGTTGAGTTATATTATGAAATATGAGCCACAAATGTTTTTTTGTTAAATAAGAAAATAATTAGAAAGCAAATAAAATGACCTCCAAATAAAATTATAGTTTTAACAACAAACTTATAAATAATGATTGGAAAACTTACTCTCAATCCTAATATTGTAGCTCTCTAAATTAGTATTCCATCGTATTATATTAACCAATACAAACTAATAAATATTGATTAGTAAACGTCAATATAATACAATTAAATTTAACATCATCAATCCAATATCCCATTTAAAAATTGGGTCCAGGTGAAAAAAGATAACGTACAATTCATATTCGTACCCCTCCGCAGAGAAGACTAGAGAAATATCGTTAATTTTACCCTCAAATATTATAATTTTGTAAAATAGTATTTCATCGTAGTAGTTGATTAAAAAGCCGACCATCGTATTATCCAAGATATAAATATTAAAAAATCAGCTAGTCTCTTGAGAGACTGTTTCCAGCCCATTAAAGATTAATACCTACTTACCATATTTTTAATGTCTATTTACGTTATCCTTAATGTTTACTTATCGTGTTCTTAATGCCTAATTTCAAACTGAACGTCTTTCACAGGAATTTGTGTTAAAAAATACATTAAAAATTTGGAACATTGAGGAAGATATTTAATTAGGATAAGCATGCATTAAATAGAAGATTAGAAGGGTAATGGAAGAGCTTACTCTATCTTCAATGTGGGATTCTGGGGTTTGCCACCATAGGAGCCCACCAAGGATTGCAACACTTAAGACCTGAAATATTCTTAACCTATTAAATGCTTCATATCTTCTTTCTTTCATCCCTCTTTGTACTAATACTTTGAATTGATGCCACCAACTTGTGCACCATTGCTCTCCTTTTCTTCCTCTCCCTATTTTCATTTCATTTTCAATTTTATTAATTAATAAAATAATCATTACAAGCAGGGCTGTCGATTAGCAAGGGCAACGCGGGCTACTGCTTAGGGTCTGAATTTTTTATGGTTCAAAAAACTTATTTTTATGTATATAATTGATAATAATTTGAATTAAATTTATATATAATTAACATTTTTTGCTAAGTAATGTGAGTTCTTAGGGTTCTTTATATGAAGTAGTTTAAATATTAACAATAAAAAACAAAAGGTTATTATATTAATCGTTACGCCTTAAGTTTTTAGGGGCCCTTTTTATCTTTCGCTCTGAGGCCCAAAAATGAACGGGACGACCCTAATTGCAAGCATTGAGTATGATGACGACTCATACTACATTCAGACTTCTCGCCTAAAAGTTCTCGTGTAAGGGCGCATAAATGAAGTATACAACATATCTTGCGACTCCAGCCATAAACTTAATAAACTACTTCATTAGTTTAGTTGATCACTTGAAAATTATTATTAGAGCAATTCTTATATAAGACCGCCTCACGATGAGACAATCCATAGAAGAAACCTAAATTTTGTTCAAAATTAAAGATCTTTTAATCAAACAACTAAAATGTATATTTTGATATCTAAAGTGTTAATTTTAAGATTCAGTATCATTTGTCAAATACTCCTATTAAATGATTAAACTGAGTATTTTAAATACTAATTAAGTGAGAGTATTTTTTAATTAATTAGTAAGCTATTTAATTAGTTCAATTTAGAATCATATTCTTATTATTTACACCCTTCAAATCAATTTAGTTGTCACATTTCTTTATTTGGCAAATTCATATTAATTGTCATATTTCTTTTCTTGTCAATCTTTTTTTACCTAAATACCCCATGTTCACACAAATAAAAACCAAAATACCCCCGCATTAACTACTTACAATACTTCAAGTATCACCTTTACAATTAATTTAATCAATTAAAATACCCCAACTAGCAACTACCACATTTTTAATGGACCACACACCATCCTTAATAACCGTGCACAAGAAAATGAGACAACTAAATTGATTCGGATGAAGTATTATTAATTATTATTAGTCTACTAATTAACATGCATGCAAGCTATAAGTTATTGAAAGGAAAAGAATTGATGTTATACTTTGAAATGTAGAAGCATCTTTCTTGGAATCAAATGTATTATCCGACTCCAAATTGGAAAGTTCAGACTTCAATGTTGTGTATATATTCTTTTCATAACCAGAAATAACAGCTTCTTTCACTTCTTTCTTCTCTTTCTCCATGTTTTCACCTTGTTCCATTGCATGTTTTGACTCCGGTCCAATTCCTAACAATTATTTTTTATCAATTAATTAATTAATTAAAAATAAAATTTTAATATAGGAGAGTCTTGGGTTTGACCGAGGCTTTTCATTTCAACCTTGTCACCTACGTACAAAAAGAATTAATTATGTTTCTTCTTGTCTGTAGGTATCATAGTGCAAAAGTACGATTTCGGTCAAGTCTCATCAGTAAAGGTCGCAAAACGAATTGCCATAATAGATGTTTTTAAGGTCAATGTGGCCTATATTTCAGTCGCGATAAACTCAAATATCTTTACTATACTAAGAAAAAAAATATTGCAAAAAGAAAATAAAGGCAACTTTTAGCACAACTTGGTATAGATGTTATTACAACTTTTTTTTATATAATTAATTTTTAGTATAATTATGAGATGTCAAGCATTAGTTAGACAATCCTGGTTCAAGTATAAAGCAAACCAAGTAAAGTTGAAAAGGAAATTATTTAGATTTGGTTATCCTTGAACCTTAATCATCTATTAGCTGTCTATACAAATATAAATTAGTTTTAAAATAAAATTAATTATAATTAATGAAAAATTATCATGATGCTAGCTAACAATATAAACCTAGCTAGCACCAAAAATATTTGGTGGGGTACATATTTGAAGATAAGTGGGCTAGTCCTAATTTCTTGTTTTTCCACTTCTAAATATTTAAGTAAAGTTACAATGATGAATGATGAATGATGAATGATCATCACATCCACCACTTTGAGGATAATATAGTAGGCCAAAACATTACATCCAATCATAATTTTAGTACTATTAAAATTATTGATTATCCCTTTTCTAACCATATATGCATTCATTTGTCTCAATCAAATAGTTAAATTTAATAAAAAAAAACTTTATTATGAGAAAGGAAAGTATAGCTATATTAGTATATTACCAAAAATCCAAAAATAAATAATATCTTTAGTAAATAACTTTTTATTTTACTTAACTTAAAATTTTTATTTCGGTAAAACAACTAATTAATTAACTTTTAAGCCAACAAGAAAAATGTATTTATGAAAAGAGTTTATAAATCAAATTTTTTGGCTTATCTACCGATACTTCAATTTGAGACATGAGACTTGATAGTGTGTAAAAAGTTATCATATAGTTAACCTATGGGTCCACCCATCCTGTAGACACACCCGAGGGCACTCGTGGGATCAGGCCTACAAATTTATGGTTTATTAGCGTTGATTTGCATACACATTCATTAATGAAGTTCATTCTTTTCCAAACCTTATGATAGTACATTACCCACCAAACATTATATGTAAGTCCTGTTGAAAATACTTCACATGTGAGATAAGATCCCACATCGTTAAAAGAATAGATTGTAGACTTGCATATATATATATGGTTAGCTAATCCTCCTCCTAGTATATGGTTTTGGCAAACAATGAACCTCACCAAGTGTATTTGCAAGTCAACGCTCATAACCCGTGAGTTCATGTGCCGGAGCCCACAGGTGCCCCTGGGTATATCCATAAGAGACTAATTGTATGACGAATTATCACATCCTAATAAGTCCATTACCCAAGCCATCAAACGTTATATAAAAGTCGATAGTAACTCAATATATTTAGTAACGTGAAATCTTCCTGACACGTGAACAATTTCCAACAGGTTTAAAATCCATTATTCATTATTCATATATAATAAAATAAAGAAAAAGAGAATGGCTTACCACTAGCAAGATCAAGAAGTAGATCAGCAGGATTAATAGTAAAAGAAGTGGAAAAGCCAATAGAAGAAAAATAATGAAGAGCATAAGATGAAGACCCATAATAAATAGGACTACCCTCACTTAAAACAACCACCTTATCAAACATATGATATAATCTACTTGATGGTTGATGAATGGTTGTGATTAAACTTCTTCCTTTCTCAGCTAAACCCTTTAAAATACTCATTATTCTCATTGCTGTGGTTGAATCTAACCCAGATGTTGGTTCATCTAACAACATTAAACTAGGGTTAATTAACATTTCTTGACCAATACTTACCCTTTTTTTTTCACCCCCTGATATACCCCTCACTAATGGGCCCCCAATCATACTATTTCTTATCCGGGTCAGCCCCAATTCTGATATTACTGTTTCGACTTGGTTTACTTTTTCTTGGTGGGTCAGGGTGTTGGGTAATCTTAAAAGTGCAGTAAAGAAAAGGGTTTCGAATACAGTGAGGTGAGGGTATAGGATATCATCCTGGGGAACGAATCCTGACCGTCGTTTTATGATGCCGGAAAAGGGTTGATTGTTGTAGGTGATTTTACCGTGGAGTAATTTTGTGTTGAGTCTTCCTCCGAGAGCGGTAAGTAAAGTAGTTTTACCGCTCCCGGAGGGACCCAACATGGCTAAGATTTCACCTGGTTTTACCATCCCACTTACTCCTTTTAGGATTGTCTTTTCCTTGTTTTTTTGGCCTTCCAATTTTACCTTGTACACCACATCTTCAAACTAGAAAAAAAAATTAAAAATTTAATATTAGAAAATATTTAATTAATTTGTTTTGTCCTTTAGAAATTAAAACGTAACATTTAAAATGCTAGCCTTTTATTTTGGCTTACGTTATACTGATACAGTAAATTAATTTAAAAGGAGATAATTTAAAAGGAGAATAAAGTTTGATTCAAGAGAAAATATATTTGGCAAAAAAAATTTTTTGTTCATTGGGTTGATAAAAAAATTATAAATGAAGAATTAAGGTGCAAAATCTTTTTTTTTTAAAATTTATTTATTGATTTTTTCTTTTAAAGTTGGAAAATTTTGAATTTATCTTCATTTTTTACTTCAATTAAAACTTTTTGATAGAAAATTTTAAATTTTCGTCTAAAAGTTAGTGTTAATAAAAAAATATATTCCACGAACAAAGTTTTTCTTCGATCAGATACCTCTTAATGACACGATGAAACGAATAAATTATAGATAAATGTACCAAACAAATTCTTCTATAATAATTACAAAATTTGAACTTGTAATTAATGTAATAAGAATTAATTAAGATAGTGTTTAAGAAACAAACCTTTAATGTGATGGAGAAATTAGGCTCCAACATGTTGGGGAAATAAATCTTGGGGCTAGGTATTGATGTTTATTATTGAAGTTGTACTAATAATTAAAATTAAGTGAAGGGCATAAAAGAAAAGAAAAAGGAAAATATAGGATTGAGAAAGGTGTTAGTTAAAAAACAAGTTTTGTGTTGGAACAAGCTCAAAGTGAAGAGAGGGATGGTTGCAAGTATATATAGTGAAAAGAAAGGTGATATGAGAAAAGAGAGTGTACCAAGAAGATTGCTTAGTTAATTAGTTTATAAGCTTAAAGAGAGTATCAACTAAGTGAAGTTTATACTACTCTTGCTTATGGGTGCCTTATATTGGGTCTACCTCTTACCTTTTTGTTGAATTATTATTCCAAACACCATGGTCACAAAATTTATAAAATGGGTGTATATGAGCGATCTAAATAAGGAGGAGAGTATGCAATTCACTTGTAAGTTCAAATGACGTTCGCCACTTAAGCCAATTGGAAGCAGTTGGACAAAATCCTCTAGTTGACAAAGTGACATATCATATTATCATATTCTCTTTCTCAGATAAGAGATAATTTACGTTTGTGTAATAATAAACGCTTTAAATATACAATTTTTTAAAGTGATTAGATTAGATAGATCTTATTCCATTGGTTACTTTTCTTTCTCATTTTTCTTAATATTTTGTTCACAAATGAAATAAGAGCTACATAAGTTGACATGGGACTACCCGGCCAAACCTAACCATTAAGGTGACGGGTTTGACTTCACTGATAATCCTAAAATTTCATTTTGAAGCCTTAATATAATCTAATTGTGGATAACTAAAAATTATTAAAAGCTAATATTAATAATCCTTGCGTTAAGACGAATCAAACAAGATTCTAGTTGACTATATTTTAATTTATAGTTTAAGAATAAAATAAGAGTAAACTGTAAATAATATTAAAAAAACAAATTGGACAAAATCACTAAAATAGAAGAATTATTATTTATAAAAGACGATTCAATTTAAGTTAAACATGGTTGAACCGAAGCTGAACAATTCATACCCTTATTTTTATCGGGATTAATTTTTGGAAAAAGTACCTAGAATAATCCAACCTATTCGTGATTTACCTACAATAATCCCATCTATTGATTAACCATGAATAATCCTAACTTTAAGGGGTATTTTCCTAGAGAGAACCTGGTGACCGGATGACTTGCTATAGCAAGTTTTATTTTTTTAAAAAAATTAAATTATAAAAAAAGTCAAAAAAACATTTAAAAAATGCTCAAAAAAACTTATGATTTTTTTTATTATTTGGAATTTTTTATGTAAAATTTTAAAATTTTTGTCTAATTTTAAATTAATTTTCAATTTGCTTTTTTGGTGAATTACCTACTATAGCAGGTCATCGGATTACCTAAGTTTACTCTAGGCAAATACCCCATAAAGTTGGGATTATTCATGGTTAATCAATAGATGAAATTATTGTAGGAAAATCACGAATAGATTGGATTATTCTAGGTAAATTTTCCTTATTTTTTTTTATGTTAAACATAAGTAACTTAGTTGAGTATTATTGTCATTATAAGTGAAATATTAATAAACAAACTACTATAATCATGGAAATCCTAATGTAAATTTACTTTATACGTATTGTTAATATTGAATGAAGATCTCTATGGGAGATATCTGTACTTCTACATGATATCAAGCCTAATTCTAGGATTTATCTAAAAGAAAACCCTATTTCTTATTTCTACTTTCTTTCTTTACCTTGTTTTGCTATTTTTCTATTCTTTTGAGCTTTTCTCATTTCTATAGGTTTGTTCGGTGTACTATTTAAGTAGTCGTTAGTAGTTTGATGATTTTAATATGTTGTTTTTAGAATATCATTGTTCGATATAGTAACTGCTTAGGTACGTAGCGTTTCATGGTCTAGAAATATGTTTTTAGAACTTTGCAATTTATAGCATTTCAAAATAAAAAGTAGCATTTTATCTCAAAAAAATTTTCTCTATAAATTATATTCCGTCATAAGCTATCATTTTTAGAATATCACTGTTCGATAAAGTAGTGTTTTGACTTAACATTTTTCTCAACGAATTATTACCGAATAGTAATAATTTACACGTGCAATCAATTATACATTTAAATATCTTAGTAATTACAAGTATACATCTATAACTACCTACAAGCCACATCCAACAAATACTTAGACCGCTAATAACTATCCTTACGGTTAATTAAACATACCCTATACAAGATCACATGAAATATAGGGAGGGGCCAAACTCATCAAGGGATAGAGGGAGCACATCTTTGATGCAAAGAACTATTCTTATATGCTTAGTATCATCTGAATCGAATTTTCGGCCACGAGAATTCTTCTTGCTTTAAATTTTTTCACTAGTAAATCATGTAATGTAACTATCTAAACATATTCTACTTGATAATTAGAATCCACTTGATTTTGTAATTTATAATCTAGATAAATTGATCTCTAATCTAGCTAGCCTTATCTTTTCTTGTTCTTTCACACTACCACCTTTTGCCTCTAGGGTGGAAAATTATATATTCTTATATTCATTTTCCCATTATATTGTTGCTTGTTTCAAATATATCAACTCGCCCCTTGTTTTAAAGATCAGTTACTCGTGTATAAATTTAGATTTAGTGCACACTAAAATAACGTGAATTTTAACATTAGACAATTAGAGAGCATGTGCTAGAAAGTGTATGTTAGTAGAGCGTAGAGTAAAGAATGTATGTCGGTGAAAGAAGTTACAAAGAGTACTGGTCAGTAAAAAACAAACTGAAATATTATATACGCGGTGTTCATTCAGATGATCGGATTGATTACTGATTAGGTGTTTTGGGTCGGTTTGACATCGAGTTTTATGTCCATATTGTATTTTACATAAATTGTAAATCATTTTTAAAATTAAGTCAAATCGGATTCGGTTAAAAGGTTGGATGAATCTTGAATCATGAAATCTGTTTTAAACACCTCTAATATACCGTAGAAATATTGTTCATTAAATTCATATTTAGCTTGTTATTAAGGATATTGTTGAAACCGTTGCGCGGGATATATTGCATGGAATATACAAGGTACGTACTAGCTAGATATTATAAATGATGTACATTGTACAATTTGTAGTTACTTTGACTCGTTTGTCAAAAATAAATTCGAATCTACAAACATGATCAAGTTTCTAATGTGGGGCCTAGCGAAGGCATTCAAATTTCAAGCCATGTTTTCTTGAATTTATTCTTTCGTTTAGTTCAATACATCTTTCACTTTCATTAAAGTTATTTATTCAGATCATCAAATTAATTTAAATTAGGTATTTTAGATCGATTTAAAATTAAATTTCTATTTTCACTTATTTTTTATACAATATTAAAATCATTAAATTTTTATACAATACATCTATGACTTATACTGCCAGCACACTACAACATAATTTGTTTTTACTGAGATATATTTAAGGACATTTTATTTAAATGTCGTTATTTCAAATTTCTTATACTGTATATAAAGGATTTAGTGACATTTATTAGATCCTTTAGCAGCATATTAAAAAGTCACACTAAAGCTTTTAGCGACATAGGATCTAGTGACTTTTCTCCCAAAAACCACTAAAGACTATAGTGACAATTACATATGCCACTAGAGACCAAATTAAGTGTCGTTAAATCACTTTGTGGTGGAACTTAAAATAAAAACCAATAATTCTTGTCGCAAATAACTAAATTTGTTGTAGTGACAAACTCAGACAAAGATTAGATTACTCACAATGAACAAAGGACAAATATTAAATTATTAAATTATAATCTAAAAGTGAGATTATTAATTCATAGTCGACAAGCAAAAGACTCAATTATTAATATCATGAATTATCTTTTCTTTTAATAGAAAATTGCGACATTATTATTTGCATATTGACGAAGCTTATACCATAATTTATGTTATAAATTTTATAATCAAACAAAAATATTCCATTTTTATAGATCCGTACTTAAACATAAGAATATACTAATTATAAGATTAATTTTTGTACAATTTTTTTAGATTTGACATTCGATATCATAAACTAATTCACATCCTCTAAAACCACCAATTAATATAAGAATACAATATCACAATATCCCTAATCTCGCCGACCTATATTGGGGCTTGAAAATGACTAAACTCCATCATAAATTATAAATGTGCTATATTTTATATAGTACTAACATACTTTTATGAAATGCAAGTGGTAATAAAAATTGAAAAAAATTCCACGAAATAGCATTGTAATGTTTTACTTAAAGTTATATTTAATGGGCCAAAAAATGTTTAATTGACCATTAAATATCTTAATTACCCTTGTCTTTTTTCCTTAGAACTACAGATAGACTTCATAGTTAAGATTTGCTACCATTGGTATTTCATAAAAGTATGTTGCTCCAGTATAAAATATTCATAAGATATTCCACAACTTAGCGGCCAAGTAAACGTATTTAGCCCATTTATATTGTTGTAGCTTTAAGTACAACATTACAATGCTATTATGTGAAAGTTTTTTAAAAACACTAACGTTTTATAAAAGTATGTTGCTACCATATAGAATGTTCCATTATAAATTTATTGATTTTGTTAAGAATATTTGTTAAAAAAGTTGAATATAATAAGTAAAAAGTATTATGACTCCTCCAATTTTATTTATTTTTGTTTAATTATTCGATTTCAAAGATCTCGTTAATTAAAATTATAGGTCTATCTCTACCACTAATTATAGAATCTTGGCTCAACCTACTTGTATTTATAAATCACATAGTAGAATTAAACTCAACCGACCTTAAGTTAGTTGGAAAATTCTAGTTTAAGGAAAATCTAAAGAAAATATACTCTCTCTGTCTCAAATAAATTATCTAAATTATTACTGCTGTATTTTACATAAATATTAAAAAATTATAGAATTATTTGTAATATGTGGATGACGATATATTTAAAGAGAGTTAAAATAACAATAAAAAAAATAATTGAGACATCGCTATAAACAAAATTATAACAAAGTAAATGAGATGGCGGTTAAAAAGAAAATGTGACAATCTCTTATACACAAAAGAATCAACTTTTTAGATGAAAAAAGAAGGTTTTTAGATTAAGTATTTTATTTTTTTTGTTATCAAGCAAATGATTCGGTACTTTGCAAGTGGCATTTTAATAAAGCTCTATAAAATTTACATATACACCTCCCCACCAAGTTTTGTCCATTTGGAATCTATAGCTTTCCATACTTTTTAAAGTTTTTTTTTTTCTTTTTTTTTTTTTCTAATTTTGTTAATGTTCAACCTATATTAGGTCCTAGTTTCCATTTTTTTAAGCACAATATACCCACACGTATGGTTTTAGATTCTTTTGTAAAAATTAAGATTTCGAGAATAATATTACCTCTCTTTTTAGTACTTTACTTATTTCAAGATTTTCAAATTTATGAAAGAAAAAAGCACATCAAAATTTTTTTATATAGTGTACTTATTTTGTTTTGTGATTTATTACATTTGTAATTAAACTTTTACGATCCACATTGTAAACACAAATTTTTGTATGAGACAGTTTTACGGTGAGACACACTTTATATATGGGTTAAGTAATAGCCCAATAATATCACATATTATTACCATATGAACATTTTGTTGTGAGGTCGTTTCATGACCAAAAGACGGTCTCGTACAAGAATAGCTACATCGAAAAATATATTTCGTTACGTGTGATTACTTTGTTTTGTGTACTAAACTCCCTCCTTCCTTACAGACGAGTCTACCGGATTTTATTTAAACTATTTGTGGTTCGCCTTTTACTTTATATTTTAATTTTGATTTTTAAGTGAAAATATATTTAAATGGAGTATTGCTTGATTCACTTCAATGTAAATATTCTCTCTATAAAACTGCATTTGGTAGTCAATCTCAATGTAAATTTTATTAACATTAACTTATAATAATAATAATAATAATAATAATAATAATAATAATAATAATAATAATAATTAATTATAATAATAATAATAATAATAATATAATAATAATAATTAATTATAATAATAATAATAATAATATAATAATAATAATTTTTTAGAGATATTAAATTTGAATTTGTGAATTGAATAGTATTGGTGAGTATCAGTGCCGTTCTAAATAATGTTCGGGCCCTAGGCAAAAAGTAGAAAAAGGGCCCTTATAGAGGTAAAGTTTCAGTTCGTTTTTTAAATGTAGTTTGATGATCATGCGCTTAATTAATAAGAAACTCAATATTGTAAGTTTGATCCACGTTAAAAGCTATTTATGCAAATACAATTTTTAATAATAAGGATTAACTTAATTTGGGCTCCATCATGAGCTGGGCCCTAGGCGATTGCACCTCAAAACTATCCTTAGGAACGGCCCTGGTGAGTATATATAGATACTTGTCCGCTATTTATAACAACAAACAATGAAACTGCAAGTCTGAAAAGCTATAATGGCTAGTTTTAAACATAATAGAAAAAAGTCAAATAAAATCAACCAACTATGTTCGATGTTACGACAACAATAGAGACATAGTCAAATAGGGTTAAACATATGTCTTTTGTTAGTAATAGCAAACAAAAGCTTGACCTTATTTGACCAGGTTCTTTTGTTCGCTGTTACTAATTAACAACGAACATAAGAGGCTAATTTTTTTTTTGACTTTTAGACCAACATATTTATTTGTTGTTAACATCGCAAATAGAACTCGAACCATAGCTTTGGGCTAAAAGACGCTTAGTTTGAAAAGAAAACTATTCCAAACATACTTTGAGAGTGTTTATAAAAAAAGCTCATTTTGTTCAAATTTTCAGTAAAGATCAGACCCTTGCTGTCCATTGTTCAAATTACCTAGAATAATTCAACATATTTATGATTTTCCTACAATAATCCTACCTATTGATTAACCATGAATAATCTCAACTTCGAGGGGTATTTCCCTAGAGTAAACCCAGAGTAAACCCGGTGACCGGATGACTTGCTATAACAAGTTTTATTTTTTTGAAAAAAAGATAAATAAAATAAAATGTCAAAAAAAATGTTAAAAAATGTTCAAAAAAATTTATGATTTTTTTATTATTTAGAATTTTTTATGTAAATTTTCAAAATTTTTCTCTAATTTTAAATTAGTTTTCAATTTATTTTTTTGTGAAATACCTACTATAGCAAATCATCGGGTTACCCAAGTTTACTCTAGGCAAATACCCCTTAAAGTTGGGATTATTCATGGTTAATCAATATTTCGGTCAGTTTCGCCTATAAAGAACCTTTAGGCTTTGAGTGAAGAAGCCCTTGAAGGTAAGCCTTATAAAAAGTCCATAAAAAACAAAGAAAAACCAAAAGCATAATGAAATTCGTTTGTGTCATCTAAAAGAATATTTAATATGATACTTGATACATAGTCCACCATTTCAAAAATTAGGTTAAAATGTGAGTGGTTGCTTCAACATTATTGTTCCAACTTTCAACATTCGTATCCTCGAAATTCGATATCATTGCTAAATGCTTATAATTTCATGCCCTTTTGCTAAATTTAATTAAATTTTTAATTCCTTTTTAGTAATTTCTATACCTTTAAAATCAATGGTAGAAATAATTTACTATGAATACTTTTTGTACTACGTAGCTCTCTATCGGCTATATATTTTGATGCTTTGTCCTCCACCGCCCTCTTTTAATTTACATCTCTATTATTATGGAGGGAAATGATGGTCCATGGACCCTAATTGCCTAGCCTTTATTCCAAACACAAATTCCTGCTATAGACCGTCTATAGAATAGACGGGTAAATATGGACTAGCTCATTTGTTAAATGAGTAACTAAATAGTCATGTCAGCCATTGAGCTGGGCTATTATGGCTATTAAGGGACCAGTCTTTGCCATAGACGATCTCTCAAGAAACCTTCTGTATTCCAAATTCTTCAATACAAAAATTTTAATAAAAAAAAAACTAAACAAAAACTATAAGAGTTATCTTTCTTTTTAAAAATAGTGTATATAATTATACATATCTAAGCTGCATATTTAACTTACACTAAAAATATATCAAATCAGTAATTCTGGTATAAAATTTAACTTACACCAAGTAGAAAAATTGTAAATTTTTAAGAAACTGGTTTCTAGTTTGGATTGATTTAAATATTTTAATAACCGAAATTGACTGGGAAAATTATAAATTTTTTGCAAAAAATCGTGTTCGAATATTAGAACTTTGATTGGACTAAATACTTAATTTGCAGTTCAATCCATTTTGATTTACGGTTTTGAGCAAACTCTATATAGTACTATTACTAAATCATTCTTCTACCATGTTGTCTTAAGAGAATGAACATCAATGAAGAATTGACTTTGACCTAATAAATGATTTTAGAGAGAAATTAAAATATGATCTTCACTGATGTTTAAGGTGAGGAGAGGATCATCTATTGAAGAGTGATAATGTATGTAACAAATCTCTATCTCTAGGACTTCCAACCATTAAAAACTTTATTTTGTCCTCTATAAAGTGAACTTAAATTTAACACACATAAAGAGTGTGCGCGCATTAACATCGTACCTCAATGGCCTATTTGGTTAACTATACTAACTAGTGGTAATATCGATGATTTGTAGCAGAAGTATATATTTTCATAATACGTTGCACCGAACAAAAACAACAAAACCTTTACAAAGTTCTTCTCATAGACCTTAGTTCCAACAAGTATTCAAAAAGAAAAAAAAAATCAGATATCAATAGCAAGAGTTCAAGTGCATGTATTCTAAATTTTTTTATGACAATCCTATAAGATGCTACACAAAAAGAATCATCTAATGCATTCATTAAACTCCCTACTTGGCCAAAAATGGGAAGAGCCCTTCTTCACTACCTACTCTTAAGTCTTAACAAAGCAAAACAAGTTCTAGACCTGTCCTACTAGCTGCTACTCCTGGTAAGCATGTACTGGTGCCCTACGAGCATGGAAACGTTTTCTGCGTGCTAAACGATTGGCTATCAAAATTTTGAAACAGGCTTCCCTATCAAACTCAATAACCTGAACTTGCTTTCATTTCCTTGCGATTTTCCTCGATAATTCTCTGAAACTCTTTCTCGCCCGCAGCGAGTAGAGTTTTGACGGTGTCGAAGGTCGTTAGCCTGATACTGCAACCAGAAAAGGTTGGAGCGTTATAACATCATCGGGTTGAAGTAAATGATCTCAGTATGCACCGGGTTATGATTAATGTGAAGTGGGACAGACGCCTTTTGCAAGTGAATTAATAAACGATGACGTAGATTAGTAGCTAACTAACACATGAGATAATAAAGACCAAAGTATAACTAGTTGGGACAAAGGGGGATTAAGACAATGATAAGGTAGCTTTGAACATTGGAAAAAGAGGATAGCAATAATCCATATAGACAGTGTAAAACGAACCTGCTGCTTGGTAGGGTTTTCAAAGCATTGGGGATGAATCCTCTATACAGTGCGGTCCAGCCATCACGCTCCATAATACCTTAATAATGAAAAGAAATTAATCAAAATTGAATGAAGCGGTGACATTCAAAAGAAATGAGAAATCATGCGAACTTTTTATTTATGTGAAGTTGCAGATAGTGTTTGCTATCAAAGGTCAATAAAAAACAACCTCTCAGTTATCATTAACAAGAGTAAGGTTGCGTACGTCTGACCCCCAAACCCCGCATTGAAGGAATGGCATTGGGGTAATGAAATGTTGGTGGTGGTGACAAAACAGAGGCTATATAGCAGCAATTGTAAGAGTATACACGATAATTTGGATTCCAAGGGATGTTACAACATCAACTACAGCCCGAAAGTCATAAAGCCCGCAGGTCATTATCCCATTACAAACTACAGAAAAGAGAATAGTATAGCTTGGAGCTGCACAACTTACATGAACCACATTGATTTTACTGGCCAAGTCAATCTTCAGCCAAGACCATGATTTAAGTACGATAGTGACTGTCAATAAATCCAACTCAAAAGAGACGCAAAGAAAAACATATCATTTAATTTTATTTGCAAATCTGTTTAATTTAATTTCTAATATCACTTTTTCAATTTGTGAGATATTTCTGGCAGATGGCAGAACACAAAATGTAACGCTTTCCACATAGTGCGTATCTATGAAACAAGAATATCAAACAAGAGTATGTATTGCATTTTCCCAACAAATAATGAGTTCTAAAAATACAATATATTGGTGATTATACATACCTACAAAGGCATCAAGAACTGTCCTGTATGGTGTCCCTTTCATTTGCATTTGTCTTCGGATGGTATCCAAAGGATAGCACGTAACAGTAGCAAGAGTTGCTGATACCAAACCTGTTACTAATGATGTTTCAGGCCTGTTCTTGTACTTTTCTGGCAAAGACTTCTTCACCCTGATGAGTCAAAAGAGTGTCATCCTATGACAACGAACTGCACATACGGAAATCGAATCCTCCATCGTGAGAGGAAAAAGAGGGTACCAGTAAAAGAATAAGCTCACAAGTCAAAAATGCAGAAGTTCACAGCAATGTATGGTGCTATTCCAATTAGAGAAGGGCCCAAGCCATTGTAGAAAGAAGCAATGCCTTCATCTCTTAGCATGCTTAAGGCTACCTGTAAATACCTCCTTTAGATGTATGAAAATCTAGCTTCCCGTTACCAAAAATAATGCGGTTTAGCAGGCATACCTGAGTCATGGTTCTGTGTCCCGGCTCAACAGCTAATCTTAGTCTCAGGACATCTAAGGGATACGTCACCTAAAGAGAGATATTAAGATTTATTGTTAAGGGAACTCATTAAACAAATAGTACATAATGTTAGATATATGAATACGAAAGGCGACTCACAAGAGTGGATGTCATGCCTGCACAGGCCCCAGCTGCTAATCTTCCCAAAACTGATAATTCACCATCCTTTCCTCGAAACAGTTTCTGAAGGTAAGGAAAATATGTACATCAATTTATTGAAAGATCATTCTAGATACTTTTTTCTATGTCTAAGGATAAAAAAAGATCTACTATAGCAACAATATAAAGGTTTTTCGAGTATTACCTTGTAGGTATCATACGCAAAAAGTTGTACTGCACTGTAGGGTATAACGCGTATCACCTGTATGAAATTTTAATCATTGTATGAGAAAAAGGGGAACAATATTTGATAGAAAAAATGCAACGGCTGGAGTCGAAGGCCAACAAAACCTGAGGAAGGTTGCCTTTCCAGTAACCTCTAATGCCTTCCTGCTTTCCTATCACAGCTATTGCCTGTATAACAATATTCAAAATAAGCAAAATGTAAATAAACTATAGAAATCATTTAGATAGAATTCGGTCCCCTTCAAAAAGCCTGAACTAGATCTACTGTCCATTTCCAACAGCATAACAAATTCATCATATTTTGACTTTGGGTTAATAAGGGATACATTCCAAATGACTCGTAGTAATGTGTGGTCTGTTTATTGAAACTAACAAAAAAAGTTGCATAATGAGTGGAAGATCAGATGGGAAACACCATTTTTCTTGTAGGGATAAAGATATGTTCAACCAAATTTAATATATCCAAGGCAGAAAGCATTCGGCATTGGCCTGTTAGTAATCTTGTGCAACACGTTGCCAGTCCCAAAAATGGGAAAAATAAAATTGTGGTGGGTGAAAAAGTGTTAAACTTTCACATCAACAAGCACGAGAATGGGCATGCAACCAAGCACGAGCATAAGTAGCTCTAGTACAGGTGTGGCTAGTAATAGCATGTGAAAAAAGAGAGTACAATGCCAAAAATATCTTGTCTTTGACTACAATACAACTATATATGCTAACATAAAATGATACACACAACAATATCAAGTCATCAACCTTTTCATTCTCATTCAACTAAAAGCAGTTTTCCTCCAAAAATCATTTAATTTTCTGTTCATAGAAGTTAGTAATGTCTAATACTCCCTCAGTTCCAACTTCGTTTGCACACTTTCTGTTCTGACTTCTGAATGTTCCAAATTAGATTAAAAAATTCATATTTTCATGAGGCTCCATGAATGTTGTAAACAAGTCCTTTTTTGTACAGAACTAGCTCATGATCTGAACTTACAACTAGAGCAAACAACCCCATCCTACAATATAAGGCATAAGCATTGTGGTTTTGGTGCTCACTCCTATTTCTCCTAAGTCCTCACTCCCCAGTAAACAAAAACCCAAATCTTCTATCTAAAGTCGAGCCACCTCCTATAATTCGAACTAAAGCAATAACCTACTCCAAAGAAAGCCTATAAACCACCACACACACAGAGGCACATCAATAATAAAAACCAAAATCAAAAAAATTGTATCCCTAACATCCGACCAACAGATATACACTATTTATAAGATAAAAATTTGAGTAAAACACCTATTTCAATTAAATTACCTTTACTATGATAAATGTCATATAGGAGGATCCGCAAACACTCAACCAAACCAAAATAGAACAGTTAGCAAAAGTCCAACTAGATTGTGTTGAACAAAAGCCTTCTGTCTACACCTAACTTTGCAAGGGGGGAGATTCAACTAATATCCCTTAAATATGGAAATTCATTTTAGAAGCTTGTTCCATGGTCCAAGAATCATTTCTGAGCACCACGAGGATTTAATACAAGTATCTTCTAAATCGACTATTTGAGCTTATTGCAACAATGGTCGAAAAAGCCTAAGCTGCTAAACAGGCTGGAAAACAGGACGGAGGGTCTAGGAAATCAAAGCAAGTAATCCAAGTTGACACAACATCACCAAGTTTACCAGCCAATAGGAACATTTTGAGGTTCAGAAGGAAATGTTCGTACTGGATGCTCATGGTAGTGGTTGGCAATGTAGTTCTCTCTAACTTTTGAGAAGCTTTTGTACGTTTTTTTCGTGGCTCGACAAAATATGTCGTGATACGACTTTTCTTAAATTTTTGCATACCCTTATTCAAACACAGAACTCAACCACTATTCTATTATAGATGGTTAAAATAACTTTGTAAGCACTTGTTCATGAATAAAATTGAAGTTACTTGAATTATCAAGATGTATCCTTCTATAATTTGCATCGAATATTTCTGTCGATTATCTCTTGGGTTAGAGTAGTAGTAGGAAGTCAGGTGCCTGTGTCTAAGGGCCTAAGGTACGTCATAGGATCTGCTTATATGTAATGTTCTTTCAGCAAAGCTTATCTTGTGTTCTTTTTGTTTTCACTCCAGTGGAGATTGCAAGCATTGATCAATTGTTTTTTGTGGTTCCTGAAGTCATTCCCATCAAATTTTTTGATAACCCATAAAAAACCTTCCCTACACTGCCTTGACCTAGCCCCAAGCTTTCTGTCCAGATTATTTATCCACTCCCTCCACCTTCTGCCTTCATCTTGCACCTATATCATTCCCCCACCAAATCTATCTTCTCGCTGAATGAATCATAAATTACCAGAACACTCCTAATAAATAACTATGCTACGATAAATCGATAATAGATTAACGTATATTCATTATTGCAAGCGGGTCCTATCGAAAGATTGAACAAAACTTTTGTTAGGCGCGCCAGTACATAAAACATTCAAACTCTTCGAAGACTTATCTTCACTCTTCTCAACGTTATTGCTAAATTATCTGATCATCACAACTTCACACATATGTAAAGAACAATTATATTACCTGTTTCCAAATTACTAGTAAACAGTCTCCCACTTAGTTCCTTTTATTTTTCCATATTACTTATTGCAAATGATGCACACAATTTCAAAATATGATTAACCCATATAATATACTATATTTGCCTTATGTCGTAAAATAAATCACACCAAAAATTATATAGGCTCGTGATAACATTGATCTTCAAGCAACTTTTTCCACTAATATCAGAAGGTCAAGTATTTGTCAACTCCTAGTGTAAAAATTAGAATGGTATTAAAGAGCGAAAAAGGAAAAAGTGAGCATAATTGAGAATTAAACAAAAGTTGACATACCTCAAGAAATCCCATAGCCCTTTTTGCACTTTCTTGGCCTGCTCGAACTCCATGAGTCTGCAAGGAAAATAGGCCGGTAAGCAGCAGCAATTGTAATGAAAGTCATCAAACATGAATGAGCTGTACAAGACTCTCGCTTGAGATGACCTTTTCCAATTTCAAGTACATTATGAAAATCAATGTAGCTTAAGCTTTTTTGGTTTTCATACATAAAAACAAGGAATATTTTAAGTATTACGTATTTATGTTTGTAACTGGGGGAAAGGTTGCAGAAGGTCAGTAAAGCCCCACCAGGACTTAGAGAGAAGTACAATGTTTGTTCGATGAAATATTATATACATCTAGCATTTCATGGTAAGAGTAAGAGTTTGGCTTTATTTACGTAGAGGTAGTAATCATGATAATGGTGGACATAATATAGGTAGCAGACACACATACTATATACATATTATAGACAGATACACACACACAGAGTGCAAACATAACTTAAGCAAAGGTTTGAAGCCGCACAGAAATTCAGCCTGCACACGTATGTACTTAGAAAAACTCCATAGCATTTCAAGAAATTTATGGGTTCAACACATGAATACTTTTATGACATATGCCATCTCAGTTTTGAAAAGAAGACCTAGATGTGCATGTGCCTAAAGTGAACGCCGTGGGTGGTCAATGGTTAGGGCACCTTGGTAACGCTAGAAGCCAAGCACATTAGCACCTAAGTTGACTGCCTTAAAGCTATGGCTTTCGCCTTTTAAGGAAGGCAATATGATGAGGGAACTCACTAGGTACGTTTTCTCTTCACTTTTCCTGTATTATTTATGTTCACCTTTTCTTTATTTATCTTCTTGTAAGAGTTTTTAAGGTTTTATTTTTTCTTTGGTTTTTGGGTGCTCACGCCAAAAGATTAGTACCTTCGCCTAGACCAGGCGTTTAGAGCCTTGACTTTGTGGACTATTAGCACCTTGGGGAGTCTTAAAGTTCAAAGCTTTTTAAATCCGTGTGGTGTGTGCACTATATTTGGTTCTTATGATCAAATCAACATTACCACTGTTTCTCTATCAAAATCCACAAGAACGAACGGATTGAAAGGTCGCAATAACGTTTTGTTTATCTGTTCAAACTTCAAAGCACATTTCACAAAAGTTCATTCACATTTCACATCAAAGGTTCATGTACCTAGCCATATATAATACATTATATACTTAATTTGTGGGAGTCTCAGCAAGCTTAATCAGATTGCACTAGAAGCATCCATTGTCAAAGCAAATTATCCCAATAGGATTAAACTTCATTCTCTATAAAGTAATTATATGTTAATAATCAAAAGCTAGCTTTAACAATAATTTTAACATACATTCCATTACCCCAAAGCCATTAAGTGGCTCCCAAGTCCTACCTAGGGTGTTGTTTTAGGGTCGGATGTACGTAACATTATCTTTTTTAGTAATAAATCTAACAAGGAGGTTATTTTCGATTGTCACTAAACAGATAGCGTCATGTGCAACTTCAAATAAATACGATATGCACGTGATTTAATGAGTCATTTTACTATAGCCCATTAAATCAGAAACCAAAATACTATAAATCTTTGGCCCCATCGAAATAAGGGACATTTAACACTTATTTTAAGAATAGATATTTATCTAAAGTGTGAACAAGGCCAAATCTAAGTTTTAAATTATACCCCTTTTGTTAATTTTGCTACATTTACTTTTTCACACTATGCAACGCACAGATTCAAACGTTAATATCTTTAAATATACATAATAAAAAATCATAAAAAGTTGATTAATAATCCTTACATTGAGACAGATCAAACAATATTCCACTTAACTATGTTTTAACTTATAAATTAAAACAAAATACAAATTAAGACCAATTAACGAACGGTGTCCAAAAAGAAACTATTGCAAAATGATAGAGACGGAGAAAGAGTATCCATTTGTATATGACTATACTTTCAGTACCAATAAACAAGGTCATGCTATCATACAACAACTAAAATTAACCTCACAATAATAAACAAATCAACTGTTAGAATTTAATAATACAAAAAGAAATTGGACCCTAGAAGCATTTCGCATGAAAAACATGGTCATATGCACTATAATGGTAAGAGCCATGCCACACAACAAAAAAGCCAAAAACTTGCTACATGTTCAACTAGTACTACTATCTATTATTCAAAATTAGACAGTTCATTAAGAATTTATAATTGCCTCAAAATACTTTCCCTTAGTCAGTAATGCACAATCCTATTGAACATCTTAATTCTTACCCAAAATCAGCCAACTAACTAATTTATTATTTTAGTTGTACCTAGACAACCACTGAAAATATCTATTTTAGTTTATATAGCTGACTCCAATATTTTGATATTGAGGCTTTTGTTAGAAATATAACCCGCATGTGATTACACATCGAAAAATTAGAGAAATATTGACTAACATATAAGCTTAATGGGCTATTCTGGCTATGACCAATTAGTTTTAGGATGGAATATCACCGGTTTTGTGTGCAACCAACTCTTCTCTCTTGCGGGTGTAGTGTACAAGACCAATAATAAATTTATCAGCTTTCACATTCTTGTTGAACATAGAGCTTATCACTATTTCATTTTCTCATGCCAACACAATTTGGCAGAAAACATCATTATATTAATGGTATAATAATTTAAAGTTATGAATATGAAGTATAAATATTAAATGCATCTTCTTAAACAATACTGCAAAAAATTTTAAAGATCAATACTTCCTTTGCAAGTTTGTTAGGCATTAAATATTAGGAGTACAATTTACCCTCAAATTTTAAGAAACCAAGAACAATGTGCAGAAAACATTAAATACCCAGAAAATATAAACAATAAAAAACCAAAAAGAACAATCAATCTAAGATTATTGATTCAAAATTCAAATAAAATCCCAAATTTGAAAGATGAGATTCCGGAAGTCTACATAACTGTAGATTTCACAACTATAATTTCAAATTTGAAGTATAAAATCAACTAATCTCTACGAATAATCAAAAAGAAAGAAAAAAAAACCTGCATAAGAATCTTAATCCGATCAAGAGGGGCAGTAAAAGTCTTAGCAGCAGCACCAGCAATAGCACCAGCAGCAAAAAGAGCAGCATCTTTGGGAACAAGAGCAACCAAAGCCAGAGGGTGTTGTAGAAATTGGGCAGTTGTGGGTTCAAATTCTCGCTGTTCTTTCTTGGTCGCCATTGATAGACATGAAAATCCATTGTTAAAACTTGTGGGTTTGAAATGGGGGTGATGATTGTGTTTGAATTCAGAGATTTCTGTAGCAGAAGAAGTGACATTGTAAGGTTCAAGGTTAGGAATTTTACGGTATGTTAGAATAGCTTGATTGGAATTCATTGTGGGTTTTTGTGAAATTGGGGAAAATTTGAAATTAAGAAATTGATGGAGAAATTGGAATTGGGGGAGAATTGGGAAGAGTTAAGATAAGGTGGTGGGAGAGTTGTAGCAAAGGAGGGAAGAATGAGAAGGGGGTTGGGAATTGGGATAGTTGAACTTTAATGGGTTTTAGACTTTTTTTTTTCTTCAATGGAATACCAATTGGGTGTATAAGTAAGTATTCAACAAATTTACAAATGACTATTGATCGGTTTGTTGAGGTGGAAATATTGGTTGATTTGCTAAAGTTAAATTATTTATTATGAAGATGTTCGGTAAAATTTGGTTGTTGTTTGTTAGTTACTACTTTATTCTTTTAAAATTGTTGATAGCGATATTTTTTTTATTTTGGTACATAATACTAGGTTTAGTCTTACTATCCTAGAAACGAAATTACCCACTAATTAATCATGGTGAAAAACATCTATATTTAACTATTACTAAAACAAAACACTGCTGACATTATTACGGCTTAAAATTGCTTACGTGTCACAACCTAAGAAAATATTTTCACTCCAATATTCAATGATGATGTTATCGCTTTTATGACTACTTTTTATCTTTGACTTTATTACTCATATTATTTAATGTATTAGAAAAATCGTACGTATTATTTTTTTTCAATTATTTATAAATTTTTTTAATTTTATTTATTAAATGAGTACTCCCTCCGTTCCTTTTTGTTTTTCCACCTTACTAAAACGGGTAGTTTCATAAGTTTTTCCACTTTAGAATACTTTCCATTTTTGAAAAGTTTTCATCTCACTTTTACCCCTTAAAACCCCACTCTCCCTACTTCACACTACTATTTAATTATTTTCTCTCTCATACTTCCAATACAATCATTACATTACACTATTATTTAATTATTTTTTCTCTCATACTTCCAATACAATCATTATTTCTCACTACTATATAATTAAAATAATACCCACTACCACCAAAGATTCCATTTTTCTTAATCTTGGTGAAAAACCCAAATAGGAACATCAAAAAGGAACGGAGGGAGTACTATTTAGTATATTGGATATTTTAAGATGGTTAAAACATAAAACACTCTTGGATTTTTTTTTGTTATTTATACAATTGATTACTTAAATGCAATGCATAATTCTATTATAATTCGGTTGTGAATATTTTTATGTAAGTCAATTACATTTTCATGACAACTAATTTTCGTTTAAACTTTTAAAAAATAATTTTACATATTTTTGTGTAAAATTTGATTTTGAAATGTATTATTAATAGTTGTAATACTTTATATAAATTAATGTAATTTATGTCGAAAAATTTAATAAAATCGTGCATCGCACGGGATCTATCTGGTAAAATTAATAAATAAAACCCTCGACATGACACTAATGAGAGTGGCAGCAAAATTGCAAAATAAAAAAAATTAGGAAAGATAACAAAAATCTAAGAAAGTGAAAAGTAAGGTATCGTATTTACATGTACCCTTTTAATTACACGACACAAAAAATATATTTTATTACATTAATTATAATTTTAGGTAATAAGTGCAAGCTTTTAAACATCAGATTCATATAGCTAATTAAATTTTTTTGAAAAGTTTTGGTTAAACTATACACTCCCTTCATTCTCTATTGATGTTCTCATTGAGAATATTCACGGGAATTAAGAAAAGTGGAATCTTTTAGATAGTGGAGATATTATTTTATTGAATAATAAATTTGATGGAGGAAAAGTGGGGACCACAAATATTAAAAAAGTATTTAAAAAAAGTTAGTGGAAAAAATATGGGACCACAACTAATTAAAAAATATTTTTATTAAGTTAGTGAGAAACATGTGGGGATCATAAGGAATATAAAAATGTTAAAATGTAGTTAGTGGAAGATATGTGGGGACCATGATCATTATTAAAATATTAAAATGAGGATGGATGAGGTTATTTTTGTCCAAAATTTGTGATATAAATGGAAAGATTTCTTTTGGGAACAACAAGTGAAACACTCCAAAATGGAAAGTGGGAACTTCTTTAAGGAACGGAGGGAGTAATATATTATAATTATAATGTGTCAAGTATCAGTTTAAATTTTTGAAAAGTTTTGGTTAAACTATATAATATATGAATCAGGTATTATTCAAAAAAAAAATATCAGTTTAAATTTTTGGTTGAATTAGATTCTTGACATTTGTTTCTTTATCCCTAACATAGCAAACAATATCACAATGTTTTTATAGAATTTTATATTTAAATGAAACAACAATCAACATCATTTAAATTATCTATATATTTAAACTCAATTTAATACCATTAGCAATTTAGCATATAGTTTATAATTTATCTGACTAAATTTTAAAAGTTCTTTATCCCCAAGTTAATTAGCAAACTTTAACACTAAATGATAAAATTTAGGAAAAATTGTCGAGAATAATTCCTATTTTTTTACGTTTTTCTGTGAATAACCCCTATTTTGGATTCATGAATAATTCGAACTTTTCAGTGTTTTTGCTCACAGCTCTCCCTTTGTAAATTTGACCAGCTACAGTAGGTTAAAGAGCCGTTTATCACTTGTTTTCTTCCTTATTGCTGCTGCCATCTTCTTCCTCCTTCTTACCCCATTTCTCCATTGTTAATCTAAAGTTTATGAAAGCAAACAAAACCGTTTTGATGAACAAGAACAGAATGTCGAGCATTCTAATGAAGAACAACACCATTTAAGCAGCAATAATTCACACAGAAATTCAAAAAATTTAAGCACACATATAACAGCAGTATATTCGCACAGAAATCTCAATTATGAAGAACAAAAATTCGAAGAACAACATAAATCACCATTTAAGTAGCATAATTCACATATTAAGTATACTTCGCACAAAATTTCGCACACTTAAGCAGGTAATACTAACGAAACTCCATGAGAATAAAAGCTTATCATTTTTATGAAGAACAACAACACAATTAAATGAGGGGGAGGTATCCAAAATACCTTAAAACTTGTTGTGTATTGTCTTCATTGATTGTTGCTCTTGTCAAGGAACCAACTCAATTAAATGAGGATGTTTGAGATTCGAACTCGTGACCTCTTATCACGTTGGCTTCTAATACCAAGAAACCAATTCAACTAGGAGCTTAAGTTGCTAGTTAAGGCCCCAAGATATCTTATATACTCTAACACGTGCCCTCACAAGAGAGTCATTTGGGCTAGAAGTGTGGTTGCATATAGACGCTTGATATTTCACTTTAAATAAGGAGTGATTGAGATTCGAACCCGTGACCTCTTGTCACACAGGCTTCTGATACCACGTCTAGGAAACTCAACCAGAAACTTAAACTAATAATTAAGGCCTTATGATAAGTTATATACTCTCATTTCTGTTTTTCTTGATCTTTTTGCATCTTGGTCTTCATCAATCACTCCTAAACGCTTCTATTTCATTATCCATCATCCTTTGTTGCGCATATCAATTAGACAATTCCAAATCATATATAAAACTCATTCTATCATTGTTATTTTTACAACAAAAAATAACACAATAAAAACTCAAAACAAATTACAATTAAAATGCTCTTTTATTATTATCCAATCAATAAACAAAATTTAACAAAGGAATTAACAATGCATATTATTTATCTTAAGTAACATCATCTCCTCCCAAACAAACTTTGTAATGAATTATATATGGAGACAACTATTTAAAATATATATTAGAATTTCATAATTAAATAACAAAACTTATATGAATTCATTCCTCAGTATCTGTGCCAGCTTCTCTATAATTCTTTCCATAGTAATAATTGAATTATATATATGCTGACCAGAAATATAAGCTAAGGTAGCTTTTCTGAGCATCTTTTTATTTTATTTTATCTTTTTTTTTGCGCCAAATTTCATGGGCAACTTTGAACAACTCTGCAGCTTGATGAAATGATCAACTTTTTTCTTGCTCACTGCATTTTGATGATTCATTTTGAAAATTTAAACCTGCAATTTTTTTTATTTGTAATTAGTTGTAAATGATAATAAAGCATATAACGTATCATGGGACATGTTATCTGAAGCTTGTCGTTTGGAGTAAAATTATTAGCGTTAGTAATTTGTGTTGAATTTATACTTTTTACCTATAAAGTGTTAAAGATCAATTCAACTAAAAACTTAAGCTGATCGTTAATGCTTCAGAATGTGTTATATACTCTAACACGCCCCCTCACACGAGAGTCCTTTCGAATAGAAGTGTGTGTTAGAGTATATAACATATTTTGAGCCTTCAACCATCAACTTAAACTTTTTGTTGAGTTAATTAGTTCCTTGACATAGTATCAAAACTCAAGTTGATAGTTGAGTTGGTTCCTTGTTAGAGTATATAACATATCTTAAGACTTCAACCAAAAGCTTAAGTTAATTGTTGAATTCCCATGATATGTTATATACTCTAACAATGTGGATGCAGTACATACTCTCCTCATACCCGGTGCTTAATATTTCACTTTAAATTAGGGGTGGTTGAGATTTGTGTCAAGGAACCAACTCAACCAAAAGCTTAAGCTGATGGTTGAGGCCCCAGGATATGTTATATACTCTAACACGCCCCCTCACACGAGAGCGCCCTTTAGGCTAGAAGTGTGGATGCGACACAGGCCCTCCTCATACCTGGCGCTGAATATTCCACTTTAAATGAGGGGTGATTGAGATTCGAACCTGTGACCTCTTGTCACACTGACTTCTAATACCATGTCAAGAAACCAACTCAACCAAAAGCTTAAGCTGATGATTGAAGCCCCAGGATATGTTATATACTCTAACAATTTAAACCACTGACCTCATCTCACGCTGACTTCTAAGTATATAGAAGTTTTAGGGGCGTGATAAATTATACTCCCTCCACCTCTTTTTTATTGTCCACTTTCTTGTGGGCACGCAAATTAAGAAAAATGGTAGTGGGGTATTTTAAGTGATTATAATAATTGTAAAGGTGGTAGTTGGGGTATTTAAGTGATAATAATAATTGAAAAGGTGGTAGATGGGTTATTTTAAATAATATAAATTGGGGTAGTTGGGGGTATTTAGGTAAAAAATATTTGCCAAAAATAGAAAGTGGACAATTAGAGTGAATTGACTAAATAAGAAAAGTGGACAATAAAAAAGAATCGGAGGACTATAATAAATTTAAAGTCTAAACCTTTTGACTAAGTTGGTTTCAAGATACATAATTAGTGTTATAATCACTTGTCATTTTTTCTATCTTTCATAATAAAAAGAGAAAATGTTAAATTGTTGTTAATAACATCTTTCATTTTAATGGTAAAAAATGAGTACTATACCTCTTTAAAGTCTGAAGACTTTGTTGGTTGTAGATGGAATTGGCAACTCCAAGATGTTTGGTTCGTCTGTAGGGTAATAAATATTACGATCAATGCATAATATTAATTAACCTTAGTATCAACTATTAATTATAAAGCACAAACACAACATTTGAATATTGGATAAAGGTAAAAAAATTAGTATAATATATCATTTTAGGAGACATCTTCTCTTTACTTAAAATTATCATCATCATCATCTGATATTTGATTTTGTTACGTAATACGCAAAATATTCTCACTTTGATTTCAGCACTATAGCAAATTCAAAAGAACGGACAAGTACAACATGACACATTACTTTAAAACAAATAGGAGTACATGATAGTCGTGTTTGTCTTAAAATTCAACTAATATAATAAATCAAACAAAACACGTGCTTCTATAGTTATAGGTATTTAGTATTAGTATTAACTATCAAGTTTATAATGTTATTATTGCATTGGTAACGAAGATCAGTCACGTCCCCCTCTCAAAAATCATTGAAAGCTTAGTATATATATTGTATTTGACCTACAAATTAGTACAATTATACGTTATAAGTCGTTAAAGTTCATTGGTCTTGCTGTTAATGTAACAAAATTGATCAAATATCCAATCGGTAGACTCTTTTGTGATAATGTCAGTATGAAAATTTTGTTCCTCTACCATCTACCAAAATTCTGATTTCGCTTCTGATTGATTTGAATTTATACATGTTAATCTTCTTTACAGATAAAATATTTCTAAGTATCAACAAGAGACTTCTTACTTGGCGATGTACGATGAACAAGGAAGCAAGCGCCAATAACAATGTAGCAAAGAAGTAGAACTAATCCTTTCAAGTAATGAGAACTTCCATCCTGCGCAACCACATAACTTATATATTAGAACCTAATTTGTTATCGTTTTTTATTTTCATTTTTCAACTTTCTTAAACTAAAAATCCAGGATAGGTTATATGTTTTAACACGTCTCCTCACATAAGAGCTATTTGGGCAAGAATTGTGGATGCAACACAGGTCCTTCTTATACCCGATGCCAAATATTCCACTTTAAATGAGGGTAGTTGAGATTCGAACTGGCTTTGATAACATGTAAAGGAACCATCTCAATCAAAAGTTTATGGTTAAGGCCCCAGGATGTGTTATATACTCTAACAAAAACCGAAAAATAATTTGTCACTATTTAGTTGTCAGTTTTTAAAATTATTACATTCTTAATAAAAGTAATAAAGTTTTATTTCACGATTGAACATATATTATACTCCCTCCTATTCACCGTACTTGTCTCATTTATCTTTTTCACACGTGCCGAGACAGTATTTTAACCATTAATATTTTAATTGTGCATGCTTAAAAATTATAAAAATTTGATATTAATAATCTTTGTATTGAGACGAATAAATAAGATCTCACTTAACTATATTTTAACTTATAAATTAAACACAAAATACAACAAAAAAGTGATTAGTAAATAGCAACCAAAAACTAAATAAAACAAGTAGGAAGAATAGGAGAGAGTATGACTTTAAAAATTTATAACTAAAAACAGAAAACCACAGTAATAACAAATGAGGTGGTGTGTTATTGTTAGAGTTGGTTCCTTGACATGATATCAAAAGACAGAAACTAACTTGACAAGTGGTCACGGGTTCGAATTTCAATCACCCCTCATTTAAAATGAAATATTTTAGCGCCAGCTGCCAGATATGAGGAGGGCATGTGCTGCATCCAAATTTCTGACCCAAAAAATTTTCGTGTGAAAGGGCATGTTATAGTATATAACATATTATGAAGCTTTAACAATAAGCCTAAACTTTTGGTTGAGTTAGTTAATTCGTTGATAAATATTAAATCAAGATATATCACACACCTGTAAAGTGAAGGCAGTGAGAATTATGGAAAGTGCTAGACAACCAGTTTCAATGGTATTGAAATCAAGATCCATCTCAACACCCATTATCCATGCTACCACAACACACAATGGAACCTGCCCAAAAAATTATTTGATTTAATTAACATTTAATTAGCAATAAATTACAATTAAGAATATTATTGATCTTAAATTTTGTGTTTAGAATATGCCAAATTCGTACCACAAACATGGAGATCTGAGTAGCTGATCCTAGAGCAACACCCAAAGAAATATCCTGTTCAAATTGCAAATCCATATATATAATTTTAGTGAACTAATAATACATCAAATAATGGTAAATATTTTTAAAAAGAATTTTGCAAACGAATTTTTAATAATACATCAAATAAGAATATATATTATCTAATATAGCATAAAAATTTAGAACTATCACCAAATTACGCTGTAAAGTATATTATATTAAGAATTTGTGTTTTATCTTTTATATTGTTTCCTAATTTAATCTTTTAAATATGTTATTATTTTTGTTAATAAACACCACAACAACATTCATTAACTTTTGCTTATTGATGATTTTTAAACTACTCCTATATTGTCATATAGCATGATCAGTATTACTACTGAAATATCAAACCCAACAATACTTTTTCTATATACACTACACTAAATTTAACTTTTTGCGACAATAAATTTAGTGGCATTAAAAAAATGTCACTTATTCATATTTTTAGTGTAATTATTATTAAATTTTATTTTAAGTTCTACTATAAAGTGATTTAGCGACGCTTTATTAGGTCTTTAGTGACATATGTAATTGTCACTAGAGTCTATAGTGACATTTGTGAGAAATGTCACTAGATCCTATGTCGTGTGACTTTTTATTATGCTACTAAAAAATCTAATAAATATCACTAAATCCTCTATATATACTATAAGAAATTTAAAATAACGACATTTAAATAAAATATCGCTAAATATATCTTACTAAACAAAAATCAAACTAATTTACATATGACCTCATAATTGTAACATAAAAAGCAAAAGTTAACCAATAATCAATATTTATTTATGAAAAACAAATTGTAATGATTAAATTAAATATAATATGTGACTAAAATAATAAAGTATCTATTGTTAAAAAGAAGTTCCTAAAAGAAGACTAGCTACCAATTTATTCTTGAAGGCAAAAATGATAGCTCCGGCATGTTCTGCTGCATTTCCTACAATTGGCAGCAATATTATGCTGATAAAACTTACTGACACTCCCCATGACTCTGAAGCATTCTGTCACCACAACACACACAACAAATAAAAACTTAGTTAATTGCCTTTTTTTGTTTGTCCAACACCCCATGTTAAAAAAGCAAAATTAATGATTGTAAAAGGTCTATATAAGTTATCAATTACAAAGAAAAAGAGCCCCAATGAGCCATTTCGCTCAGGGCCCTAAAATATCTTGGGTCGGCCCTGTTAATATGTTAAGTAATGTTCACAACTAATAATAGTACTACAACACATTCAACTTTTCATGACATTGAATTTAGTGGCATTACAAATTGCCACTGATTTATATTTTTAGTGTAATAATTTTTGATTTTTAATTTTAATTAAGTTCCACTATTAAATGATTTAGTGACATTTTATTTGATCTTTAGTGGCATATGTAATTGTTACTATAGTCTTTAGTGACATTTATGAGAAATATTACTGTATCCTATGTCGCGAAAAACTTAAGTATGATTTTTTATTATGCTGTTAAAAAATATAAACAAATCACTAAATTCAGTATATATACTATTAAAAATTTAAAGTGGCGACATTTAAATAATATGTCGCTAAAGAAATCCTACTAAAAATAAATTATATTGTAGTGTATTTTCAAATTATCTTTTACATCGTTGAATTCTGAATTATTAAAAGTGGGATTAAAGTGGCATTAGTTATGTAAGATGTGACAATGATATTACCTCAATAGTACCAACGATGTATTCGGATAATAATGCAATTATAGCAGTCATTCCCACTAACCATGCAAACCCACTCCAAAAACCAATCACAGCTTCTTCTTCTGCTTCTTCATCATCAGAATCCTGCTTGTTTTACAAGTATCAACAATATATTTATATTAACTTATTTTGATAATTTTCCACTTACAATTAAACCCGAAAATTTATACTCTCTTATTCATCGAGAATGAGATATTTGGGTTTTGCACCAAAACCAAGGAGAGGTGGGAGACCACTTAAAAGTGAGTGGAAAACTCTCTTTTTCCATGAAAGGTATTGATATTTATATGTTGTTGTGTTGTTGTAGTATGGGTAAAAAGAAATGACAAAAATAAAAATTGGACATTTTTAGTGAATTGACCCAAATTCTCTATGACTATAAATAGGAGGGAGTATTTTTTTTAGTAATAAATCTTATTACTAAGTTTAAGTTTTATTTTAACATTGTAATTTATTCTAACATATTGAAAAAATTACATATTTCCTCCGTTTCATAATACTCGCTACATTTTCTATTTTGGGAAGTTTCATATTACTTGTTACATTTCCATTTTTAGTAAACAACCAATCATTTAAAGTTCCACTTACTCCTATTTTTATCTTACTCTATACCTCATTAACATTTATACCTACTATTATTTAATTTTAATAATATTCTCAATCATCTAAAAATTTATTTTTCTTTTTTATTTTTATCAAATAATATTAAAAAATCCCTAAAAAGAAACTCCCACATGCTCCTAATAATTACACAGTACTTTCTTAATATGTGTGTTCATACATTTATAGCAAGTAAAATAGAACAGAGGAAGTACATTTAACTTTAGGTAAAGCTCTTTTAACAAAATTGAGGTAATGAAATATTATCGTATTAATAAAAGTAAAGAAATAAAAGTAATATGTGAAAAGAAAATGATAGATGATGATGACCTGTTGAGCTTCAAAGAATTGCCTATGAGTCCATAATTGGAAGACAAGATAAGCACAATAAGCAAGCAGCATTACAATACTGCTTACTCTTGATAGACTCAATGTTGGGACACCTATTACTTCACTTGATTTTGCTCCATACTTGAACAACAATGGCAATATGTGACAGAACAACCCCAACAGCAATAGGAAGCAATTTACATCTGCTTGCTTCTGTTTAATTTTTTATATAACATTAAATCATTATTAATTAATTAATTAATAAAAATAATACTACCTCTTATTCAGCTTAAATGTTTCATTTAGTTTTTTGACACTATTCATTCATCGCTCTTAATTTGTATTTTACTCTTACTCTATAAGTTAAAACATAGTCATGTGGAATCTTGTTTGATTCGTCTTAATACAAGGATTATTAATATCAAATTTTTATAATTTTTAATTAAGAATAATATATGAGATATTATGGGTTAAAATGTTGTCTCGACAAATATAACGAAACAAATAAATAAGACATTTAGGCTGAATAGGAGGAAATAATAAAATTAATAAAAAATATATATATATACGTACCCTATCAAATTTTTGTTCCTTGTTGAGGTTGGCAAGGCCACCACAAAAGAGAGAAGTACCAAGAACCAAAAGAAGGTTAGAGAGAATGGAACCAAGAAGGGAGTATTTGACAACATCTATTTTGTTTTGGCCTAGAGCAAATATTGCTATAATTAGCTCTGTTGCATTTCCACATGTTGCATTCAAAAGCCCTCCCACTGCATCATTTATATCATAACTACATTAAAATTAATTATTAATTTATGAGTATAAAATATGTAAAAATATAACTTCAAATATTAATGCAATTATGCAAATATGTATATTTTTTAACATAAAATTATATATTGATTTTTTAATATTTTCTGATCAATTCAATTTAGCTCTCCTATTTGGTTTGGGCACAAATATTAAGAAAATGAGGAGACCATTTAAAATAGTAGACTCATGTGCAATGTTGGGTGTTTTTAATATCAAAAATTGGAGGGGACCACCTTAAATAGTAAACACATGTGTAATATTGGGTATTTTTAATATTGAGAAAGTAAAGGAACCACCTATAATAATGTAGGTCTTAAAATAGAAATGAGACAAGTGAGGTAAACTTACCCAATAAAGAAATGAAACTAATAAAAAGAACCTATTTATATAAAGTGGTAATAAATGAGTAGTGTGAATCAATTATGTGGGTGAGATTAAAAGAAAATTATAATGTATGGATGAAATTAAAAGAAAATGATGGGTCATTGTCCAATAATAGAAATGATACAAATTAAGTGAGACGAACCAAAATGAAAAATGATGCAAATTCAATAGGATGGAGGGAGCATATATTATTATTATCCTTGAAATTTTATTAACATAATCGTATATTTAATAATGATCGATATATTACATAGAATTCGTGATTATGATTATGAATTAATATACCTGTTGGACCAGTGAAATAAGCAATTTGTCTGCAAAATAACACCACAGTTTAAATTTAATTCAGAATTTAATTGACAATAGAAAATAGAAAATAGAAAATAGAAAATTATAAATTCTAAATTCAGTGCCAAAAAATTTGATCTACAATTATACTCAGTAATAAATTAAAAGTGGCACTTACTTTTCAACAGAGACCACAAGATATAATTGATCTCTATACTCCATGAAATTTTAATAACATATATACATCGAAACAAAATTAATTTTTTGTGACATAATTAGAATTTAGTGACATTAAAAAATATCATTGATTTATATTTTAAGTGTAATAATTATTCATTTTTATTTTAAATTTCATTATAAAGTGATTTAGTGACACTTTATATTGTTAGAGTATATAACATATTCTGCGGCTTCAACCATCAGCTTAAGCTTTTGGTTGAGTTGGTTCCATGACATGATATCAGAAGCCAAAGTGACAAGAGGTCACAGGCTCGAATCTCAACCACCCCTCATTTAAAGTGGAATATTTAGCGTCATGTATGAGGAGTACATGTGCTGCATCCACACTTCTAGCCCAAAGGGCTCTCATGTGAGAGGGCGTCTTAGAGTATATAACATATTCTGGGGCCTCAACCATCAGCTTAAGCTTTTGGTTGAGTTGGTTTCTTGACATAGTTCCTCAACATATATGACTTTAATTACATGTATATTTGTTACTAATCTATAGTGACATTTATGAGAAACATCAGTAGATTCTATATCGTGAAAATCTTTAGTGTTACTTTTTATTATAGTGCTAAATCTACTATATAGTATATACCACTAGATGGTTCCCGTGCGATGCACGGGTTCTTAAAAATTTTTGATATATTTTTATAAACTAAAAAGTTAAAATTATAAGAAATAAATTATAAGATATATTTTTATGGGCCACCCAATTAAAATTGGTTTTTTAAAGAAACCGTCTCTCAGAATAATTTGTGTTACTATTCAAGCAAGTAGAAGCAGAACGTGAAAAGGTGAGCACACTTACTCAGTCAAAAAGCTCACTCTCTCCGCGAGTGGGGCAAGGGCAAGCAAGCTCAAAGCAAAAACCCATTCCTGCCATTATAAATTAATAACCATATGAAAAGTTTTTTATTTATGTATATAATAATTCTAACTTGAAAATTAAAAATAATTAGAAACACAAAATCTTAATTAAAAATAGATCTTGTCAAATAATAAAATTAAAATATATAAATTTAACATTAATTAAAAACATAAAGCATTACATGCACTATTAAAATATATAAATTTAACATTAATTAAAAACATAAAGCATTACATGCACTATCTTTGATTGTTGGTATTTGATGGCGCTAATGAAAAAATATTGTCATTTGGGTTGAAAAATTTATTCAGAAGTTTAAAGGACATGTTTTGCTCTATTAAAATTATTTTATTTTCTTTACAAAATTCTTTATAATGCATTATTATTTGAAGAAATATTAGATAGTAGTCATAAATTGCAATTTTTTTATAATCAAAAGTTTAATCCCCATGAAAATAACATTGTAACTTCACAATAACTTACACGATAAATTATTTAAATCTCTACCATTTAGTACCATCACCATACAAAACTGTTAAGTCAATGCCCAATAAAACAATTTATTTAAAAAAGTTTCCGTATTCTATTCAAATATTTATTTTTTCTTTTGGCATATGCATATTAAATATCGTACTTAGCTTTTTTTATTAGATAATTTTTTCCCTTACATATATTCTAAAATTGGATAGTGTATATTTAATTCTTGCTATATCAACTCAACTGCTTATAATTGTTTATTAGTTGATAATTTTTAAGGAATCATCATCATCTTATCCAGTGTATCCCCTTATAGAAAACTATGGATAGAGTATGGGGAGGGAAGGACGGCGGCAACTCATACCCATAAAGGAGAGCGCGGTCAAAGAAGTTCCCCTAGAAAGAAATAGAGAAATGTTGATAATTTTTATTTGTTGATAATTGTCAAAAAATCAACTTAATTAAAAGTTTAATTGAACTGATAGTTGAAGCCCCATAATATATTATATAATCTAACAAGCTGAATATTCAACTTTAATTAGTTGGTCATGATTTTTCTAGATTAAAACTTTAACATGTTGTTAGGTCTTTCGTATTGACGGCAGGGCCGGCAAAAGGGGTCGTCGCCTAGGCTCCTTGTCAAAAAAACAAAATTAATAGTTGTAAAATGTCTATATAGATTATTAATTACAAAAGAAAAGGGCTCCAATGTATCATTTCACCTAGGGCCCCAATATATCTAGGGTCGGCCCTGATTTACGGATAGGATAATTTTAGTAGTCATATATATTCCTACGCGTGTAATTTTTTCCACTGCATGTAAATATTGATAGAAGATAGTAGATAGTAGAAGATAAGTTGTTGATGCCATACTTCTCATTTATGAGCAATGTCGTCTAAGGAAGTGATACTTACAAATTTCCCTTTTAAATTCGCAACACTACAAATATATTTCCCATCACTATATATTATCTCACATAGCGTAGAATTCAATTTTATTGATTAATTTAATTGATTAATTTCACAATAATTTTTCTTTTGAATTTAGTAACAGTTAAACTAAATAAAATAAATCAAAATAATAGTTTTGGTGTATATTATAAATGGCTCATTGACAAAACATGTTCGCCAAAACAAACATCCACCAAGTGATCTCGCGTTTTCTTATGTACTCCCTCCTATTCATCTTAGGTATTCCATTTACTTTGGGGATGATATTCATCTATCACTTTTAGATTGCATTTTATTATTAATCTATAAGTTAAAACATAGTCATATAACGATTATTAATATCAACTTTTTATAATTTTTAATTATACATAACTTGATATATTAAACATCGAATTAGTGCATTGGATAGAGTGCATAAAGTAAATGAGACTCTTACGATAAATAGGAGGGAGTATTATTTATCAATAAATTATTCTTTAGAGTTCAGAAAATACTGTTGATATTATTATTATTATTTAATTAAGTATGGAAATTATGGCTCCTATTTTAAGCATTTACGTACACGTAGAGTTATGAATTAGTTTAACGTACTAATTTTCATTAAGTTGATTTTTTTAGCAATTTATTAGGTGAAACCGATTTTTGATATCTACTTATGTTTAAATATTCTAATTGTTTGATTACCATTTATTTAGCTTTTAAAATAAGAATCTTCATCTAATCTTTTTAAGTGCACGCGAATTCGTAATGGACATCTTAATTTTAGAGTATTATGTAACATATTTTGGAGATTAACCATAATTTAAGCTTTTGGTTCAATTAGTTTCTTAACATAGTATAGAATTCAACGTAACAAGAGGTTACAAATTCAAATTTTAAACATTCCCATTTAAAAATGGAATGTTTAGCGCCAGATTTGAAGAGGGCCTGTATACATCGACACCCGAGTGTGTTAAAGTATGTAACATATCTTAGAGCTTCAACTATAAGCTTAAACTTTTGGTTAAATTGTTCCTAGACACTTCAAAGATAATAAATTAATACTACCTCCTATTCAGCCTAGCTAATTGTCTCATATTTTTTTTTGGTACTATTCATTCATCACTCTTAATTTGTATTTTACTCTTAATCAATAAGTTAAAACATAGTCATGTGGGATTTGTTTGATTCATCTCAATACAAGGATTATTAATATCAAATTTTTATAATTTTTAATTAAGAATAATTTGAGATATTAAGGGTTAAAATGTTGCCTCGACAAGTGTGAAAAACTAAATAGGACATTTAGGCTGAATAAGAGGGAGTATGTTTTTGAAAAAGTAATATTGAAAAATAATGAGCTGGTCTTGTGAGAAATCATCTCTCGTTAAGACGACCTGAAACAAGTATTGCAATCTATATTTTTATAATATGTATGAGATAGACTATTTTACGTGTCTATCAGTAAAACCGTTTCATACGCAGTGTCGTTCCTGGCAATGTATGGGCCTTAGGCAAAATGTAAGAAGAAGACCCTTTAATGGAGGGTCGATTCTATACTTAAACGGATGTTTGAAAAAATAACAAAAATGGACCCTATATATTATAATTAGCATTAAAATTGTAGACGTATCATATATTTCTTAAATGATAAAAGAACTACTCATAAATTGCAAGTTTTTAAATGTGTACTTTTATTAACTAGTCTTTTTTAATTTTAGGGCCTTTTTGACTCTGGGTCTTATTAGGCAACTGTCTACCTTGTCTATGGTCAGGAACGGCCATGTTCATACGATAATTTAATGAAAAATAATTAGTGTATAGTGAATACCTTTCCAAAACTGTAGTATTGAGCAGCAATAGCTAAAGGAATGGCAGGAAAAAGCACAGAAAGTTTAGTCCCCAATATAACTTCTTGAAGATTACTAAGAATATTTCTCATAACTCCACTCCTAACTTTGGATATGAGTTGAAGATCCGATTTCTTTCGGAGCGAAGAGGAAGACATACTATGGGCTGTTCTTCCGGGTCGGGTCTCCTTATTATTCCCCTTAAACTCTCCATTTTCAATACCCACTGAAACTTCCAATTGGCTACTTCGTGAATCCATTTTCTCTATTTTCCTTTTTTTTTCTTACAAATAATAATAAATAATATGGTTAGATATACGTCAATAATATGAGTGTGTTTGCTACATGTGTTCAGTGATATATATCCACTTTTAGATTCCATGATAGTTTCCTCGAAATTTCTATTATTTTTGTTTATATATACTATGTGTTCAGTGATATATATGTTAATATTGTCATGGAACCAACTCAACCAAAAGTTTAAACTGATGGTTGAGGCCCCAGGATATGTTATATATTCTAACACGCCCCCTCACATGAGAGCTCTTTGGGCTAGAAGTGTGGATGCGACACAGACCCTCCTCATACCTGGCGCTGAATATTCCACTTTAAATGAGGGGTGGTTGAGATTCGAACCTGTTACCTTCTTGTCACACTGGCTTCTGATACCATGTCATGGAACCAACTCAACCAAAAGCTTAAGCTGATGGTTGAGGCCCCAGGATATGTTATATACTCTAACAAATATATCCTGGGGCCTAAACCATCATCTTAAGCTTTTGGTTGAGTTGGTTTCTTTACATGGTATCAGAAGTCAGGGTGACAAGAGGTTACAAGTTCGAATCTCAACCACCCATCATTTAAAGTGGAATATTTAGCGTCATGTATATGAGGAGGGCATGTGCTGCATCCACACTTCTAGCCCAAAGGGCTCTCGTGTGAGAGAGCGTGTTAGAGTATATAACATATCCTGGGGCCTCAACCATCAGCTTAAGCTTTTGGTTGAATTGGTTCCTTGACAATATACTCCCTCCTATGAATGATTTGCTAAAATAGTGTTGGAAAAGATAAAAATTCACGTTTTGGTGTTCAATAAAAAATATTTTCTAAACTAATATTCTTCTGTGTTATGAAATTTACTTATCAATATTTTCTAGTTTGGAGACTCTAAGCCTCTATCTTTTGTTTTTTAGAAATACTTCAAAATCATAACCTCTACAACTATGTAATATGCTAATTTATTTACATTTTATAAATTAGAATCATAAAATTTAAAATAATAATCATTTAACTATAGAAGAAGTCTTTTTTAGTATTGCAATTATTTTACCAAATTCAAGTATTCTATTTATCCGATATTTTGACATCAAATATTTCGGAATTTATGTATTGAGATCGAATATTTTTACACCCTTAATTAATGCTAGTTATTTTTCATCATTGATTTGAATATCAATGCACAAGCTTGTAGTGATTAATTGATGATGAGAAAACCAAGTCGAAGAAAATCATTGTTACAATTTTCTTTTTTAAGTCTATAATTATGTATCATTGTAGTCATTATAATACATGTATGGAATTGTCATATAATTAAATGAGTTTTTTAATTACATCATTGTTATACTCACTTTTTCAATAGGTTGTTTCAAACACAAAACAAAGGATATGAAAAACAAATAATAATCTAAATAACTAAAGTGTTATTGTGTTATTGTTTATGTATTATGATTTTGAAATACTTCTAACAAAAACAAAAGCTAGAGGTTTGGATTCTCCAAACCAAAAAATATAAACATGTAAATTCATTTCCTACAAGAACACTAGTTAGGGAATTATTTTTCAATGAACACTAAAGTCGAATTTTTTTATCTATTCTAATTCTATTTTAGCAAATCATTCCCCTTCTATTCATAGAGAACTAGTGTAGAAACCAGTGCATACACGATTTTTTTAGCATAGACGTATATAATAATATAAACATATGAAACTAAAAAAAATAAGCAAGTACATATAATTGTTGTTTATTTTAACTTTTTTTATTACAATGTAATGATGAATATAATAATAATATGACAATTTGATAATATACAACTTAAATGAGAAGAATGGTGCATTTTAAAAAAAGATGTATAATAAAAACTAATAATAAATTACGAAAAAAATCAAGTATGTTAAAATTAAAAATAAAATGGCAACTAACATTTATAGGTTTTGAAACACTTCTTTGTAGACAACATTTTTAGTGCGACGACATATTTTACCATCGTTATCACATATGAGAATTTTCAAACCTTTCATGCTGGTCACCCTAGACACTGCGACGTAAAATTGTTTACAAAGTAAGAATTTGTGTAAATACATAAAGCAAAGTTTAATTTTTATGGTTTTAACAACAAAAAACCTTTTCATCTGTAAGTATCATATGAATTGATGTTATTTCTCCCCTGTTTTGAAATTCCCATACATGAATAACTCTTGCTTTGATATTTCAATTTCCCCTATCTGATTTGATATCATCTAGATAATTAACACCCATTACAATGATTTCTAGTATTATAAGCAATGCAAAAAGAGTAAATGAGATCTTATTAGTTTAGAATTCTAAAATTGTTTGGGTCAGGTTTGATTAATTGAAGATGAAGCTATAACTATATATAGGCTAAAATAATTGGTTCTATCATTTATTTTTGTATTTGAAATTTGAAAAGCCCATAAATCACTTTGGAAATATTGCGTATTTTAATTAGACTGCACTTAATTAGGTAACTGTTTTTGAATATTTACCAAAGTTAAACCATGTAAGAGATTATATTCAGCTAATTAGGTAACTATTTTTGGATATTTACCAAAGTCAAACCATTTAAGAGATTATATTTAGTTTATTATGAATGGTTTTATTGATGATTATTTTAAACAATAATTTTAAATTGCTAGCAGATCTCAAAATGCCTAAATATCATAATTTTAAATTGCCAGCAGATCATAAAATGCCTAAGTATCATAATTAGTGATATTTTTTTAAAATGCTTTCTTTATTGAAATAGGAAACAATCCTATTTACTTTTCCTTCAAATTTGAAAATGCCTTAATATAATTACTTTTCTAAATTTAGCAAAAGTGGGATGTAATTAGTCAAATGAACTACAGCCAAAAGTCAAGCCTCTTGGAGAGGTGACACATGTTATTTTCCAAATATTTTAATAGGTTGCATGATATGATGGGACATTTGTGTTTTCACACTATCCAATACACTTATTCAATGCTTAATATCTCTTGTACATAACGAAATATTATAAAAAGTGAATATTAATAATCTATGCATTGAGACGAATCAAACAAGATCTCACTTGACTATGTTCTAATCTGTAGATTAAGAATAAGATACAAATTAAGAGTAATGAATGAATAGTGTAAAAAAAAACAAATGTTCCATTCTCTATGAATATAGGAGGTAGTTCTAGTTAATTCATTGGAAATGATATTAAAGGAAATTAGTGTGCTTTGATCAAGTGTAATTACTATATATAAATGAGACAAATTATGGAGATAAAATACATTCGTTTATTTTAGGTGGTCATAGTGTTTTGCTAGAAACCAACTATGATCTGTATATAATATGATTAGTTTACTACTACTATAACCAGGTCCTATGAGATCACACATATAAGTAATCGATCGGATAATATTGACACCAAGAACATATGATGCTCATTGGATACTTAAAGTATGAGGAGTTACACATAAATTGAATATATGTTTAATTGTGAATTAAAACGTGTACTTAATCATCATAAGTGTTACTTGAAATGTGAAGAGTTACTAGTGGTTTAATTGTATATTTTAGTTGGGAATTAAAACATACTTATTTCATCATCATCAATACATGTAAAGGTTACATGTTATGAGTATATGAAGAGGTGATACATTTTGTATAAATAGATGCACTTTGTTCATCTTTTCAATAAGCATTATCATTTCTAGTATTCTCTACATACTCAAATTCTTCACCTAAGAAGTAATGAGAAAATGAGTTTTTCTTATTCCGCACCAACATGCGGGTGATCCGTTCGATGCTTGTGGACCAACATTAGATGAATGACATTTGACGTTCTATTATCTCTTTTTGGTATATTTCGTATCCGATTATATAACGTGAAATTCACGCATCAAGGGTATGATATTATTCTTTATTTGATAATTCATATTATGATATGCATGCGATTCTGTTTAAATGTTAAGAAATAGTTTCTTGAAATTCTGCTATACGCATTTATTTTCCTACAGATATATTTGGGTTTAAGTGTTGGAATCACAACTAACTAGGTTACTAAAAAATTTATCTATTATTTGTCGAAAAAAAAAATTTATCTATTTGCGAAATCGGTTGATATTGACCTGTATTTTAACTCTAGGTTACAAAATGGATTATTTCTATTTTCTTTTTAATTCCAACTCTAGATATTACGTTCACCCTCACTACACCTGTAAATCGTTCTCTATTAGCTAGAGTCAAATATCTTATCAACGCTAATCTCACATTTACACATTATAATTAATTTTTGTAATTCAAATTCTAACGTTTTTGTTTTTAATATCTTTGTAAATTGTAAATATCGTTAGTTTCTTAGGTTATATTAATTCATTCTTTTTAATTTTTTTTATAGGTGGACTAAGAATATGATGTACTCCTAGCTAAGACAAACATATGAATTATTCCGTGGTAGACATTAATTAAAATCTTTATAGAGAAATACATAATGTGATACAAATTTATGATTATTCACAACCAATTATATATATATATATATATATATATATATATATATATATATATATATATATATATATATATATATATATATATATATATATATATTACAGAAACTCGTGCAATGCACAAAGTTATTAGTATAAAAGTATATATAAATATAAATTTTAAATAGAAATGTAATTACATGCTATTAGTATAAAAGTACTACTCCCTCCGTTCTTTTTTGTTCTTTCCGTTTAGAATATTCCATTTTGGAGAGAGAAATTTGATTAAGATTTTTAAGACATTTATAGATGATAAAATATATCCATATGAGATCTCCTTAGATTTGTCTTAATGTATACTTTTTTATCATATATTTTTTATAACTTTTTATAATACGTATTTAGGCTCAAAAGTTGCTTTGAAAACTATGCAAAAAGTAATTGGCAAGAACAAAAAAGAACGGAGGGAGTATAATATTAATTTCTTATAAAATAGATAAAATATTTTAGAATATATAGTGCTTTTATTAAAAAAATAAGGTTGTAAAGAATTATTAATTAAAGCTCCTCATACTTTTTAAGACAAATATAAAAAATCATTTAACGTTATCATAATGACTATTTGTCATTCTCAAAATATTTTTTGATTGTCATGTATTTTTGTTTCTTGATGAAATATTTTAAAAATTAAAATTTTAATGAAAAATTTTTATTAATTAGCTTATACTACACATAAAAAATAAATATATTGTAAGAAAATTTAATTTGAAATTTATGTAGCTATTAAATTCAAAAATAGAATATTTTGAGAAAATTTTGCAAGAACATATCTTGTTGTGATATACTACTCAAATATTAAGGAATATGCTGATATTAAATATGATAAAATTTTCTTTATAAGGCAAATTAATATGAGGATGACACTTGGAATTTTACATTCCTTTTATTATATTGTATGATGCTGATATTAAATATGATAAAATTTTCTTTATATGGCAAATTAATATGGGGATGACACTTGGAATTTTACATTCCTTTTATTATATTGTATGATTTAATTTGAAATTTATGTAGCTATTAAATTCAAAACTATAATATTTCGAGAAAAATTTGTAAGAACATATCTTGTTGTGATATACTACTCAAATATTAAGGAATATGTTGATGATGAAATTTTCTTTATATGACTAATCAATATGGGGATGACACTTGGAATTTTACATTCTTTTTATTATATTGTATGATAATAGTATTTATACTACAACAAATTTAAGGTTTTTGCGACATAGCTTTAGTAGCATTCAAAAAATGCCACTGATTTATATATTTAGTGTAATAATTATTAGTTTTAATTTTAAGTTTCACAATAAAGTGATTTTGGGACACTCTATATAATCTTTAGTGGCATATGTAATTGTTAATATATATAGTCTGTAGTGGCATTTGTGAGAAATGTCACTAGATCTTATGTCCCAAAAAAGTTTTGTGTGATTTTGTTATTATGCTGCTAAAGGGTTTAATAAATGTTACTAAAACCTCTATATATACTAGTAGAAATGACAAATTCTTGTGAGAGACGGTCTCTTTGAAAGACCATCTCTAATTGGGCTGATCCATTAGGCAAAATATAGAGTAAGTGTAGGAAATAAGCTTTAATGGATTGGGCATGAGAGACGTTTATCAGAAAGACAGTCTCTCAGGAGACTGGCTGGAAATCACAAATTTGTCACTTTTAGAACTATTAATGTACACTCAAGTGCATAAGTAAGCTTTAAGTGTGTTGCTTTTATTTGTTGGGCTAAAATCAAAAAAAAAATTAAATAACAATCGTATAATAAAAAATTTGCTGAAATCTCGAAGGAGAAGCGGGATATACCCTGAACTACAATCCAACTTGTTGTGATTAAGTGTGACTTGAGTACACAATCAAGTCTTGCACATAGAGATGGTATCTCTTGGGAGGTTTATATTAATGGGTGATTAAAATGGTGCTTAAATTGTGTGTATTAATGGGTGAGTTAAGTTTGCAAGATTTAATGTGGTGATTAAGTGTGTAAATTTATTCATGAATGAATATGGTATTAGATTGAGCGACTTAAACATAGTTGTTATGAAGATGTTTATGACTTGATGAGTCAAAGGGTCAGATGCTATACGAGCAGATTCAATCAGGGGCCTAGGATGCTGCTGGACACAGATGGCAATGGGTCGGACTCGGCTCGGATTATACATACTCCCACTTTGCTCCGGATAATAGTCGGACTTTTGTTTTTAGTCCACATCCACTCGGAGTCGGATTATGCATACTCCAAGTTTGCCCCGACTCGGACTCTTGGATCTCCAACGGAGTCGGATGCAGAGTCGGATTATTATCAAACAGTATCATTGTGATATTGTACTAATGATTTTAAAGCATACAAAATTAACAAAATATATTTTTCATATACAATTTAACAAATAAATATGTACTTTAATGTGAATTCAATTTTAACAACAGAAATAATCCTACTATTAAAATTTAATAAAATTTTCTTGTATTTTGATTTGGCGTATTTTATTTCTCTTGATTTTATTTGTCTTATCTTAATTCATTAATCTAAATAAAAATACCAAGTACTTTTTCAAAATCGAAAATTACAATTAGTATAAGAGAGATCTTGAATTAGTCACGTCTAGCGTTTTAAATGAAACAAAATATTAGTGTAAAAGTCAAATTCAAAGTCGAATGTCCTTCAGGGTCGGAGTCTCGGATTTTTAATACGGTCCAACTCCGGTCCGTCTCTAACTCAGACTCGAATCGTAAAGTCGGAGTCGGAGTCGGATGACTTTTTCCTCGGACTCAAATCGGATTATTTTCCTCGGATCGAGTCGTACCTGGGTCGGATTCGGACTGAATTGCCATTCCTACTGCTGGAACATTTCTTCTTCAAGCATATAGTTAATGGACTATTAAATTTCATGACTCATTAATTGTATTAAGTTTTAATCTCCTATAAATAGTGAAGCTCTCATGTACACCAAATCAATCCACAAAATTACCCCAAGCCAAATACTAACCTAATATCTTTTCTCTAATTGTAATTCTCAAATGTTATAATATAAGAGATACTACACCGGAGGACGTAGCCTAAATTGGGTGAAACTCGTTAATATTTTATGTCGTTTATTATTGCATTTTATACCTACAAACATCGATTTCATATTGTTTGCGTAATTTGTTTCGTTACGGCAAAAATTGAATCACATCGTTCGATCTCTAAATATAGCATCGTTTTCCCAACTCATGTGGCGATAATCCATATATCTGAATATGCACCTTATCTTAATGGTCCAAAGATTTACAATATGTTATTTGGTTTTGGATTAAAACTATTATAAAATAACACATTAAGTTACATGTATGTAGTTCTTATTCATGTGAATTTGCATATTGTTTTTACTATCAATAGGGTCATCCAAAACAACCTTTTTAATATGACCCTTTAAACTTAATATGACCCTTTAAACTTGTAAGAGTATATAATAAGCTTTTGGTTGAGTTGGTTCCTTGAAATGGTATTAGAGCCAACGTGACAAGAGGTTGCGGGTTCAAATCTCAATCACCCCTCATTTAAAGTGGAATATTTAACATCAGATATGATGAAGGCCTGTGCTGCATCCACATTTCTAGTCTAATGAGCTTTCGTGTGAGGAGGCGTGTAAGAGTATGTAACATATTTTGAGACCTCAATCATCAACTTAGGCTTTTGGTTGATTGAGACTTGGCATTGTTGTGTAGATTGGACACGCACTACACCTTGTTAAATTGAGTGTGGAAGATTTACGAATCCATACTATCCTAAGGAAATATACTAGTTTCATGTATTCGATAGCGGCTGGTTTTGTTTTTGTTTAAAGATCAGGAAATGTAGTTAAGAAGCCTTAACGTGGTCCCACTTGCGAACTTTCATCGAAGTTTCATTCATGCATGATGGTAACTCGCAAGTGGCGGTTAAAAGAAGTGTACGTACTACGTCTATGTCTATGACTATCCGTCTTATTTGTTTTGCTATATTTTTTCACTTTATTCGTTTTTAATTACTTGTAATATTAAATTTATTGTACAATTTATTTACCATTCTTAATTTGTGATTAATTTTTATTTTATAAGTTAAAACATAATCAATTGAGAATGTGAGATCTTACTTGAATCGTTTCCATAAAAAGATTATTAATATCAAACATTTATAATTTATCATATATAATTAGAGATATGAAGAACTGAATTAGCACATTGAACTGCGTGAAATGTTAAATTTGAAATGGAGAAAGTATGTCTTTTAAAATTTGTTGCGTTTTTAGTTTAACTTATGATCTACACTTTTTCTTTCATTCTCATCTATTAATTTTATTTATCTTCTCATCTAATTCATATTGCATCTCTGCTATTTTCCGTTAAACGCATTTTTTTACTTTTATTTATTCAATTTTATCTTATAACTATTAAAACTTTAATAATGCAAATACAAATTACAAAATAGGAATTTGTATCTATCCATTTGTTGATACTTGTTGTAGGCGTGTAAAGACTTTCATTTTGTGATATTTTCCCCACAAAAGTACTTGAGTTTGATGTTTAGAAATTCACAAACAGATACAAACAACACAACACACTCTTAGTACTTAGGGTATGTCACTTAATAACAATGTGTTTTAGAAAACTATAAAGTTTGGAAATTCTAAGCAAGAGTTCATGAGCATTATTCACCAAAATATTCTTTGTAACCTCTGAATTAAAAGTAGAATTAGTATTGGAATTCTATGCAATCAATTCAAGGATTAAGAAACAGCCCAACAGTCACTTCTGTAGCAACCGCCGAGTCGGCGGTCTAACCCCTACCAAGGAAAGTCGACTCGGCTTTTCCTTCTGGACAAAACTCATTTTCCAGAACCTAAAGCCGCGAGTTGGCTTTAGGCCCAAACCAAGGAAGCCGAGTCGGCCTTTTGTGCTACCTTGGTTTTCCTTATTTCCGTTTTGTCCTATCCTTTGAACTCCTTTTGGACCAAGTATTTTAATACATATTGTCTCACTACTTTAGTAGTACTTAGTGATTATAAATTTAGGATTATTAGACACTAAATGTTCAACAATGACAAATGCTACCGTCCTGACATGGGAGCTAGTATTTGTATTTGTCTTGGGAAGGAAAAAAACAAAGAAATGAGCTTACAATAAGAAGCCATAGTCACCTCTTCAATATTGTTATAGAAACAAATTAAATTCACATGGTTTCATCTTCTTTCAGATTTCATTTGTCATTTGCTCAATTACAATGTTACGTGAAAATCTTTCAACCCCATCTTAAAGCTTGGAAAGGATCCGAAAACGTATCTACTTTATAAATATGTATAAACTAGTATACGAAACTGTGCAATGCACATATTTTTAAATATTAACATGTTAGAAAAGCATTAGCTTTAGTTTTTTATTTAATTTTTTACAATAAAAAATCAAGAGTTCATAACTAATTAACTTATTATTAATTTTTAAAAATATACCTAAAATGATAAAGATATGTAATATTGTTATTATACCATTTCCGAAAACTTTACTAAAACAACTTATTATAGGGACTTAATTGTCATAAATGATCTTTAATATGGTAATAATATTTTTGTTTAATTTTATGGAGATTTTAAATTCTAGTTGTAAACTTAATTCCACATAAGCACAACACCTACCATACTTTGTCATTTGGCAAGAGTGCTATAAACATCACATTTGTCATTTAGCAACTCTTTATTTCTCCGATCTAGTTGTAAACTTAAATTGTATGATTGATTAACAAAAATTATTTCTCCAATCTATTTGGTTTGTACCACTTGATTTAAAATGTATAAATAAGTGTTTTATGTCAATATATGGCGTAAATTTAAAGAGATATGGTGTCACTACAACATAATTTGCTTTTAGTGAGATATATTTAGCGACATTTAATTTAAATGCCGCTAATTTAAATTTCTAATAGTCTATATGGAGGATCTAGTGACATTTATTAGACCATTTACCAGCATAATAAAAAATTAAACTAAAGTTTTTTGCAACATAGGCTTTAGTGATATTTCTCACAAATGTCATCATAGACTATAGTAACAATTACATATGCCACTAAATTAAACATCAAATAAAGTGTCGCTAAATCACTTTATAGTGGAACTTAAAATAAAAATCAATAATTACTACACTAAAAATATGAATCAGTGACATTTTTTTATTTTAATGCCACTAAATTCAATGTCGCAAAAAGTTAAATTTGTTGTAGTGATGTAAACTTAAAGAGACAAAGGAATCGAGAGAGTATTACGTTAGAGGCTCAACATCTATATACTCCTTGGTCCAACCATTTAGTCCTATTTAATTTTGAAACGAAGACAAAAAAAAATGGGAATAACAATGTATTATAGTAGGGTATTAAAAATAAGAGCCACAATATTGAATGTATAAGTGGTGAGGGTATATCAAAACAGGTGCTCTTTTGAGAGACCGTCTTTTGTATAGACGACTCTCAAAAATCCAGCCTAAATCTATATTTAGAGTTGTAACAATATAGATTTAGAATTGGACTGGACTTTTGAGAGCTGTTTTTATAAAAGACGATCTCAAGAATTTGTGATATCAACAAGTGCTCTCTTGAGAGACTGTCTTTTATAAATGGGTCATAAGAGTATAGTGTACTTGAATTCATGATTCAATGATGAAATGTTCAATTTAGGAAATTTACATGGGGTCTCCCAAAGTACTTGACATGTTTCTTTGTTTGGCAAGTTTTCACCCTTCAACGCCATCAACAAACATACTTTTTGAAGTGTAATAAGTAATAGTGCCTCCGAATTTTTTTAGTTGTTTATGTTTTTATTTGGTAAATTCATATTAATTGTCTCATTTTCTTTTTTGTCTATCTTTTTTTACCTAAATTCCTCACTTTTACTATTCCCAATACCCAACTACCACATTTACAATTAATTTAATCAATTAAAATACCCAACTACCACCTTTTTAATGGACCCCACATCACCCATAATAACCGTAAAAACCCAAATGGACATCTAAAATGATTCAGAGGGAGTAACGAACATACATAATTATTTATTCCATCTTAAAATTTATTTTTATGGAGAATCTACTTATATCGGTTGAATAGTAAATATCACTTTTTCGAAAATGTCTTCAATTTGATTTCACCTATCTCTCTTCTCTCAACCTATCTTATAATCAAAAAAGTATTTAAATAAGTACTATTTTTTATTCAGCATAACTATATAAGTGTATCATTTGATTTTTGAAACTTTTATTAATCACTCTTAGTTGTATTTTATTCTTAATTCTATTACTTATCTTATAGTAATGCTAGATCTTGTTTGATTTGTATCTATACAAAAATTATTAACATCCATTTTTTTATTTTTTAATTATATAAGATTGGAGATATTAATAATAGAAATAATACATTGACAAATATATTCAGTCAATTGTGACATTTAGACCAAATAGAAAATTTTACCATAGATTCCAACCCATTATATTCTTATTTTTCCCCAACAATTATTTCCGCCATTAAATTGTCAAAACAATTTTACCCAAGCTTGGTACTTGAATTCCCGGCGAAGCCTTAATGCAAATTTATCAAACAAATGCATTAGTCAAAAATCAAAATTATCGACTTTAATTTACACATTATTTTCATTTATAGCCACCTTTTTCTACCACTTTCAAACTTCACAAATTAAGAAAATCAACTACATTTTCAAACATAATGAGTTTCATAAGTATATACAAAATCAAATTGTTAAATTTATTTTTAAAATTAACTAGGGGTGATTCTGGGCATGCGCAAAATGCTCAATCGATGGACTTCGTCAATTAAGGGCCTGAAATATAAGTCGACATGAGTTTAATTGGTTTTAGGCAAGTAGCCCATCAGGTTTATATGTTAGCCAAACTCTCTCTAATTGTTCGGTGATAGATCACATGTAGGTTATTTTTTCAACACTCCCCTCACAATGAGCCTTATTTTTTAATTTGACGAGAACGTCATTTTTTTCAAACCCACAAATTTTATTTTATAGATTCACTACAACATAATTTGCTTTTAGTGAGATATATTTAGCGACATTTAATTTAAATGTCTTTACTTCAAATTTTCAATAATAGTATATATATAGAGGAAATAGTGACATTTATTATACTCTTTAGCAGCATAATAAATAACAAAAATTCCTAATTAATAAACGTGATTTGTAAATCACCACAAAAAGACAAAAAAATAATATTAAAATAACCAAAATCAAAAAATATAAATTAAAACAACAAAACTCTCACCCTATCACATCCTAACACATAAGGGTGATTTATTAACCTCACAAATAACCGTTAATTTATTTACTAAGACCATCTCTAATAAATAATCACACTAAAACTTTTTGTGACATAGGATTTAGTGACATTTCTCATAAATGTCACTATAGAATATACTACAATTACATATGCCACTAAAGACCAAATAAAGTGTCTCTAAATCACTTTATAGTGAAACTAAAATAAAAACCAATAGTTATAACACTAAAAATATAAATCAGTGGCATTTTTTTTAATGCCATTAAATTCAATGCAGGAAAAGTTAAATTTATTATAGTAATTCACTTAGTCTAATTATTTTTTTTAGGCCCAAAGTCATGAAAAAATATAAAATAAATAGAACCTCCAAAAATATTGTATATTTCTGTTCCACCCCTAAATCAACTAGTTGTTGAGGTGCAGGTGATGAAGGTGGATTAGTTTTAAGATTGCTTTTTTTAGAAGTTAGATTTAAGATTGCTTTTATTGGTTGTTACTAGCTCCTACCTATAAGCTATGTGATGAATAATTGATACTATTTCAATAATAAAGTGTCTTAGAAAACATGAATATTCGAGACTAAATAAACTATGTGGATAAAATTAAAAAAAAGAAGTTAAAATATATAAAAAGGGTAAAAAATTGTTGTAAACCACTGTCCAAAAATAAAAATAATGCAAAAAACATGAAATAGGGCTAAATATAGTAAGTGATCATGCTAAATGAGGATGACAAAGAAGTGATATAAAACTTATCTATGTAAAATGAATAAACCCTAGCCACTATTGTTCAAAAATGATACTCCAACTCAAATTAATTGTGCACTTTGGGTTGGACACGGATTTTAAGAAAATAGTAGTTGATGTATTTTAAATGATTATAATAATCTTAAAGGTGGTAGTTGGGGTATTTAAGTGATTATAATAATTGTAAATGTGGTAGTTGGGGTATTTTAAATAATATAAGTGGGGGTATTATGGTCTTTACTTTTGCGAACATAGGATATTTAAGTAAAAAAAATCTTTGCAAAAAATAGAAAATGGACAATTAGGTTAGAACTTACCTAAAAAGGAAAGTGGACAATTAATTTGAGTTGGAGGAAGTAGATGAAAAAAATCCATTGTTAATTACATTTTTTTTCTATAGTTAAATAGTTGTAGGTCTCTATATAAATGTTGTGCTCTACTTTCCATCAATCAAATGAGGTATGGAGTAAGCATAAATTTCTAATCAATCACCTTAAAAGCAAAAAACAAATTAAAATACACAAAAAAAATTAAAATTCAAAAATTCCCCATCAAATTTTTCCACATAAGAGTGATTTATAATATTATGTTGAAGTAATTGTGACTTGAGTGCTCCAAAGTAAATCATGTGCATTAGTGTGTGGAATCCTATTTAGGACGATTAAAGAGTTTGGTTTAATATATATATGGTGTTTAAATGTGGTTAAATGCTTAAGTTATGGTGGCCTTTAGAGGACACTTAAACACAAGAGTTAAGAAACATGATGAATGACACTTAAATGAGGAATTGAAGAGCCAAGAGAAGATTCTTTTACGAGGCATCCAAGTAATGAAGTATTGTCTTTGATTGAGCATTTGATTCGGTTTTTCACTCTTGGTGCTCTTTGAAGCTATTTAATATGGAGTTAATTCATTGTATTAAGTATACAATACTCATTAATGTAATCACCTGTATAAATAGAGGTCTCATATACCATTGTAAAAATCCACAAAACAACTCAAGCCAAACACTAGCTATCTTTTCTCTAATTGTAATTCTTTGAACTCCTTTGATAATATAAGAAATACTACACACCGGAGAGCGTAGCCTAAGTTGGGTGAACCTCGTTAAATTTTGGTGTCGTTTTATTGCATTATTATTTCCTACAAACATGTTTTGTGTCACAAGGCTTCACGCTTTCAATGTTGGTGATATTAGAGATTAAAACACGTCGTTTATTTTAGGGAAATTCTACCTGGTAAGCACCAGGTATAGTGAAACGCCCACAATAACTATTCTTGTTTGCCATTCTACCAAATAACACCCAACTATGGCAAAAACATCTACAGTAACGATAATGGCCAAAAAACGTTAATGAAACGTTAAGTTGTGAAATTACGCATTTGCCCTTGTTTAATTCTAATAAAAAGGATGGTCCTTCTTCTTCTTTATTTCACGCATCCTCCTTCTGCTGCCATTGAAGTCAAGCTTGAAGGCAATGGTCTTCATTTCACCCATGAACTGAATCTTCTATTGTGGATTATTATTGTTATCAAATTATATGTTGCAAAGAAAAACCCAAGAGCCAAAAGTAATTACAGTAATGGACAAGTTCTTCCCATATTCTTCCCCCCAATCATAATTATTCAATGCTATCAATCCTAAAACCTCAAAACACCCAAAATTCAAATAATAACCAATCAAAAATGCAAGCTTAATCTAATAACTTCAAACACTTGAAAGTTAATTCATCATACAACTCCAAGTTATAATTCAACTTTCAAATTCAAAATTAACCCACTTCAGATCAATCTGCAAAATACAGAAAAAAAAAACAAAAATGTAATTTAATTAACCAAAACCAATAAATGGGGCAAATAGCAAATCGACAAAATATCAAAAGGGAATTACAATTTTCAAACCAATTTAGAATGTAGTCTATGTGATCGCACTTCAAGCTATACTTTTTACTTCCAACTTCAAAATGAATCCACTTAAAATCAATCTGCATAATACAAAAAATAGAAATTATACAATACACCAAAAAAAACTGGAATTTGGACAACACAATTAAACTGAAGAAGTACAAGAAGAAATATGAGATTTTTGTTGGTTTTCTTTGTGGTTTTTCTGCAATTTTATCTCTTTTTCATTCCGTCCCATTGTTCCAGTACAGGTAATTTATGATTTCCCCCTTTTATGTTGTCTTAATTGCCTTAATTTATCATTGGATTATCAAGAAAAATAAGTGAATATAATAGTTGAAGTAAATCAAGCTTTGGAGAAGATAAAGATTATGAAGAGGAAGATGAAGACTATGAAGAGGGCAAAATTGTAATTTCCAGATTTAATGGTAACTTAACATTTTTTAGCCAATATAGTTACGGCAGATAGTTTTACAACAGCTGGTGCTTACCATGTAGAATGGCAAACAAGAATAGTTATTGTGGGCGTTTCATTATACCCAGTGCTTACCAGGTAGAATTTCCCTTTATTTTATCTCTAATATAGCATTATTTTCATAATACTATAGCCGTTATTTACTTAGACTATCTGATGAAGTGGATACAGTGGAGTGATGATTGGTAGTGAAAGTTACAGTACTCGAGAGCACAACTTAACTACAAGAACAAGAGCATCACAAAAATAGAAACTGCTATGAAATTGCTGCTATTAAAGTCAACATCAGCTCCATACAACATTTTTTTGGCAAAACTTGTTCGAGTATTCAATACCTTTCACTAATTGCAAGAAGACAATATATATATTTCATGAATGTAAGGTTGAAGTATCATGGCCAATAATTGGCTTTTTGTTCATCAAAATCAACTGATATCTAGCTACGCAGTGTAACTCCAATTTTCAGACTCAATCTTATTAGATTTTCATCTATCTTTTTATTTTTTAGATCTATGCAACTTTTCTTTAATTAGTAATACTTTTACTAGTGGAACAAAGTCTATTTGTTGCGGTTTTAATGCCCTTATATGCTGAGGTTTTGGACCCAAGCAGTGGACAGTGGTGACAACTGATAGCTTGAAAGAAAGGTCGCGGTTAAAAAACGCAGCACACATAAGTATTATAGGCTGCGGTTTTTGGGCCCAACCGCAGCCTATAGTACATTTTTTTATTTTTCAAAATCGCAGCCTTTGTCTTAATTTTTTTTTGAACTAGCTATTGGCTACGGGCAAGAACCAAAACCGCAGCCTTTGTCCAATTATTTTTTTGCGCCTAATTTTTTTTATTAAAGGCTGCTTAATCTATTAAACCATAGCAAATGTTTAGTAGCAGATACGTTTTTTCACACTAGTGTTCTTTTGTCCTAATAGAAATTGGTAATATTTCATATGAAGAGAAAATGAATTTTGTTGATGAAATTAAAGAGTTAAATTAGTGGGTAAAATAGTCGAAAATTTCCGAGTGTGTTGGGATAGTCGGAAATTTCAGTCGGTATGTTGTGTTTTTTGTAGTGTCATACGTCTATTAATAGATATGATGCAAAATAAGCGAAACAAATAAAAAAGACAATTAATACAAAATGAGTAGGATAAAAGAAACTCTGGTTCATCAAAAGCTAAAATAAACACTGTGATAAATTTATTAGTACAAAGACACCTTGTTTTAAGTATGAAAATTAGGCTTTAAAAATGAATTTTGAAGGTAAAAAATATGAAGTATATACAACAGCATATACCACAAGTTATCACAACATGAAGGACGTCGTCTAATTTGTTATTGACAATAGTTTAAGTAAATAAATATTTTTCTCCAAACTATAGCAAGGAAAAATCGTTTCTACATAGAAAAAGAAAACTTTCGTTCTAATATAAATATGGATTTAGTAACAAAAGAGGAATGTTTTAAAGAAAAGAATTAAGAACACTTGAAATTAAAGACCTAAATTTCATTTTTACGAGTTAAGCCCACTATAAATCGAAAAGTTCATCTGTTATAATCGTATCACTGAAATTCGATGATCGAATAATGACCAACTCAATTGGATTTTTAACCTTTCACTTCACTTGTTTACCTTGACCAACTTATATAATCCATCCTGCCTAAACATAGTTTGTGATACCCTAGATGTAGCTTAAAAATAATTTATAGACTATCCATATCAACAATTTGTATTTTCTTTTCCAGGGAGCCCATTTGCTAAGAACTCCACTATTAAGCGTGTTTGGTGAGGAACAATTTTAGAATTAGTGACCTCATGAGAAGTTATACCGGTACGCACGAGTAAGGCCAAAGTACACTAAAAAGACTTGCATTGATCTATGTGGCCAATATACAGTCTCCATGAATAATCACGTATTCACATGTGGTCCAATAGATGAGGGTGTTAATACATAGTTAAGTATGAGCAATTGCAACAAAACCCTAACCCTAAAAAATATTATCAATTGAAACCCAATTTGGGTTTTTTTTTCTTCGAGTCATATTGTTAAGTATGAGCAATTGAAACTCAATCTGGATATCAGTTTCGTATATTTATGGCTTGAATATTGCAATTTCATTAGCAATTTCATCATCCCATGACACACAATTATAATCCTAATTTAGCATGAACATGAAAATTGGAATTTATTGGAGCCGCAACGACTATAACTCTTGATAATTCCTAATATCTATGCGAATCAAAAGCATGCTTAATAATTCCTAATCAATAAACATGATTTGTAAATCATGATCACCGTAAAAAAACAAAAAAGAATATCAAATAAGGTAAATTAAAATCACAAAACTATCACTTTAATCAAATCCTACCATATAAGGGTAATTTGTTAACTTCACAAATCACCGTTATTTACTTAGACTTCCTCAAAGCATACTCACCTTTCTGGTATTCGCAACAAATATATTACCGTAAACTTGGACCGGGTCTCCCTCATCACATAGAGCCGAGCAAACAATTTTGAGGCTTTGTTTATTTTTCTTAAATTTCTAATATTAGGGCCCTTGCCTTTCATAAATCAAAAAGATAAATTTTCTAAAAATAAAATAGTAATAGATTGACAGCATAATAAAAAGAGTCAAAGTTTAGGGAAAATAACTTTTAAAACTCCCAACTATTCGCGGTTTAAATATAAAACTCCCAACTATTGATTATTATTCAAAACTCTCAACTTTAGGTCCATTTTAATTTTAAAGCACTGATACAATTTCATAACCTTTTTGACCGATTACCAATTTGCTAAAATGGAAGGATATGTGAAGGGTCATGTAAGGTCAAAGGGGTGAGGTGATTAATAAATACAATTAGGTCCCATAACTATTCTACTAAAATCAATTTATCCGATTACAAGTAATCTTAGACTTTAAATTTAAAATGGGCCTAAAGTTGGTAGTTTTAAATATTAATCAATTGTTGGGAGTTTTATATTTAAATCGCATATAGTTGGAAGTTTTTAATGTAATTTTCTCCAAAGTTTAAAGAATTGAAAAATTAAGAAATAAAATATTAATTATTTTTGTAATTTAAAGTTGGTTATAATTGATGTTTAATGAATGAATAAAAGTTAAATGATGTAAGAGATAATATTTGAATGTTAAAGACTTGTTTTGAAAAGAGTTAGAAATGGAGAGAAAAAAAAATTGTAAACAATAGGAACTGAACATATGACAATTGAAATGTTAAATTCGCCAACCAACTACTCTATATTAATATTATGAAAAAATTATAAGAAACTACCTAATCTATATACCATTTTTTTTTAAATTACATTATATAAAAATTTTTGCAAAAAACTACCTTATATAATACAATTCTTTGCAAAACACTACCTTTTACTGATTTTCGTCAGTTGACTGTTAACATTAACGTTGACCTGCACAGAATTGTATTATATAAGGTAGTGTTTTGCAAAGAATTGTACTCCCTCCGTTCCTTAAAAAGTTTTCACTTTTCATTTTTAGGTGTTTCAATTGTTATTCCCATAAGGAATATTTCCATTTATATCACAAATTTTGGACAAAAATAACCTCACACATCCTCATTTTAATATTTTAATAATGATTATGGTCCCCACATATCTTCCACTAACTTCATTTTAACATTTTTATATTCCTTATGGTCCCCACATGTTTCCCACTAACTTCATAAAAAATATTTTTTAATTAGTTGTGGTCCCTATATTTTTTCCACTAACTTTCTTTAAATACTTTTTAATATTTGTGGTCCTCACTTTTCCTCCATCAAATTTATTATTCAATAAAATAATATATCCACTATCTATATGATTCAACTTTTCTTAATTCCCGTGAATATTCCCAATGGGAACATCATTAGGGAACGGAGGGAGTATTATATAAGGTAGTGTTTTGCAAAGAATTGTATTATATAAGGTAGTTTTTTGTGCAGGTCAATGTTAATGTTAACAGTCAACTGAGGAAAATCAGTAAAAGGTAGTGTTTTGCAAAGAATTGTATCATATAAGGTGGTTTTTTGCAAAAATTTTTATATAAGGTAGTTGTTTTAAAAAATGTGTATAGATTAGGTAGTTTTTTATAATTTTTCCTAATATTATATTATTATAATATGAGTTTTTTATGTGAGCCCAAGGTTGTCAGAATCGGGATTCTACGTAGGATCGAAATCAACTTGTGGGATCGGATCATAGGATTGGATTGTAGGATCGGACGATCCTACAAATTTGCAGAATTAACATGTTATAATATGTGTATGTTTATTGTTTTGCCTTAATTTTCTTAAAACTCATACATTTTCTTAAAATTTTTCTTTAATTTTAAAATACATACATATCTTACTTGTTTGATGTCGTTTTTTTCTCCATTCTTAATGAAATGGGAATCTATATATAAGATATACACAACACATAATATATTTTTAAGCACATACACACAAGGATATAATCATAAACCTTAGTAAGCAAGAAAGAACAAAGGTACTAGCAAAAAAACTTTTAATTAGTAGTTTTTTGACCGATTCTACGATCCTACTAACGATCCAAGCTGATCCTAACGATCCTGCTGATAGAGCGCGGAACCGTAGGTCGTTGATCGTTTAACTAGGTCCGGTCTACACAATTAATTTTATTTTCCTTAAATAACCCTAAGGACTAGCATTAGTGGTAAATAAGGGGTCGATCCACAGGGAAACGTTTTGGTCAAAAAGAGTTTAAATGACAAGAAGGATTATGATTTTTGAGTTTTTATAGTGACAACAAATTTCAAATTCAGGTTAAAGACAATAGATAAAAAGACTAGAGTTTGGAGATTTTAGCTTCTTAGTTTGCTAAAGGGATGGGTTGAAAATATGTTTTAACCATTTTATGATAAGAAAGGTCTTTCTTATTTAGCTCCACAACTTCTGGGCATAGGAACTATATAGTCACTAATATGGTTTAGGAGATTCGGCTTCTGGGAGTATAACTCGACCATACTAACAACTCCCTAATACATGCTCATGACCTCCAATTTATGTTAAAACAAGAAAGAATCATACAAGATGGGCATGGTTCATCATCCTAAGGACGGACTAGGCCTCAAAGGAATCCTAATAAAGTTAGCTTCCGGGCTACTCATTACTAGCATGAATTTATACTTCCCAAGCATTCAAACAATCAAGCAACATAAATTGTCCATGGATGGAGATCGAAATGGGCTTTCGATTCCTTACCATGGAACTCACATATTCTTTCATGTACATATTTATGATCAACCCATTACCCCATAAGCAAATTAATTAGCTAACTACATCCCTAAACTCTAGAAAGATAACTACTCACTCATGTTTATTATTAACATAAGCACATAAAATATCATCATATTCCTAGAGCAAACAACAACAAAGAAGAAAATTAAGTTAAGAATACTTACTTCCCTCAACTAAGGAGGGGGATGACAATCACACAAATGAACAATATCTTTCAATATTCAAACCCAAGGAATATTTCAAACCAAATGCTAAATCAAACCCACAATTTCTGGAAAATGTTTGATGAATTACAAAAGGAAAAGTACTACAAACTACTAGTGTTTAATGGTTAAGTTACAAACCAAATGCTTAAGTTCTAAAGATAAAAGTATCAAAGGAAAGTGTTTGATGAAAGAACTACTACAAATTTCTGGAATGGATGAGCACTTAAACTTACAAGTACACTAAATAAACTTAGAAAGAAGAGAGAATAGAGTAAGGTTCAGCTTGTGGGCTGAATTGGTGTCACTTCCCTTGAGAACTTGGGGTATTTATAGGCAATTTCAAGTGCTCATCCACTTGCCTTCATGATGATTGTTGATGGTCCAACAAGCAACCTTCTCCATCATTAGAACCAGATGCACAGGAGTAGGAGGTCTGAAGCACGCAAGGGGAAAGATTGGAAGAAGCATGAGGCAAGAAATTACGGGTCAAAAAGCAAATAGTGATCTGGAGACCTGAAACAGTCGGGTCGACTGGTCCTGGTCGACCAGTCGACTGGTTTGTACCTGATGCGCACTGCGTCTTTGAAATGCCATAACTTGGTTGTTTCTTATCGGATTTGGGCATGTGACCAGTCGTTTCGAAGCTAACGGATCCAAGTTTAATCTCCAATAAAAATATCTATCAAATTCCAAGTGTATTGAAGGTTACGATCATTATAAGTGGACCCTTTTGCATTTGATGATCGAAAAATGTAGCATTTCTTTGGTTGACCTTCTTTTAGTTAATTTGACTTCTTTTTAGTCACCAACTTAGTTCATAAGGTCACCAAACCTCCGAGATTAAGAGGATAAATATAATTAGTGCTTGTGACGGCTCGATAAGAAGGAAAACCTACAGAAATTGGCAAAACAATAAACACCGTACCAAAAAGTGTAAAATCTTCAAAATAAGCATAAATGGACTAAATCAAAAGAATAAAGCATAAGCATGGCATAAATATGATTCAAAATTAGGGGATAAAATGTACATAAATCATGCGTATCACCTGCCCACGATCCTACACGATTCTGACCGATCCCACCACCGATCCCACCGATCCTACCGATCCTATGCACGATCTTGACTAATTTCGATCCTGTGCACGATTCTAGTCGCTGGCACCGATCTGGATCGTAGGATCGTACGATCCTACGATCCAGATCGCGATTTTGATAACCATGTGTGAGCCCCTTTAAGTTTGAGGGCCATGTGCGGTTTGGCACCTCGCTCATCCCCAGAGCCGCCCAGAGCCGCCCATGCTCATCACCATTGATAAGTTCAACCTCAACTACATTGAATACATGGAATTGAAAAAAAAAAAGAAGAAAGAAGATGAAATTTAGTCTTATGAGGAACTTACCTTCAACATAGGCTGGTTTACAATGAGAGATAATGGTTAGTTGAAGAAGATGAAGGAGACAAAAGAATTCAATGGCAGGTTAACTAGGGTTAAGTCGATTAGTTATATTAGTTAGTTAAAAGTAAACACGTGATGTCACAGGTTAAAAATCCAATTCGAAAATCATTAAAAAGTCTGGTTTGATTCATCTACAAAGAAGGTGAAAGTTAACTGGGGTTAAGTCGATTAGTTATATTTCGTGACGTGGTATACTCTGTTCATTTCTTTTCAAACGACGACCTATATGTTTTTTGAGTATTATTCATCAATCACACTTAATTTGTATTCTTAATCTACAAATTAAAACTTAGTCCAACGAGATCTTGTTTTTTGAGTATTTACAAACGTACTACTTTTTTCGATTTGTAGTTACTATAACTCACAAAGGAATTACACTATTATTTTACCTTTTTTTTTTGAGAACACACTATTATTTTACTTATTTAGATTAATTTTGATTTAAGATGTAAAAAATTACTATTTAAAAGAAAAGTAAAACGAGTGATAAATTGAGCCGTCCAAATTCCATCACACATTTCAATATTTCATCGTCTTCAAATCTCAATGATCAAACATCAATTCAAAGCCACTCCTCGTTCCCCGCACAGATCTCACCCCCCCACTATACACAAATTCGAAGGAACGAAATGCCGATAAGCAGCTTTGCCAAGGTTGACGTCGTTATCGATACCGGAAGTCCATTGCTGGATCGTACCGTTGATGGCTTCATCAAGATCGGCACTGTAATCATTTCTCTTTTCCTTTTTCTTACAATTCTCTTTTCTTCGTATTCAATTTCTGGTTTTTGATTTCTCAGGTTGCAGCCACTAGAGCAGTTGCTGAAGATGCATACCACATTGCCAAAAGAGGTTTTTTCTGATCAATTTAGAAATTCTTGCAATATTAGTTATATTCGGTTTATATTATTGTAATTTTGGTAAATTTTTTGATTGTTAGGGGTTATTGGTGATATGAATTATAATTGATGAATGTTTGTAATCACATTTTTTGGTTTCTGGGCAGGAACTATTTCAACTAAGAACGTAGAGCAATCGGTAAGTTATTAATATTATGATGTCTCAATCGTTTTAGGTAACTGGGGATTTTTGAACTAAGTGGGTAGGATTTGAAATTTGAAAAGAACAAGAAAATTAAGAGTTTTTACATTGCATCATCAATTTCAAACTTTGATGATTTAGTTAATGTGGATTGCAAATTTGCAATGTATATTCGGAAGTTTGGAAATTGGTTGTTCATTTATTATAGGAAAAACTACCCTACAATAATACGAACTTTTGATTAACAATGAATAATACCAATACCAACTTTAGTTTATAAACTAATTTACAAATTTTTTTGGTTATATAATCACCTATAGTTTGATTTTTAAAAACACCCATAAGTTGTTAATCAAAAGTTGGTATTATTGTAGGAATATAAGTAAAATATTGTATTATTTCTGGTAATTTTTCCTTTATTATATTGTTGCCTTGGTAAATGCTATGAATGATCTGATCTTTTGGCACATAATAAATTTGTTTTTCTGGAGAGTACCCAATTATATTCCCTCCGTTCTTTTTCTTTTTCCCACAATTTTTAAAGTAATTTTCGTATCTTAATATCTCTAAATATACATCATAAAAAATTATAAAATTATATGATAAGAAAGTATACACTGAGACGAATTTAATAAGATCTCACGTGAATATATTTTATCTTCAATATATCTCTCAAAAGCCTTAATTAAATTTCTTTTAACTTAAATCGGAATATTTCAAATGAGAAGAACATTAGAGAACAGAGGGAATTGTTTGCAAATTCATCCTGTGTCTTGCGATTCAATCCGACATTTGTTAAATGCTTTGTAGTTTTATATTCTGATAGACAAATTTGTGTGTTTCCAGTTGAAAAAGATGTGCAAAGAAGGAGCATACTGGGGTATGTGAGAACTTTATTTCTACCATCAAATTATCGCAGAAACTGGTGATATGTATGTAAACTTAAGCACTCAGTTAACTTCCTTTTGCTCAGGGACTGTTGCTGGTGTTTATACTGGGATGGAGTATGGAGTAAAAAGGATTCGTGGTACTAGTGATTGGGTAATTTCTTCTTCCAATGATTACAACTTACAAGCTATTCATTATAATCCTCATATGACAGAGATAATCACAGTGCATTATAGATGATATATTGTCCTTTTTTGATATTATTTGGGTTGCATTTTCCTTATTATGTCACATCTCATGGACTTAATATTTGCTAATGGTGCTCTATAAGGCATTAAAGCTCCGAATTATATACATTATGTTAACTTACCTAAACTTATATGACTTTATTAGCCAAATTTTGAGTTTATTACCATCAATTAATGGGAATACAAGATTATCACCTTATTGGTGCCCTAGTCTAAACTGGTTTTTACTAAAATAAGCCAAATAAAGTACGGCCTAATTTCCGCTCGTAATGGGTTGTATACAAGTTAGTTGATGATGCACTCTTATCTTTCAATCCTTGACCACACTATGTTGCTAGCATCTTCAAGTTTTGAGACTTTCTCGAGATAAGGGATCACAGGTCTCTATGGAAGATGATATACTAGGAAACTTCAGAATATTTGAACTGAATATTTTGCCTCTCATCAACATAGGGTTACCAAGTAAGGCTATGAACCTATGAACGGGTTGATGGAGGAGAAGAAGACATATTATCTATTTTGATGAATCAAGCCTTGGATACATGCGCAAAGAGAACGATATTAATGTTGAATATGGGCCATATAAAGGGTTGGAAGCAAGATAAGGGATTCCACTCTCATGAGTATCCAAAGAAGGTGATTGTGTGTGTGTGTGTGTTGGGGGGGGGAGGGGGGGGAGGGGTGCATCTGATACCAAATGAAAAGAATCACATAACCTTAAGGAAATAAAAGAAATGGAAATGTATTTACTATTGAAATTTGTAAAAACATAAACCTTTGAGTGGTTTCCAAACTTCTCAATAAGACTAATATCTTAATTCTTCACACCGTCAACAAAGCACATTACCCCTGTATATACAAGGAAACTATTTTAAACCAACCAAAGCAATCAAACATACAAAGACCAAACCACCCTTACTTTTTACCCCTATCCTTTCTCCTGGTATAAGCATAATGCAAGGGGGAAGGAAGCACGTGGGTCATATCAGAGTGAAATTGGAGTAGGCGGCACGGATGTGTCATGAAGGCTGCTAAACCAAAGGGCATTTTGGTCTATCAGAGGAAGGGTAAAAAGAGTGAGCACCAAGTTACCAAGAGGAATGAATTCTACAACAAACTATAATTGAGAGTATTCTAGAAGGAATCTTTTTGTAACCAACTCTGATGAGGCAGTAGCTTTGTACTGGTATGGCAATATATATGCACTTGTAATAATTGGTTAGGCAATCAAGGAAATACACTCTCAATTATTCTCTTACTTTCTTCCCTATCTTTCTATTTCTGTACTCTAATTCTCCTCTCTGACTTCTTCTTTTCTGTATTCTTCTTCCTCTAATCTCTATATTCTGTTCTTTAACCTTCTTAAATTTGGTGGCAGCAGCTGGTACACCACAGGATGACAAGTCCCAACGATGACTCACCGAGTCACCGCCTATTCTGTAACATTTAAACTCCGGTGAGAAGTTTGAAAGTTTAGGGCTTCAGCAGTAAGTCAAAAGAAACAGCAAGAAACAAGGATATATAATTTTTGTAATCCTCAGCTAATGACTTGTTTGCAAGTATGAAATTACTTGCTTGCATTGCCAAAGATCCACATGAACGAGGGCCAAGAGAAGAATATTTTCTAATCCAAATGTGAGCTCAAAGGCATGGTTTGTTGTCTTATTGTAGATGAAAGCAGGTTTTGGAAAGTGGTTGTAGTTCCGCTGGTGCATAAGCTATCATTACCTACGTGATACTTGGATAGTTTCTAAACAGTGAAGTCGCAAGATGATGCCATTGAGGTAAGGGTGCCTAGGACAGTGTTGTTGCGTAAGAAAGTGTCATTGGCAATACATAAGCTGAATTTTTAGTTGACTAAGTTGGAATGGGGGAGCAAGCAGCAAAGATGACGACTTATCGTGTGCCTAATGACGACTCGTCGCCTATTCTGCAACAACTGCACTCAAACATGAGAAAATTTAGCAGTAGATTAGTGTTAATACGCCTTAATATACCTGATAAAATTTAGAGTATGTCAGGAGATATCAAGTCAAATTTGTGTTTTTGAGAAGCGAATACAAACCCGAGTAAAACCAGAGGGATCCCAAAATTACTCAAACCTTTGAGTGTTAGGTGTAGAAGTAAAGAACAATGCTAACCATTTGTTTCCTATGAATCTGAAGTTTATGTAACAAACTCTAGGGATAAACCGTAAACCCAACCGAACTGGTGCACCTTTGAAATTAGTAATGTAGTTTATTATTACGTACTCTACAAGGGACTTCACCTCTTTCACAGTTAAACATACTTAAAATGTTATGTGCAATGATAAATCTTTTGCATCGTAGTTGCTGGCTTGAATCTTCCAGTAGGATAGCACTGTATGTGATTTTATATCGTTAGCTCTCCTTCGAGTTCTTTTGAGATGACCCCTATTTATGAAGAATATATCTCTTATGTTTGGTTTTAACAGTATCCCTTGTGTCTATTAGTTTTTTCCTGTTTTCTTTTAGTTATATTATTTTCTTATATGTTGAATGAAAGTACATTCATTTGATGTTGCAATCGACCGGTACCTCATGTTTACGATTCTTAAAATTTAAGTAAATCACTTTATTGACCATTCTATTTTTCGTTTTTGGTCTCATTGCCATAAGGTCAGTATGTATTGCTCTAATTTTTTTCATTTAAAATTTATGACCAGAAAAATGCAATGATTGGGGGTGCTTTGACCGGAGCTCTGGTATCTGCAGTGAACAATGGCAACAAAGACAAAATTGTGATGGATGCTCTTACGGGAGGTGCAGTCGCCACTGCTGCAGAGTTTATCAGCTATCTCAACTGAGTCTTCCATGGCTGTGTATATAGGGAAGAAAAACGTCGTATCTCATCTCTTCCTTAGTTTTCGAGATTAGCTCAATAATTCAGCGTTTTTTAACTAGGATATATTGAATTCGCTAAGAAATTAGTTTGTGATTCAAACTAATTATTTCCAGATGACTACAAGATCATCCCTTTTTCGGTCATATGTCTTGACTGTGCTTCTTGCTTATAATAAGAGAATAAATTACGACATTGTGAAAGGAAACTCAACATGCTTGGCTTAGGGTCAACGTAGTATTTCCTGATCGTCTAAATTGCTGTCTTCGTTGCATTCGCTTGACATGAGTAAGGATATACCGAATATAGTCTTCCTCACACCCTATAATACTAGCTAGTGCACTGCATGCCCAGGATCTTTAGTCACTTACGCTGTTTTAGCTCGTGCAGCAGGATACGAGCATGCTTGGAGTTCATGTTTTTGGGGCGTCAACAGCTTTCTTATGTTAGAATGTGAATGTATTTGATTTTTAGAAGTGTAGAAGCTTTTCATCGATGAATCACTTCCATTACTGCGAACGCGGAACGCACCCGTTGCCCATTTTGCACTATTAATAGAGATACTCTTGTTTGGACTTGATTCACACTTCAAAAGCTTCATATCATTCCCATGATAATGAAACTTTATTTGTAAAAATATTTTTTTGTTTACAAATTTTCATTACCACCTAATATCACCTTTTCCAATAGTAATGCATTGGAATAAATTTTATGAAGAAAATGAGATGATTAAAGTTGGACAAACATGACCATTAAGGTAGTCAAGAGATTTTTCAACCATAATTATACTAATTTTGCATTCTCATTACCACCATTTATAACCACCTACCAAACGGTGCGTAAGTATTTTTACTTGACAATCATTAGAAAACATTTGTTTTTATAAGGTTGTGTATACTAAAATAGCGTAGATCAACTTACCCAAGTCTATAGACGACTTTTACATCAATAGAACAGAAGGGTGGAGAGATGTCATTTTCAAGGAAGGGTGGGCGGCGAGTCAGCCACAACACTTGCTCAAGCTATCATTCTCATTGTGCTTGGTTGTGTCAGCTTCCCATATATCTACCTGTGCTTTTGTGTCTAGGATGCCCCCATAAAGGAAGAAAACAACTACTAGTAAAGTTCAATTGAATTTATCACATTTTAGAATCGGAGTATTACTTTAGGTGGGTGCATTATGAATTACTCTTCGTCTTATTTAGCACCTGCTTTTGTCGCGAAAATTGCGAAAATTAAGAAATTAGGTATAGTAAATTAAAATGTTGAGATATTTAAAATAATAGAATGTACATAAAAAGTAAAAGTTATGCGGCAACAATCATATACAAAAACAGAAATTAGACAAATTTATTGGGACATTGAAAATGAAAATATGTGGCACATTAAGTGATTTGAAACAATTAAGATTATTTATTTATCCAAAAAATAGCACCAAATAAGATCAAAATCAACTTTGTTCCAAATATAAGCGTCTAATTACCAAACTTGAGGAACGTAGATGTTCGCACTTACTAACTGCAAACAAATTTTCTTTTAAAAAAAGCCAAAAAATTGTTCGCACTTAGTAACTACGAACAGGTGATGTTGACCTTTTTTTGACCCTGCTGCTGCTACCTTCTTCTCCATTTTTCCCAAAGTCAAAAAAAGGCAAAGTGTTGTTCACAGTTACTAAGTACGAACAGCATATTGATCCTGTTTCACCTGTTCGCAGTTGAAATTGATCTTATTCTATGCTTTTTTTTTTATAAATTATCTTATCCATTTCAAAAATTTTATGATTTAATACCTGAATGATTAGTTGATTAGTTCATTATTAAGAAACTCGAGGTGGTCCTCAATTATATGCAATCATTATACATATTTTAATCGCTAGCTACAATAAGTTAGTTTGGAAAAATTTTGATTTAGGTGTTCTGTGTCATTTGATGATGTGCTGACTGGAAAGTTTTTTTTTTTTTAATTATTATTATTATAGAAAGGTTGATAGAAGAAAAAGTCTAGACACGGCCTTAAAAAATAATGCTTATTTTCTCAATTGAGATGAAATTCAATTTTTGGGGGAAAATTCATCAGTAACATTTGAATTCTTTATGCTTTTGATGTATGAGTCGGGCGTTTTCTGTTTATATGAATGGATATATTGATGTATAAAATATTTAATTTGATATTAATGTTAAATGGACAAACTTTCCAAGTATTAGAAGTCGGAGAAAGTAAAGCTAATTTAGGTGTGTTTTTTTAGCTAGTCTCCTGAGATACCGTTTCTTTGAAAAACGCATCTCAAGTCAAGCCCATTAAAGATTAATGTCTACTTACTGTATTTTTAATGCCTATTTATATTATCCTTAATGTTTACTTACCGTATTCTTAATGCCTACTTTTAATATCCTAAATATCTACTTATATCATTCTTAATTCTTATCACGGAAAATTCTAAAACCTTATACGCTATAACAAATTTAGCTTTTTCCGACATTGGATTTAGTGGCCTTACAAAAATGCCATTAATTCATATTTTTAGTGTAATAATTATTGGTTTTTATTTTAAGTTCCACCATAAAAGTGATTTAGCGACACTTAGTTTGGTCTTTAGTGGCATATGTAATTGTTACTATAGCCTATAGTGGCATTTGTGAGAAATGTCATTAAATCCTATGTCGCTAAAAGCTTTAGTGTGACTTTTTAATATGTTGCTAAAAGGTCTAATAAATGTCACTAAATCCCACTAAAAGCAAATTATGTTGTAGTGATACTACACATATCAGCTCCTGCAACAAAGTTCTGCGTGCTGCGTTTGTGTGCACTTACACACATCATTCTGCTCTAAACTCTAGTCAAGCGTACTACATACGTGCATGATTCATCAGTTCATTCGTTTTTGAATTTGCAATTCGCTCAAAAGAACCTAAAATAACCCAAAATCGACTATAATTCGCTTAATATAAAAGCTTCGGTGGGTATTACATAATGATATTGGAATAACGAAATGTTGTTGTTAGCTAAAATAAGAAAGCAATAATTTCGAATCGACTAGTTCATTACAAGTTACAAGTACAACATGTCTCACTGCAATGCTGCATATACACCTTGACAGTGAACACTTATTCAAGCTTGTTAAGCTAAGTTTGTTACAATTTACTTATATTTTGTCATGATCTTACTATTAAGACTAAAAATGGCTTATAAACTTGGCCTTTCTGTCCCCCTCTCCCCGTGATAATGCCTTTTGCATAATCCGGAGGGGTCGGATGGTAGAGTGTGCCAACGCAATCATGCTCGTACAAAGGTTTCAACTGTAGCGGACTGAAGAACTTGATCATGGCGCTCCTTCGCTTCCATTTCCCAGATTTCAGGAAGTGCTTCTTTCATGTTGTGGATGCTCCGTAATGCATAATCTGCTCCGGGAACCAGCTCTGATCTTCCGACCTATATTCCAAAATTTTCGAGATGTAATGTTATGGGCTATAACTAAGTTCAATTGACAACAATTAAGTACTTTGAGTTCAATTCATTCCATGGGTGAGTTGCGTATAGAAGTTTTAGTTGTTAGTGGTTTATTTGGGTAGTTGTTTTCAAAATGCTACAACTTGTAGCGTTTCAAATCAAAAATTACATGTTAAGAATATTTTTCTATATTTTCTCAATATATTATACTTCAACAACTATCAATTAAGAGCTAGTCAGCTACAACTACCCACAACTATCAGCTAACAACTACCACACAACTATTTATACCGAACAAATCCATGTAGTATATAACTCTTTTACCTAAAATGAACATATGTGAGTTTTAGCCTTATATTTACTCTCTTGTGCTATCCTCTCAATTTTCATTGAGACTATGCTAAAGAACATATATTAGCACATAGAATATTCCTTTTACATCTTCTTAAGATTCTAGAAGAATATACTTACAATAACTGTGTGAAGTCCAGCTGCTTTTCCACTTGCAATGTTTCTGACACTATCATCAAAGAATATCTGAGAGAAGACAAATTTTCACATCAACTTGTGCACTATTTTACACAGCATCATTATCATACCCAATGTATTCGCTCATAGGAAATATGATCAGAGATGTGAAGGGAAGTAAGACGGTAACTCATATCCATAAAGGAGAGTGCGGCCAAAGAGTCTGTCGACTTGAGGAAAATCCACAGATAAACTATTTTAGGCATATATTAACTAAATTTTGGTGTTTTTTTGGGTAAAACTCCTAACTAAGTTAGTTCATCTGATGCTTACTGTTCTTTTAGGATCCAAATTGGCAATACTAATAGCAGCCTCAATAGATTCAACTGAAGGTTTGCACAAAATACGCGATTTTGAGGATGGATTGTCTGGTTGATTGAGTGTCTCGAAACATATTATGCCCTCGAAACAATCTTCCAACCCGAGTTTTCTGAGTGCACGAGCTGCGTGTGCCTTGTCTGAGTTCGTAAATACCTGAAGTATAACATAGATTCAACTCAAATGAATAGAGCTCTCGGGTGAATGAGCGTGATAGAATGTATAACATATCAAACGACAAGAAATTAGACTCTTCGGATTGAGAGTTATACGTACAATTTTGCGTTGTGGAGTCGAGAGTAGAAGGTTTCTCAACACAGGATCAGGCTTCAATTTTTCATAGGGTAAACTTCCATGAACATATTGGTGAAATTCGTCATTGTCAAATTCATATCCAAGTGCCTGAATATCATAACACATCATTAGGTTCCGCAAATGATTGTTAGTAGGAACTGTTGACTCATTTGACCAGTTAGAAATATGAATGTTTTACTAGCTGTAAAGCCAACTATTACGGAGATTTTTTTTGTAATAACCCGTTGTTAGTTATTGACTATTTATAAGATAAAAGGTGGACTATAGAGTCAAAAACCAACCAAAAAGCTACCCATTGCAGATTTTTAATTTTGACTTAAAAACTATTTAGGAAAAAATTTATTTGACGGGCTAGACCAACCCAAAAAATAAAAGCAAAGAAAAAGACATTTGCCAAACACGCTCTTACTCGTTTATATGAAGTTTATTACCTTGAGACCAGCCATAGTTGTGCCATATTCTATGTATAGCTCTAAACATAACCTTGGTACCTCACTTTCTTCTATATTCAAGTATTTACGCATGTATTCTGTCACAAACAGGGTAACAAGTTTAATTTCTTTAAGTATTGAAGGGTTATACTGTTTTTATTTTTTTTAATAAAAAATACCTTCAATATTCTTTCTGCAAGCTATGTTGATTCCAGAACTCAATGGGTACAAAGTATCATCCAAATCTAAAAAATAAAAAAAAATTCCATCAAATTAATAACAAAAAAAAATTAGTCCCTAAAAATTAAAAGATGAATTCCATTTTGCTTTATTCTCTGTATCCTTTGAATTTGCTACGTAATATAACGTTGTTATGATATTCATAACAAATTCAAAAAGAAAAGATATATATATATAAATATATATATATATATATATATATATATAAAGAGACGATCATGTAAAAACCAAAAAATAGTGAAAACTACGAAAATAGGAGAGTCAACTTTACACACACCTAATGAGGTTCCCTCCTAAAATTAATTGACGGTAGGAGAAAGAGTTCATCAAGCATATGCATTAGTCAATCTCCTTCTAATTGTTCAATGTTATGTTTTCACCTTATATTAATTTTCAAGTTATACTTCCGTGTAATTATAAATATAACCACTCACCAAAAAGTAGGCAATCATACTTGGCTTCATTGAAGTTCACGACCGAATCCATTATCTCTAGAACAATAACAATTACAACAACGTCAAAATCTTAACGGCGAACAGAATGCAATACTATAGCAGCAAAACTATAAATTAATTAAATAATGTAAACTATACAAAGGAAAAAAATATATAATTAAAGAAAATAACCAAATGAAAAGCATGACAGTTACCTCAATATTATACAAACAAGAAAAACTTGAAGGAATACAAAAACTTAGAACATACAGAAAAGGGTATATATACACACAATTTGATGGATGAAAGATTCTTTTTAATAATAAGAAAATATAATTATATGAATTATCTGGGGTTAGGAATATATGATGAGCATATTTTCCACTTTGATTCATGCCCATACAATTCTCCAGTAATTACTTTAATATGCGTTCTGTTATCAGTCGCTTTCAATCCCCAAATTGTGCGGTTTTATATGATTTAGTTTTTTAATTTATGTAAATTATGATTTTTTTATCATTAATAGCTGGTTTGCCCGAGTGGTTAAGGGGGCAGACTTAAGATCTGCTGCACATAAGTGCGCGTGGGTTCGAACCCCACAGCCAGCATTTTTCATTTTTTAAAATTTTAATTTATTTATGCATCTCTTACATAAATGAGAAACAAACCTACAATAAAATATACTCTTATTTATTATTCACGTGGAAAATAATTTTTTTAAAAAAGCATATTGTTATTATAAACTAGATATGAAAGCTTCGAGGGAAGATCCATAGGGATTGATTTGATTCCTTCGCCACCAACACAAATTAGTAATTTAGTTGATTAGGTATAAATTCTAAATACAAAATAAAGTATACATTATCCTCTTATTAAAGTGTAGATTGTAATCATAAAAAATACTAACAAATTTGCAGGGCCGGAGCGATAATTGACAAATTTTGTGAAGGCCCGGTGCAATTTCAAATATTATGATATTTTTCTAATAACTTTGTATCTTTGAACTCTTAATATATAAGTATTACATAATTTAATATTAAGGCCCTCGATTTTTCCGGACCCTGTGCGGTCAAACATGTTGAACATGCTCAGAACCTCCTTTTCAAATGTGACTACGTATAATACGTTAGTTAGGAATTAGGACATTAATATGAAAACTTAAAAAATATATGAAAACTTAAAAATATATGAAAACTTGAAAGGTTAACATCATATACTCCCTTCTATTCTCCATAAGTGTCCCATTTGCTTTTTAGGCACTATTCATCTCAAACTCTTAATTTGCATTTTATTATTAATCTATAAGTTAAAATATAGTCAAGTGGGATCTTATTTAATTCGTCTCAATGCAAGGATTATTTGTATTAATTTTTCATAATTTTTTATTAAGCACAATTAGAGATATTAAGGATTAAATAAGTGCATTGGATAGAGTGCATAAATCAAATGGGACACTTGTAGTGAATAGGAGGAAGTATTAATTATATACGGAGTACTACTTTGTTCATGTTTGATTTTTGTCGAAATTATCAATTTTATATAGGTGTATTTATTTTCAACAGTTAGATTCAGTAGGTATATTTATTTAAAAAATAAAAAATAAGCCAGTAAATATTAGTTTATTATAGATAATTTTGCCATATAATTTTTAAAATAATGATGGACAAAGTGAATATAATTTATTCACTTATTTTATTATCCATGTTTATAATTTACAAATCAAGTAGAGTTTCCATTACTTGCATTGACCAAACATAGCAATTAATAATTTAGAACAATAAATTCCCAAAATTAAATAAAAACTTAAAAAATGTAAAGAATATACAGTATGATGGAATAAAGTTTATTTTCAAGAATATACTTATTAACTTTATATGGATTTACTAAGATATATGCTTGATCATTGTGGAAGAATCCCTCAAAGTGCCAAAGCCCTTTTACTTCTAAAAATAGCTTGGTATGGCCTTTTAGAATTTATACTTGAACAATAATGTCCAAGAATACATGTAAATTCATGAAATAATATATATAAAAATATCATAAACATGTCTTGTTTATAATCCATGTCCATGGTGTCAATTTTGGAAAACCTCTTGATCAAAAGCGTAAGTCAGGCCTTTCAAATGCAACGTATAGTATTTTGTGTGATTCCCTCCTTAACTATCTAATGAGGAAAAATGACGAAAAAGTTATATATTCCATACGAAACGTTATCACCACATTCTTTTCTCCCTTATTCCTCTTTCATTATAAACTTATTAGAACTAAGAGAAGTGTCTTTTCATTCAAAGCGAAATGTATATTATAATTATAACTATTACTAAAACAAAACACGCTTACATCATCACCTTTCAAAATTGCTTACGTGTCGCTTCTTTATTAAAAATTTTCCCTCCTAAATTAAATGATGATGTCATTGTTATTATGATCTTTGACTTTCTGTTTTCTTATTTTGAGTATATATTATTTTTCAATTATTTATATATTTTATTTTATTTTATTTATTAAATGAGTACTATTTAGTATATTGGATATTGTGAGATGGTTAAAACATAAAATATTCTTACTTGGATTTTTTTGTTATTTATACAATTGATATTGATTACTTAACTGCAATGCATAATTCTATTATAATTCGGTTGTGACTATTTTTATGTAAGTCAATTACATTTTTCATGACAAAACTATTTTTCGTTTAAACTTTTAAAAAATAATTTTACATATTTTTTGTGTTAAATTTGATTTTGAAATGTATTATTAATAGTTATAATACTTTATATAAATTAGTGTAATTCATGTTAAAAAATTTAATAAAACCGTGCATCGCACGGGAACTATCTAGTGATGTTATAATCTAAAAATATATCATCACTTCCTTAGACAATTCAATCTTGTTCGTTAGTTATATCAGTATAGAACTAATGCAGCGTTTATCATGATAATCATAATTAAACCATCAATTATCACAAGTACTAACAAAAACAAACAACTTAGAAGCTAGATCAATCATGAAACATGTAGCACGAATAATTACATGATGTGGTTTGTATAACATGTCTTTTTTATTGGCCCTACTTTGCACAACATATATAACTTTAACGTTTGACCGTCAACTTTCTAAATGCATAACTTTATTCTGATCAATGAATTATATATAATTAACATATGCATTTCGTTTTTATCGACAATAAATTCTCACGAAAGTTAAGATTCCTCATACTCTAACATAGAATTATTTGATATAGATCTTTTGTTTGAATCAGCATGCTTATATCGTCCATTGCTAACAAAAAATCATCAATATACAAAACCAAGAAAATTATTTTACTCCCAATAAACTTATCATACACACACAATCATCAACATATGGTTCACCACCTTAAAGCCAAACGAGATGATAACTTGAAGAAATTTGTGGTATATTATTATAAAGGAGATAATTTTCCGTAGTGTAAGGTATATTACTGTATTAGCGTATTTATTATGATTTCCCCCTTAACTTAATGAAGAAAAATAAAGACAAAAGTTGTTATTTTCATATGAAATAATATCATTATAAAAGAGATAATTAACTAGGTAAGGGCTATTTAGCAATTAACAATCAATTAATTTAATAATAATAAAAATAATAACACCCGCGAGGGTTAATATTGAGAATTAAATGTATAAACTAGGTATTTACCCATGCCATGCACGGATCACCTGAAAATCATATAAGTAAAAAATAATTTGGTTTTTAACATCTAAGATAGAGTATTTGCTTGATTTAATTCATCACTTGGTTACAACTCAAACTTTCATGGAGTTTATTCCCTTATTGCAAGAGTAAATATGCATTTAAATCTAACAAAGAGAGTGTTTGGTAAAAGAGAGAATTGAGCATTAGTTGGTTGAGTGAATTAGTTGATTTAATTGGTAAAATAAGTTAAAAAAATGTATTTGGTAAAAGAACTTGTTTATACACCTTATTATCAGAATGTTGATCACGACTTCATAATCATTAGGGTTCCTAACTATTCCAATGTCAATTTAAGAATCTAATAAGAAAATTCTCTAATTTCTGCAGAATTACTTACACCGTTTAAATCTCTAACTCAAATCGTTGAACATATATGCAGCTAAAATTGGAAAGTTTTCATTCTAGTTTTCTTTCTAGTTCTCATAATCATACACTATATTAATTTTAATGTATAGTGAAGAAAAACATGAGTGAAGGATAGAGTGTCATTTGTAATTATTCTATTGGCCAATATTTATGGCAGGAGTGTTTATGACATGAATTTATGGGCAGGAGTGCAGTATAGTAATTCTTTTAATAGATGACAATAATAACAATGATATCAGAGATTTTGACCAGTAATTATTTTATTTATGGCAATAATAGTATAGTGATTATTTTATTTATATTTATGACCAGGGATTTTGACAACTGAGACAAAATTGCTACAATTTTAAAACGGCAGGATTACTTAAAACGGCATGATTATTATATGGCATAAAATTAGCAGAATTATTTAAAACAACATGGTTATTATATGGCAGGAATTTTCCATGATTTTCGTGAATACTAAATAATATACTAAATATCATACACTATATTAATTTTGATGTATAGTATAGAAAATTAGAGTGAATATGAGAGTGCCATTTGTAATTATTTTATTGGCCAACATTATAAGAGTATTTATGGCAGGAGTATTAATTAAATGATTTACAATTCAGTGAATTTTTATCTTTTTCAAAAAAAAAAAAGTTTGATTCATATAAATGGCAAGAATAATTGACCAGGGATTTCAAAATACGGTTTGCTTCATATTAATGGCAAGCATTGCATGAATTTCAACACAAATTTTATTTTAATAAATGTAGGAATAAAAGGCATAAATATAAATGTCAAGAAATTCAATTCAATTCTATTACAAATATAAAACGCTGGTTTCAAAATAGCATAACAAGAATAATAATTGCATAAATTTCAATTCTAACAATTTTATTCTTTACAAAAATCATACACTATATTAATTTTGTTGTATAGTAAAGAAGATTAGATTGAATACGAGAGTGTCATATGTAATTTTTGAATATTATGGCAGGAATAATTGCATGATTTTCAATTCAGTCAATTTTGAATCATTTATGAAAATAAAATATTGCATTCATATTAATGGCAGGAATAATTGCAGGAATTTCAATTCAAACAATTTTACTTATATATAAATGTATTTAAAAATCCGTGCATTGCACGGGTTTATATCCTAGTAGAACTATATTACATATTTAAAAATCCGTGCATTGCACGGGTTTATATCCTAGTAGAACTATATTACAGCTAAAATTAGAGTTAGAATTTTAAATTATTAATAGGGTTCTAAAAACGTTGAAAAAAACTAAGAGTGATAACCCGTATGTTTATTTGCTTGAAATGTTCATCATATATAAAGTACTAAAGTTTAAGTTGTTTTATTTACGTTTTTTAAAAATGTTTTTTAAAGAAATAGGACACATGATTTGGACAAAGAATTAATGTTGTAGGCTAATATTTGATAGTATTTATAGATATATCAAAATTGTTAATACCTAAATAATGAAAAATAAAAAATAGATTGAAAATAGATTTGTCTTTAAAACCCAGCCTAATTCAACTCGAACCATTTCAGAGATGATATACGTAAACTATAAATGAATTGAGATGTTAATAGATGAACTCTCTTTGAAATTTTAATCAAATGAGACAATCTAAAAGTTCGAATTTTTAAATTTTAATTAAAAGTTAGAGTTTTTAGCATCAAATCGATCAAGTTGGGATATTTAAAGTACTTTTCCATAAAAATGTAATGACATCTATCTTGTAGCACACTTTATTGCTTTATAAAAAGAAATAAATAGAAACTTCTATAATTGCATGAAAAGCAATTGGGCGGGAAAATAAACTCTCCAGCAATGACACGTGGCATAGAATTCTATTGATTATTTGAGAATGGAAAGAGATAATAGTTGACATAAGAATAAGAGTAATTTTCCATTCAACTTAATAGTAATATTGCATGTATCAATTCTAACAATCTAATATGAATTGACTATAGTTACAGCATTGTATAAACACAAAAATTTTGGTGAGACCGCCTCACTTGAGAGACGTATTGTATTGGGCCGGTCCAATAGTACATCTTTTTTTATCAATTTCACAAATTAAAATGTCAATTTTAAGAGTTAAATGACCAATTTAAAGACATAAAAGACCAATTTTAAGGATTTGAAATTGACATTTTAAGTCATGTAATTTGATAGTTTTAAGACTTAAAAGGTCAATTTTAATACTTAAAAGATCAATTTTAAGACTTAAAAAATCAATTGCAGGACATTAAATTATCATTTCAAATTTAAAATATAGGATTTCTCAAACATTAAAGTTAATATTTAAAACTTTGAAATTGACTTTTTAAGTCTTAAAATTGATTTTTTAAGTTTTGAAATTGTCTTTTTAAGTCTTAAAATTAGTATGTCAGAATATTTTTAAAAAACTATTGAGCCTGGGCCAGTTGCACAGGTAAGACCGTCTCACAGAAAAGTAACTGTTGTACCTTTGATCAAAGGATTGACCAACTAAAAGAGATTGACTAAATCCTAAGTTTCCTAAATATAAACATACAAAAAATATGCTAGCTAACAATAATAATTATATTTGATTACGAAATAATTTAAAATATTATATTACTTGATCGATATGCCCCCACAAGATAAACGGTCCAATGACAAGGCCAATCTTGGAAACTAAATTATTGAACTTCGAACATAATAAGGGTTTGCTTAAAACATCAGCATGTTGATCATCACCAGATATGTGTGTGACATGAAGAGTGTCGGCTTGTACTTTTTCACGAACATAATGAGAATCCATTGCTAAATGCTTCATACGAGACTGAAATACAAGATATGCAGAATATTGAGTAGCACTTAGATTACACAAAAGTAGTAGGAATTATTTGAGACGAATAATCGGGTTCAGACATAAGAGAAGTAACCCATTGGAGTTCAATGGTGGTAGAAGCAACAACTCGAAACTCAGCTTCTGTAGATGAACGAGCCAAAGTAGTTTGACGTTTAGAAGACCATGCAATTGGATTAGAACCAAGATATACGATATACCCAGTAGTACTACGGTAATTATCCTTATCACCAGCCCAATCAGTATCTGAAAGTGCATGTAATTTATTAATTGTGTAATCATACAATCATACAATTACTAAAAAGCTTGGAAAATTCCACATGGCATTCTCACAAAGATTTTCTATCATACAATTACTAAAAAGCTTGGAAAATTCCACATGGCATTCTTACAAAGATTTTCTATCATACAATTACTAAAAAGCTTGGAAAATTCCACATGGCATTCTTACAAAGATTTTCTATATGGAATAATTAAATTGATTTATTGCTATATTTATTATTGCACTAAATAAGGTAAAGTTCATTTTATTTTAGGAAAAATTGCATCTAAAAGGCTAACCTTTTGCCTATCTGCAAATAAAGGGTTAACCTTTCATTTATTCAATAAAGAGTCAACCTTTGTTTTATTTTTGCAACTAAAGAGTTACCAGGTTAATTAACTTGTTGCTGACCGGTTCCCACTTCCCACAAAACAGCCTATTCTTACCTCCAAACAGCACCATTCAATAAGAAGATAAAAGCTTCATTTCACTAAAATCTTCATTCAATCCAGCAAAAACCGACCCATTACAAAGTTTCAAAAACCAACCAATAACATTTAGAAGTCACTAAAAACACATTTCGTTCTTCTAGTACATAGTTTCAAAACAAAGCAATTCAACATCGAACCATTACATTACAACAAAATACTAACGCAAATAAAGCAATTCAAACCGACCCATTACATTACAAAATTAGCTAACGGACGCTTGAGTTGGTTGAGTTGATGCTTGAGTTGGTTGAGTTGATGCTTGAGTGATTGAGCTTGTTCCCGCAACCTAAAAAATTCAAAATCGACCCATTACATTACAACAAAATACTACGGCAAATAAAGCAATTCAAACCGACCCATTACATTACATTACAAGATAGTTCATTATGTAAACTAAGATGCTTACTTTGGATGTGGATGTCCTACCACCTCCCGTGCTTTGTCGGTTCTTCCCCCTCTGGACCCTACACCACTATGGATTGACCTTCCATTTCTACCTATTCGTGTTGGTTGAGCTCCTCTTTCTTGTACATTCTTGTACATCATCAAGGCCTACTTCATAATCCTCATCTTCTGAACTACTATTACCAGATGCAATCCCCTCTACGGATTTATCCCTCGTATCCAAATGAATTTCAGGCTCAAGAGGGTGGTCAACATTAGTGTGAGGAAACAATGCACCTTTGCTCCTAGGACTTCTCCTCAATGGTACATTAGTACTCCTTCTAGGGGTTAACTTTTTGGGTTGGGCCTTTGGAGTTGGATATTTATGAAGCACATAGACATTCACTGTCCTCAATTGCATTAGTGCACCATGTAACTCACGAACAACATTTTCCCCATCTATCTTCCTTAAACCATCTTTTAAAGTAGAACCGGAAGCAAGTATAACAACCCTTCTATACCTCTATCTCCATCACACTTATCACTAAAGTCATCAAGTAATCCATGGACAAAGCATTTGGATCTACCTCCATTACTTTACCAAAACCTCCTACATAACTAATACTACCCCGAGCTTCCTTAAATTTACCCCCATACCAAATTTCAATGGACACCATTTCACTCATTATGTTCACAATTACACAAAATAAAAACCTAATTTCTAAGCAATTAACACCATTTTCGTGCAAATTTCTAAGCAAATTTCTAAGCAATTAACACAATTCCACAATAACAATAGTTAAACCTAATTTCTAAGCAAATTTCAACAATTATCAACAATTAGATATCAATTTCTAGAAATTTAGAAGAATTGGGGAACGAAAATGGCGAAAAAAAGCTGGATTTTTCGTGAGTTAGGGAAGAAGAAGAAGGATTTTGGGAAGAAGAAGAAGGATTGGGGACCGAAAATGAGAAGAATTGGGGAACGAAAATGGCGAAAAAAAGCTGGATTTTTCGTGAGTTAGGGAAGAAGAAGAAGGATTTTGGGTTGAGCAAATGGAATGTCGTGGGTTTCTGATTTTTTGAAGCAATTGGTAAAGTGGAAACCCATGTAACCGGTCACAAGTAAACCAACTCTTTAGTTGCAAAAATTAGACAAAGGTTGACTCTTTATTGAATAAATGAAAGGTTAACCCTTTATTTGCAGATAGGCAAAAGGTTAGCCTTTTAGATGCAATTTTTCCTTTATTTTATAACATGGCATTATACTTTATCATATTTCTACTATATTGATTAATTGATTGAAGTAAAACAGTAAAATTTTATTCAACTAAATAAGGAGAAAAATAAATAGCAACACCCTAATATATGCTAAAAACATTTATCAGAAAGCTAGAGCAATGTAAATAAAACTAAAAAAATTCAAAAATAAATTGTTAATTGTCCACAATTTTTATTATAGTTACATTAGTTATAAAATTATAATGTGTAAATTTCAACTTAATAGATATACTATATAATTATATCAATGTTTAAAATCATAATACTTCTATATTTTAATACTAATAACCGTATATTACACGGGTTTTTATACTAGTGTGATATAATGCAATATAATGTGATATAATCTAATATGATCTATTAACTGAGTAATGTGATATAATGCGATATAATCTAATATGATCTGATGTAATGTGATATAATCTGGTCTGATTTGGTTTTATTGTTTCTAGTATAATTTGATATGATTGCGAACAAAAATAACTAATATGTAGTGAATTGAAAGAGAACAAAGATCTTTAAGAGTTAAGGCTGAGGGACCATTTACAAAGTGACCCGGTGCTCTTTATGATTTTATAAATAGTAGAGTTTCAACATGGTGACCCCAAGACGAACTTGAAAAAAGTTTAATTATGAAATGGTTTTTAATATATTTTCTCTGTTCTTATTGATGTTTAAATAAAGTATGATAATTTAAAAAAATATATATTTTTTTAGTGAATAATAAACAGGGATTTATTTAGATAAAGGTAATAAAAAAATAAGTTCAAATTTATAATATAAATAGAAAGATTTTTTAAAAAACAACAAATAAAACGACGTAAAATCACAAATAGAAACATCATTTAGGAATAAAGAAAGTAATAAATTACTAATATTAGATATGATTTTTGATTTAGTCCAATCTAAAAATTTTCAAAAATAGACTAAATTGAAATTTATCAAATAAACTAATACTATATAAATTTAGTGCATAGTAAGATTTTGTGTATCACTCTTCAATTAGGTATAAACTACTAATACTATACAAAAATTTTTACAAACTTGTATGAGAGACAGTCTCTTTGAAAGACATCTTTAATTAAATTGGCCCATTAAAAAAAAATAGAGAAAATATAAGCAATAAACTTTAATAAATTCAGTATGTGAGACGTCTATTAAAAAAAGAGCTCAACATTTTTTTCTATTGAGTTACACCGTTACACAAGGCCTACTAATATAAATATCCGCGGACTTTTCGAAAATGCCACGCATTCTTCCTTCCCTTCTGTTCTACGCAAAATTTTCAACTTTAGACTTTAGAGTACCAAACTCACATAATTAATTAAACTTCAAAAAACTCCTTGTTCATGACATAGACACAGAAATGGCGAATGGAGTAGGAAATGGCTTCAATGGCGGCGACTCATGGAAGGCTCATGGAGCTATGGTTCTAGTTCAGCTGTTCAATGGAGGCTATCACGTTATTACTAAACTCGCTCTCAACGATGGCGTCAATCAGATCGTTTTCTGCGTTTTCCGTGACCTTCTCGCTCTTTCCATCCTCGCTCCTCTCGCTTATTTTCGCGAAAAGTTAGTTTCTTTCTCTCTTTTTCCCGTTGTTTTTCCTATTGCAGTCAATTTTTTGACCAGTTTGTAGTTTTTACTGTTGCGATTTGGTGAATAATTTCGAATTTTTAATTATGATGATGCTTGTGATTGATTTGTGTTTGTAATGTCTGTAAAATTGTTTCTGATTTGTTTTTTTTATTGTCAATTTTATACTCTGAGAGATTGAGAAAATTTGAATAATGAATTATTCAATCCTTGAGATATAGAAGGGTATTTCTATACAGTATTACTGTTTGTTGCAATGAAAAAGGGGCAATAATTTTGATTTCTTTGATTGTTTGAGAAAGATGGAAAGTTGATAAATGTGGAAAGCTCAACAATGTACTCGAAAACAGTGGTGCCGATAAAGGAGGAGGTTTTTAGCCATTTTACAAGCTCTATTAAAGTTTATTTACGGCTTACTGATTGTAGAAGGAACTAGAGGTGAATGGTGATAGAATAGATTTGTACCTGTGTATCGATGTCTTGCTAATGCCACTGGAATAAGCTTTAAATCGGAAAATATGAGATGTTCGCTCTGATTTTGGTGGTTTAGCAATTGTTGAATTCATTTTCTTGATTTCTAATCAAACCCTTGTCGTCTTGAGAATAATAATTGGAACTTTTTTTTACCTAAATGTTGTTCCGTGCACTTTTTTGGTTGTTTAAGTGCTGAATAGCAACTTTCTATAAAGTGTACAGACCCTTGAATAAAATTCGAGATTTCTAATAGGAATGGATTTTGGTATCGAAATACTAAACATAGTTGTACCATGCTTCTCACTTAAACACAAATACACAACTTCATTGTCAACCTAGAATTAGGAGTGTTTAAACAATTAGGTTGTCTGTAGTTACAATTCCCAAGGTCTAGCTAACAAAGGGTTCCCTGTAGGTTAGTTTTTTTTTGTTGTTTGAGTTGATGGATTTCTGATGGCATACTACTAATCTAGAGGGCATGTCGATAGCTTTGAAAGAAATTTGAAAGAATATAGAATCACTTATCAGGAAAAAGGTCTTTAAAAAGCTAGGTATTGATAGTTCTTCTTACGACAGAGAATGTGTTACCCTTGAGGCATTATAGCATTGTGCTAAATTTGTTTTCTGAGTTTATAGGAATTGCTACAAATAGTGCCAAATCTTTTGCAATTGAGAGTTGAGACTTTAAAGGAGAATAGTCGAGATTTGAGAAGCATTGTGCTTCTACAAAGAGGCTTCCTTAACCAGTTTATCTCAAAGCTATAGAAGAATACTAACAACAAAAATTCCAAGAAAACGCAATAAGACCGATTTTTTATCTATATGGAACAACAACAATGCTGATAGAGGTGTTAAAAAACAGACTTGTTGATCATATTTACTTGATCTTGTAATCGAACCAAATTTGACCCAACTTCGTAAATGGATTTACAATGATATAAATATCAACACGAATACAAGATTCAAATTTCAATCGACTCGAAATACCTAACTTAAAATAAACCCAATGACCCAATGAACTAAAAGATTGAATTTAGGTACATGAACCAATGTATCGTTTGAAATGTTCGTCCACATGAATTCTTATTCTCCGTGAATGAGGTGAAATGAAATCTTAAAAAGCTGTTGAATTGTGTTAATGGTTAATGGTTTTCATTTACAAACAATGTTTTTATTTGATTTTTATTTGAGCGTTATATGCAATTTAAGTCTATCAATGAATGAAAATTTCCTCGACTTTTCCTATGATTGAATGTGCAATTTTTATGTTGTCTCGTATTAAATTTTGAAATTCGGAATTTGAGAATAAGTATGTATGAAATTGTACAAAATTTCGAACCTAAATAAATTTTATCTAAAATTTCATACATATTTTCAATTTTCAATTTTCAATTTTCAAATTTGAACGCGAGACAATGTAATATTTACACATTCAAATTCAATCGTAGGAAAACACAAGAAAATTTTCATTCATTGACAAAATTACATTTAACATTATGGAAAAATCATATAAAAACGTTGTTTAAAACGAACTACCAACACAATTCAAAAGCTTTCAAAGATTTCATTTCACCTAATTTTTAAACTAACAAATAAATGTCAAACTCAATCATCATAGGGCTCTTCCTTGGAATACTTTTCCATATCTTAGACCTAGTTTGATTATTTAACCAAATTATACCCGATACTATTTATTCTAAATTTTTATTGATCATATCTTAGACCTTAAACCAAACCTAAACTACATATACTACTAAAGTTTTGTTTAGAGAGGTAATTATCGCAAAATTTTGAGGACAAACTTGCAGTTGTGTTTTCCAATGCAATTTGTTGGCTGTTACTTCAATCTTACGCAGCGGCCCACCTTCGGTTGTGCTTAATACAATTAGGTGCTCTCTTGAGAAACCGTCTTTTGTAAAGATGACTCTCAAAAGTCCAGCCCAAATCTATATCTAGAGTTGTAAAAATATATATTTAGAATTGGGCTGGGCTTTTGAGAGCCGTCTTTACAAAAGACGATCTCAAGTAAGAATTTGTGTAATACAATCCTTATCCAATGTTGAAGGCGAGTTATTTTTGTGGCTTCTTTTTTTTTGATGCTTAAGTGGAAATGTTTTGACAAAGGAAATATTAGATAATGCGATGAGATTGATGGTGGGAACTGGCAATTTAGCTCAGTTTCGTTTTATAATTGGTTCTCTTGTGAGTTGTGAGGATGCAATTAGAGTGTTTTCTTGTGTGAGAGCAAATTGGAGGACTAAGGGTTACCATAGGATCGTTCTTGTTTGGATGAAAGTTTGAACTGAACTTTTTTATTGAGGAAGAGAGATGATGCATATTTTTTTCTATTGCACTAGGAAAGTTGTTGTGACTTGATGATGATGTGGTTTATAACAAACTAAGTGAAATTCTGTGAGGACATGTTATTGATTAGACTGCAAAGCGGTGGAGTATTTCAAGATATTAATCTGGTTTGATTTGTGTGGAGTTTGGAGTTCTTAAAGTTTTTCTTTAAATTTTTTGCAAAAGTGCTTCTAGGTCCCAAGGCTTCAGACCTTGATGTGGTGCTTTTAGTGAGGCATAATCCTTAAAATGTACATTCAGGCTCACTTAAGTCATATTGTCTGCATTTTTTGTGGCTGCAACGTGAATTAAGACATAGAAGTTTTGTTTTAATGGATTTCGAGGCATGTGCCTCTCACCAACCGTTTTGTATCTATAACTAGGACCCCTATAGACTATTACCTAATACCTATTGCGTCTTGACTCCTTTTCAACATTGGATAGTTGTGAAGAAAGTGGTGTCCAAGTTTAACAACAATAATTTTTACTAAAAGAAGAATGTGTTGGTGATAGCTTTATTAATGGACAGGAGAAGGATGGATGGTTGCCGCAGTTTTTATTTTAGATTTTTTTGCATGTGCTTTTTATTTTTGCTCTCATCACTCATTGATTTTTCTAATATAATTGCTTGAAGTCACTACACTAATTAAGGAATGGTGCTAGTCTTAATTTGGGAGAGTTGCAAAATGATGTTTATCTTGTATACCTGGTTTGAGCATGAGCAACGGGTCTCTGGCAGTCATGATAGAGAAAAGTGGAACTGGAAGGGTCACTTACTGTATCCCATACGTTAAGCCACTTACATTGCAGCTGTAGTGGACTAGGGATTGTTGATCTGGTATCCAGGTTTTTGGGTTGTTTTGTGAGGTTAGTGGCTGGTATTGCTCAACATGTTTATGGGTGTTTTGAGGCTAAAAAATTTGGCGCCGTGGCACTATAAAAGACCTTGCAATTTACGGCAAGACGAGGTTTTACTAGATGGATGGTATAAGATGTGCATCAGCCATGAGGAAGAAGTATAAGCTTTAAATGAATTTTGGTCCGGGGTGTTTGATAGATTCAGTGCTCTTTCTTTATTTTGGTGTTATAATTATATCCGTATGAAAGAGATGTTAATGCTGCACAAGAATTTGGCCCAGTGTTCTTCTAGTTATGGATGTTTCTTGTCTTGCTAGAATGTTAATCTGTTACTGAATGCATTGCATGATTTGAGTTAATCTAGGAATTAGTTGACACAGAAAGTAAAAGAAGCTGTTATAGTGCATATAAATAATAGGTTTTGAATTATAGTGCAAAGATATGGATTTAATAGGGTCGTAGTAAAGTGAAACGGCTTTCATGGTCAATGCGGATGGAAAGTCATTTCGCAGTTGTTTTTTTTTGTCTTATATTTTGGCTGCGGTAAGCTCAAAAACCTTCACAAAACGTGTTGCGAATGCTATTTTGCAATATATTCTGGATTCCTATTTAACGTCCAAAGTGTTGAAATATGACAAAGGGTTTATTATTTTCCCAAAAAACTGCTTTTCTAGATTTTTTTTGTAGTGATCTGATGTTTGATATTTGGTTTTTGCAGGCAAGTTCGTCCTCCAATCACAAAAAGTCTTCTCATCACATTTTTCTTCCTTGGATTGACCGGGTATGTAAGTAAATTTTTCTTTCTTTACGCTTTGCTTCTAAACCTTTCCTTTAATCACCTGAGGGTTTTTTTCTAACTTGATTAGGATATTTGGAAACCAACTTTTGTTCCTTTTTGGTCTGAGCTACACAAATCCAACATATGCTGCAGCTATTCAACCTTCAATTCCAGTTTTTACTTTTCTCCTGGCTGCAATGATGGGGTCAGTTTGATGATATTTGGTCGAATAAAATTTTAAAACGTCAAAATTGCTGATTTCAATCTCTTCCATGCAGCACAGAAACAGTGAACTTGTTGAAAATTGAAGGGCAACTGAAGGTTGCAGGCACACTTTCTTGTGTTTCTGGTGCTGTTTTGATGGTTTTATGGAAAGGACCATCTATATTTGGAGACAATGAAACAATAAGATTTCATGGTGAAATCAGTGCGAAAGGACAACCAGAACCAGTTGGATGGTTTGCTGCTAAATTCATGGAATTCGGGTTTGAGACTTTCCACCTTGGTGTACTATGTCTTATTGGAAACTGTATGTGCATGGCCACTTATCTTGCAATTCAGGTACCATTTCACTTCTTTTGCTGTAATGAAACTACTTAGTGAAAAGTTGGAAGTAGACTGTAACAGATTGGGACTGTTACAATGTGATTTTGCTCTCAAGAACACAAAAAACAGAAAATTAGTGATCAAACAAACAATGAGAGCCACTCCCAAGCTCCCTCCAAGATTCCTCTTTGTTATTGATTTATTTGATGATTACAAATGATTATTATGTCCCTATATATAGGTATGGGACACTACTAAAATAGAATGACACCTAAGCATACAAGAATATAAGACTCTCAATCTAATTATTTCTAATTAAATGCCACCCGTCCCTTTCTTAAGCCTTTTCCTTTGGTAAGTAATTAAGACCGGTTTGGCCGGTACCCCGTGTGTTACAATACCCCCCGCTAAAACTTTCACCTTGTCCTCAAGGTGAGCCAAAGGATAAGTATCAAAAACATCTTTCTATCTTCCCACGTAGCATCGGCCGGATCTAAACCTTCCCATGCACTAAAATCTCCTCGGTCCCAGTAGGAGTCACATGTATATCCAGAATGTCAAGTGGTTGGGCAGCGAACTCTAAGTCCTCAGTGATCGGAGGTGTAGTTTGTGAAGAAGTCGAAGCTCCCGTGGCAACTTTTAGTTCATTCCCAAGCGACTACTAAAATATAACAACTAATCTAATTACAAAATACAATGACTAATGAATATGAAAAGACGATAATGCCCCTTGACCCCTTGACCCGAGTCATTACATTACCGACTGCCTGACGATCCACCTTGTCCTCAAGGTGGGTAAAAAGTAACTCGAGTCAAAGCGGTAACACCAAATTTTGTATACTCTCCAGATGCCAATTTTCCAGCAACCCATTTCCAGTACCCAACTTTCCTTTCTTAAAATTTAACTTTCTTTTAAAGTAATCCTTGAAAACAAAGTTAGAGGCATCAAATATTGTATTCAAGAATGCATCCAAAGCCCAGCTAATTTTTAAAAGTGTAGCAAGGCCCCATTTCTGATCTGCCATGATGACAATGTTGATGTTAGCAATGATGATGTCAGCCGTGACATCATCACCTTGGAAATCTAAATGCCCCTTCATCTTTCTAGGCTGAATTCCCAAAGGTTTCTTCAAATCCCTTTTCTCACCTGCCCTCTCATGAATACTAAAAGAAACAGCCCACTGCGTTCTCACACTAATGACCTGTCTCCGGTTCACGACGTCCCATCGCCATGCTCCGCCCCTTTCTGCAATCCTGACAGCGTCGACAAGCCACCTCGATTTTCCGGTGAGCCACCCTAGTATTCCAACCTCCTCTGTTGTTTTCAGAACGACGGCCAGACGCCTTGGTTTTCCGACGAGTCGCCTTAATTTCCAGGCGGTAACTCCCATCCTAATCTCCCTTCTCTCGCCGACGTTTCCCCATGGAATTTCGATTCCGGCGTTCCCGACATCAAACAACCCCAAATGAACCATCGCACCTCTGTTCTCAGTCTTTTCCCACCTGTCGGTGTAGCCAACTTCCCTCTCTGCATTCTGTTGGACACAAACGAGCCGCCCAGGTCCACCGTCGACCCGCCGAAGTCCACCGACATCCTTCTCCGCGAACGTTTCTGTCCAGTCCACCCCCTCGACTGCCCCAACTGACACCAACTTAGGATTCTGACTTCGTCTACGTTCTCCTCTGTTTTCTTTCTTTCCGACACCGGCGAACAAGCCATTTTTTCCGGCTGCCTTTTGCTTCGTCCTGGTACACCCGGCGCCTCCACCACCTTCCTTCTTTCTCTTCCGACGTCCCTTCCATTTCCACGCACCCCTCGTGGTCCTTCTCCGCGCTCTTCCACATAAACTCAGGTACTCACTTTCTTGGCTTCTTTTTCTTGCCTTCTTATTCATTTCCCATTTTCTGTCTTTCTCTTTTTCTGACACTTGTTTCTTTTTTATTTTCCTTTTTGCCCAACTCACTCTATTTTTCTTGTGGTCTATCTCTTTATTCTGCTGTAATGGGCTCTTACTTCTTTTACTCACGCCTATCTTTTCCTTCTCCACCATTCTTGGACCCTCTTCTTGGTTCTTCAGTTCCTAATATGTTGGTTGATCCTTACTTATACCCAATTCACTTATCTTACTCCCCATATCATCAGCCTTGACATTCTCTTCTTGGACATCTTTTCTTTCTTTATGGAATACAAATGTCATTAATTCATTTTCCATATCTTGATGTAAGATGAGAAGTGAAAATGCCTTGTGACGGCATTCATGTTCCACCATTTCTGCCTCAACAACATATTCATCACATTATTCACAAATTCCTTTTCCTATCTTTTCATAAATTTCATCTGTGGATGTTGGTTTGAATGAGTGAATAATATCATTTTGGACAGCCCTTTGGAGCATGTCTAAAGGTGGAATCTCAGCCCCTAAACCCTTAAAGAACGCTTCAAGATCATCTTCTTGAGTATTCATATTTCCCATTTCTTCCCTGAGATATTCCTGTTGCGGCCCTTTAGAAACAATCGCCCGTTTCTTTCCCATCTCATCTTCTTCTTTCCTTCCTTCCATTGACGATCTTTCCTCCATCAAGATTGACAGAATTCGGTCAGTCTTGTCCAAGCTTTGATTCAACTTATCATCCGAGGCTTCAAGATTATTCAAACGTTGAATCATTCTGCCCTCTAAACCAACTATAGCGTCTGACATTTTTCCCTCTAGGCTGATTATAGCTTATGTCACCTTGGCCAGCCCTCGTTCTCACTTCTCCAAGTTTTCTTGCACCATTTTTTACTCCAAGAATGACTTGCTCTGATACCTTTGTAACAGATTGGGACTGTTACAATGTGATTTTGCACTCAAAAACACAAAAAACAGAAAATTAGTGATCAAACAAACAATGAACGGTAGTATTCGAGCCACTACCAAGCTCCCTCCAAGATTCCTCTTTGTTATTGATTTTATTTGATGATTACAAATGATTATTATGTCCCTATATATAGGTATGGGACATTACTAGGACATTACTAAAATATAGGTATGGGACACTACTAAAATAGAATGACACCTAAGCATACAAGAATATAAGACTCTCAATCTAATTATTTCTAATTAAATGCCACCCGTCCCTTTCTTAAGCCTTTTCCTTTGGTAAGTAATTAAGACCGGTTTGGCCGGTACCCCGTGTGTTACATAGACCCTTAGGATGCAAGTATTGATGCATAGAAGTACATAAGAATTTCTCTGGTTGAGATATCAGACTATTCTTTTTGACCTATCTCTATTTTATGGGCATGTTTTGCTTACAACTTTAGCCCTTGTAAGGGTCATGGTTGCTATTAAAATTGGTTATTGTTTGAAGTTTGAACGAGTTGGTGTGGGTCAATAGCAACGTGGGTTGATGGCAGGTTTATTAGCAGGATGGATGAGGTCACGGGGAATTCGGGCACTAAGGCTGGCCAGTAGTGGTAATTGTGGATCATGTTTTTTTTAATTAACTTTTATGGGATACCAAAAGTTACACAATCTGTATAATATGGATTGAATAGAGCAGGAGAGGAAACGAGGAGGGAGCATGAGAAAAAATGGAAAGAGCATTTAGTGATTTTTTTTTACCTTCTGCTTTATATTCATATGAGTAAAATGAACAGAGCTTGAGAGAGACCGGTCGGGTAGTAGTTTGGTTTTATTCTTTAATAGTTTGGCTAATTTGCTTGAACTAGTTGATATAAGCACAAGCCATATGCTACTATTTAAGTAAATCCCCCACCCACCCGCCCCCCACCCCTCTCTTCCCCAAACCCACTCCTTGGCTTATAAAGGGATGTCGGAGGCTCGGAACTGAGTTAAAAATCTTCTATGAGTCTATGACTCAATCTCCATGTTTCAGTGTCACTCTAGCTTTTTTGAAATCTGATAGAACTGGGCGTATAGCAACAAATATTTGTTAACGTGATAAAATCTTGGGTTAGTTCACGTGGCTGGAGATTGGCCCTCTTTTGCCTGTCGCGAAATATAGTTGTATCTAGTACCATGATTACTATCAATTTAACTAATGATTTTATTCCCTAATCTGTTTTTTAACCCGGTATGGTCCCTATTTTAATTTTTCACTATTTGCCAATGCCCATTGACATTGTCCGTTACTTTGATCCTTCACCATTGAGCTATCCTTATCAGTATCTGTGAACCTCCTATTGGCGACACGAGAGCTTAATGATTGTAGCTATTTATAAATCTAACAAACAATGAACTTATGGTGGACACATACGCTCGAAAGAAAACAATAAATTGTAAACTTGACAAGAAAACTGATTGTTAGAGGACATGCCTTACAGTCCCTGAATAAGAAGGCATGTTTCATAATAAGTTGGTGCAAACATAACCATCGAAAGCTATGTTTGATTTCATATTCTTTCCAAGGATTTTCCTTGTGACTTTTTCTATTGCTTGTCATTATGTCCTTGTGACTCATCAGAAGGGATGAGTGAGAAAAACCCTTCAATTGCTCTAGTAGATACTTGAATTTGTAACCTTAAGCTCACAATGCTATCCGCCTACCAATAGACTTGCTAAATGGGATGCATTCTTAATGAAACTGTGCAACTTCTCTTTTTCTTTCTCTTGTCAATAAAAGCTTGTTTTTGTATTGATTTTGTAGGCCCCACTGCTGAAGAGGTATCCAGCAAGCCTATCGGTGACAGCATATTCATATTTTTTTGGTGCTCTTCTTATGGTTACTAGTGCCCTGTTTATGACCAATGATTCAACAGGTTGGGGACTGAACCAGGCTGAACTTCTTGCTATTATCTACGCTGTAAGTTTTCTTGACCATTTAAAGGAAAATTGGAAATAAAAACAAAAGGAACTTAAAAAATGGTTAGTTACTTGGGTTCTTGTTTCATGCTTGTGCTATGAACTGGCTACTTGAATTAAACAGTAATTTTGAGAATGAAATATTAAACGGACAAAAGTAAAATGATATTATAATATTGATGAACAAAGAAAGATTACAAACCTAGAAATGGTAAAAGAAAGATAAATCAAGCACTTCGAGAAGCTTGAGGTCCTAAAATGAGTAAAACCCATCCATCAAGTGTTTAACAATATTCATGATGATAATGAGCCTCTAATTTCCCTTATTTATAAGAAAACTACCACTTAAACTAGCTTATTCCCCAAGTTACTCCTAATATGAAAATTACCTAATTACCCTTTCGTAAACCATTATCCCCAAATATTAAGTCATAGCAATACCGGCTGCCTGAAGTTCCACCTTGCCCTCAAGGTGGATAAAAATTAGCTTGACCTTCCACCGTAATCAAAAACAGTATCCCGAAATTAGTTGTCTTGGGTAGATTATAAGAAAATTGAATCGGGAAACAATTCATAAAAATCGAGGTGTCTACTAGAGAAATTAGGGGGTCGAAGCTTAAAAATGGAGAGAAAATAATTTGATATGGCTTGAAACTCTTCCCATTTGCAATAGGTATTGGTCTTGAAATGGCTTGATCCACTGGTAAAATGAACTTAATAATTGCGTCAAGGCCCCAACTGCAATCAACATTGCTGACATCATCGTTGATGTCATCATCAGAGAACCTAAAATTCCCTTTCCCTTCTTAATTTCCCATTCTTTCTCTTCAAAGACAAACCCTGAAATTACGACAGCTTCCTCCTTCCTCACTGAAATTCTTGAAACGCCGGCCAGCTTCTGCCATTTTCCCATCGACGCCAACCAGCCGTCAGGTTTGCCGGCGAGATTTCGCACCGCCCTGCTTCCAGCTCCTCTTTTATCCCCTCTTTTCTCGATTCTCCTTCTCCCAGTTGTTTCTCGAATTCTTCTTCAGGTTGGGTCGCCGTCGCCGCTGCCGGTGTACCTCCTTGCCGCACATCTTCTCCGATTACACCCTTTGCTATCTCTCCTTTTGTCTCTTTCGTTTTTTTACTCACTGAGCACCCTTCGTTCCACTGATCTTTAGCCTTCCCGTCAACCAACAGTTTTCTTATCACTATTCCACCACTTATCACTAAGTTGTTCTTCCCCTTAATTGCAACACCGAACCACCAACTCCTTCCAGGTCCACCACCAGACCCACAACACACATGACCCATGTTCGTTCCCTTTCTTTGAATAACGAACATACTTCCACCGTCATTTTCACCGCCTATGGGCTCACCGGAATCCGACCATCCCTTTTCCTTTCGCACTTTTTCTTTTTGATGTTCTTTATTGATCCTCTTTTTCTTGTGTACCGTGGCTTCATCCACCCAGACCCACTTCTCGTTCGAACCTTCAATCTCTTTTTAATTATTTTTGCCCTTTTTGTTTTCTTCATTCCCCTTTTTCTCATTTTGTTCTTGATTTTCTCACCAAGTTTTGTGAGTTGAGCCTCACATTTCCCCCCTAGATCTGGTTCTTGATATGACATATGAGCCTCAGTCAGTTGAGCTTCATCTTTTTCTTGGTCTCCAACCTTATCTTTCAACTCTTGAACATTTTCACCCTCTTCATCCTCTATATTTTCTGCTTCCACTGTTATTTTATGGTAAACAAGTACCATTAATTCATCCTTCGGCCCTTGATAGAAGATGAACATTGAACACTCCTTGTGGCTACAATCATGTACCGAAAGTTCGGTTTCCTTTACTTGCTCATCACAAAACTCACACACTCCCTTTCCCCACTTTTCATAGATATCCCTTGTTGAAGTTTGTTTGAATGAGTGAATGACATTTTCTTGGACAGCCTTCTTGCACATCTCTAATGGTGAAAATTCAGCCCCAAAACCCCCAAAATATGCACCAAGATCAGTTACCTTTGTATTTTCTGGACTTGTGACATCTCCGACGAGATTCCGGTCACCGGAATCGTACCGCTCTGATACCATGTTTGCTATGAACTGGCTACTTGAATTAAACAGTAATTTTGAGAATGAAATATTAAAAGGACAAAAGTAAATGATATTATAATATTGATGAACAAAGAAAGATTACAAACCTAGAAATGGTAAAAGAAAGATAAATCAAGCACTTCGAGAAGCTTGAGGTCTCCTAAAATGAGTAAAACCCATCCATCAAGTGTTTAACAATATTCATGATGATAATGAGCCTCTAACTCCCCTTATAAGAAAACTACCACTTAAACTAGCTTATTCCCCAAGTTACTCCTAATATGAAAATTACCTAATTACCCTTTCGTAAACCATTATCCCCAAATATTAAGTCATAGCAGCTTGTTAGAGCTATAAATTAAAAATGAACAGAGAGCAATGTCAAAAGTCTTATCCCAACAATATGGGTTCAGCCATATGAACCAAAACAATAATATGAGAAATTATCATTTACAAACATTATACTTATTCGGTTCTTTCTAATAAAAACTTGCAACTAAGAAAATGAATTCCGATGATTATTGTCTTAACTTCTTCTCCCCAATTCATTCGTACCTATTGTCAAATACTCAAATCCCGCTTCTTCATATCATTCTTCATTTTTGCTGTCCATTTTTGGCCTACATCTCGCTCTTCTAAGCTCCTTGAAGTTTTAACCTTCTACTTTTATAACAAAACCAATTTAAATTTTGCTCTCAACCCGTTCTTGAGTGACAAATGCAATATGAAGCCCAAAATTAAACTTATGGGCAACAAACACAATTGACGTCCAAATCTTAAAGGGTGTTTGGCAAACAGCTGATAGCTGGTAGCTAATAGCTGATTATAATGGCTAATTTGACCAGCTGATTTTATTAACTGGTTTGACCAGTTGATTTTGAACTCGCTACTATGAGCAGCTTATTCAAAAACAGCTTATTCATATCATTAAGTTGTTTTAACCAGCTAGTTTGCCAAATACTAGCATTAGCTGGTTTGACCACCCAACTCTCTATTTGAATCAATAAGCTAAAATTGCTAAATAAGCTAATTTGTCAAACATCACCTTATTTTTTGGCGACAATGATGAAATGTGGCCCGATGATTTTATACATCGGCAACACCAATTGGGCGACACAAGTGGTGATTCCTTGGCACCAACTTTTGATACAATGGGTTACAGTAATGGTTGTCATCCAAAACTATTTTTGTTGTAGTGATGTTATTGCACAAGAAGATATATCACTCCTTATTACCACAGAATTGTGAGGTTATGAATTACACTCAATCTGAAGTCCACCCTACTACAAATGCTATGGCTTCAAGATTCAGTTAAGATTAAGAAAAAAAAGGCAAAATGTCACCTGATTTATGCAGATATACTATATTTTGGGATTTACGTATATACGTGATGCTTGCTAATAATGACGATTCAATTAATCATTGGATTCACGGTAGGATGTACATTGTGCACACAATATAATTGTATATCACTGTTTAGACTTCCCCAGTGGTGGTTTCATAAATAACACATCTAATAAATAATCTTTAAATAAAATTTTAGGATGTCATTTTCTTTTATTTATATATTTATGTATTATCAGGGAATTGTTGCATCTGCCCTCAACTATGGACTTATCACATGGTCCAATAAAATACTGGGACCTGCATTGGTTGCTCTGTACAATCCACTTCAGCCTGCAGCATCTGCCTTCCTGTCACTGCTCTTTCTAGGAAGCCCCATATACTTGGGAAGGTTTGTTTCTAATTTTCATATTGTAAGCCTTGGGGATGTTTTACTCGTGACAGAAACAAAATGGTGTATTACAAAAAGACTGGAAGTTTTTGTTTGGTCTTATTTTTAGAGTTTCTTTTTGTGTTAAAAGTTTTTTAATTACGTTTTTGTGCCATTATTTTAGATATTTTTAAGAAATTATTTAGCGTCAAGTGTACCTTATAATGTCGATCACATTTGCAGTGTTTTGGGAGGCTCTTTAATTATTGCCGGCTTGTACTTGGTCACCTGGGCAACCTTTAGAGAGAAGCAAACAGCTATAGGGTTATCGTCTGAAACTCTCATTCACAAAGATCCTTCTCTCAGCAAGATGCACCAGCATGGACTGATTTTTGCTGGAACATCATCTTCAATAAACAAGGTTTTGGATTAGGTAAATATCTTAGTCCTAGGTTTTGGCTTACATTTCCATAAAATAATATTCATTGCTTCTAAAAGCACTACAGCAGTTTCAGGTGGACTCATTCTACGCTATTGTTATATCAACTCCTGTCTGTTTCCGTGTCATTTTAGGTTGATTCAATGTCCTTTTATTCGTGATTTGAATGCACACTAATATGGTCCTGCTAAAATTTCCATTTAGAAATTTCAGAGGCTTAGTTTATAGGACCTTTCCATCCAGTTAGTTGATTTCCCTTCTATCAATTTTAAGCACATAATAATTCTAGCTTTGACCTTTTTTGTACCCTTTGGCCTTCGCATAGCTAGGTCACCTATTCTCACAACCTGAGTTTTACTTTGTCACGATGGCTGCCATGTTTTAGGCCAACTGTTCAAATATTCAAGTTTGATAATTTCTATCTGTGGTGTAAGAATATTTCCTTTGAAGTGTAATCTGTAAATAAGGTCTCCTGCCCCAGAAGGAAGGCCTGTTTCTGGAATGTGGCAATCTGATCAATTAGCCATTTCTGCTGGGATGACTTTTAGTTTGCTTGTTTCAAATAGCTAGGTCATGGAGATATGCTAGCTATAGGATGAGAATTTGATCTAAATTTGCATGTTGGTTTGTAGAATTGACTAGGTGGCAGATGATAAATGCAAAATAGAACTGAAACCAAGTTTAAATCTGTCTCAACATTTGCATGAGTTTGGCCTTAGCTAAGCTTCCATATTAGCAAAATCAGGAACGTGTCTTTTGGAATCATTCTTGTCTAATGAATTGGGAGTTTGGGACTCTTGGATTCTAATGTGGCACATAACATTTGGTTACCTACCAATAATACATTTGGTTGGATTTAAGTATGCAGCAAGTGAAGCAGCGAGCAGTTTGGACGAAAATGCTGCAATGAAGAGTGTCATGTGCTCATTTTGCAACTTGTAGCATATCCGTTGCAAATAGTGACCTTGCACATAATTTGAAACCCTTGTTCATGATATTCTTATCAAATCAGACTTCTATTCTAGTGCTGTTAGGTATCATCATCGATGTAGGTCCAGTCAAGACATCAAGATGTGGAAATCCGTAAACTGATAGAACAAACTCATCTGCTTGAGCCTTTTTTGAGACAAAACTTGATCCACAATGGTTATCCCTTTAGAGCAGAAGCCTTTTGTGGTTGTACTGAAGGAGCTTCAATAAATCTTTCCGTCCTCACTGTTGTTGAACTCCCAAATAGTAAAGAAAATACCGGTTGAAGGTTTTTGATTATTTTCAGTGACATCTCTCTAAGTGTCCGAGTTTCGATTGGAAGCTTGAGTTATAATTTAAACTGCTCAAGGTCACCAGTTTATTACTACCTGCCAAGCAATAACAATGCTACCACAGTGGATAATTTTATAATAATCAAAAGAAAAACAAAAAAAAAAAACTAGAACAATACTTTTATTATGATTTTTATTATTTTTATTTGCTTACCAGAAAATATTTGAGTAGAAAATTCATTTTCTTTTGTGGCATTTCATCAAATAATTTCAGATGAAAATTTGCTCATTCTGGTGTGAAGTATACAAGCTAACAAATGAGTTTGTTTCAGGTGAATAACAAAACAGATCCAGATGTGCAACTGCAGGCATAATGGTTCCAATGGAATGTATTGTCATTTCCCTGGAACTTCCCTTGCTTTCAGTATTCAGTACTGTCTATTTGAGAACATCCATGGCTTACGTCTCCGGTGGAGTACCGGCAGCATTGTGGAAACTGTGTATATACTATCATATCGAAGAGACTCCATACTGGTGCACATAACTACGTGAGGCACGGAGGCATCAAGGTTTTACTTCTACCGTATTTTTGTTTAAAACCACATTTGAACTCATACGATACCGATACACACATACAAAACAATTTTTCCATTCTCTATTTTTCTTTATTTTTTTATTTAGTCCGTTTAATAAATTTGTTGCTATATAAAAATAGAAATGATCACTCAACTTACAACTTAATAACAAACTTATATCAAACCACCTTCTCTCGACATCGCCACCAAATACCAAATTAATAAGTACAACACACTATTCTCAATACTAGGCTTATGCAATAGGCTAGGGACCTGTTGCTTGTTGGAGACATGGATTTCACCCTTAAATTTGTAGGTTTGGGCGGTCTATTTACAAAAATGAGCTGGTTGAAAACAGTTTTTTTTAAAAACATTCTTTTTAACAAAATAATGTATAATAATTATTAAAATCATAATAAAGGTTGAATCTTGAATTATTAAAATCATCCTCATTAAATCTAGTGTATTCCGCTTGTAGAAACTATGCTCAGACTCTGAGAAGGGATGAAAGATTGACAACTTATACTTAAAAAGGAGAGTGCGGTACCCTCAGCTTGTACATATGCCCATATTGTGAGATTCTTACAACGAGAGAGAAAGTGAAATTAGACTCGTAAGCCTGCATCTAAGTTTGTGGTATAGAATATTTTTAAATTTGTGAGTATGGCACGAGCAAATATAAAGTAAATTTATTCACGTCAAATGATTGTATTCACAATAACTCTTCACCATATATTCAACGATGTTGCAGAAATTTTTGGTGACCAACCAACTAAATTTTCCATCTTTATTAAATGCACAAAAGGGCCATCAATCTTTAAACATCGCCACCGTTTTTATCATATCGTCATCCTTTTTTAATAAATTTACTAAAATGTCCTAAATTCAATTTTAATTACAAAATCAACCATTATTATTTCTAAACTAAATTTCTTAATAATAATTAAATTAAAATAAAAAATATAAATTTTAGTAAAGAAAATAATTTTTTAAAATCGAAAAATAAATCTAATCACACGTTTTGTATTGAAATTAGATACATAATCACTCCTTCGGCTGAAACTTTTGATACGAAAATCACATTACTGCAGTATTTGTAGCATTAGAACCTAGACTTCAAGATAAGATCTTTCTAATGATATATTATATGCCCAATTCCGATAACCGAGCGAGAAATGACGATCGTTTAAAGTTTGTTTGTGCTGAAATTTGATACATGTTCATTCTTTTGGTCATAACTTTTTATAGAAAAATAGTATTAGTGCAAGGTTTACGGCATTGGAAACTAGACTTCAAGAGCTTTTCAACGACATATTATATGCCCAATTCTATCAATCAAGCGAGAAATGACTACCATTTAAAGTTTGCAGTGATTTCTAACATTAGTCTCGCGCGACCAGCCCATGGTTGAGTCGCACAAAATGTGCAACTCAACCATGACCTGGTCGCGCGCGACTAATGTTAAAAATCACTGCAAACTTTAACCGGTCGTCATTTCTCGCTCGATTGTCAGATTTGGACATTTAATATATCATTGGAAAGCTCTTGAAGTCTACGTTATAATGCCGCAAACATTACAATTATATGATTTTTCTATTTAAAGTTATAGCCAAAAGAGTGAACATGTATCAAATTTAAACACAATCATATTGATTTCGCAATCATATTGATGCTCATTTTCGTTGGCCATTGTAATTCAATTTTTAGTTTTAGCTTGTTTTAGTTCAATGAGTGTTCGAAAAAAGTTTTTTAAAGAAATGTTAGAGATTGAAGGTTTGAAAAGTAATCATGAGCAATTTTGGAATTATAAAATATAAGGGGTGGCGATAAAATGAAAATGTGGCTAAGTTTAATACTTCCTCTGTTCCATATTAGTTGCACCATTTGCTTTTTCACACTCTCCGATGTACGAATTCAATCTTTGATATCTCTGATTATACATATCGAAAAATTATAAAACTTCAAAATAAATAAACTTTGAATCGAGAAGATTTAAACAAAATCTCATATGACTATATTTTAACTTTTAGATTATCGAAAATATAAAAATCAATTTGCTTCATAAATGATACCGCAGTCAATCATGTTACAAGTAAAAAAAAACAAGGAAGTAATACCCAACATTTATGCTTAGCTCGAGGTAACTCTAGTTAATAAAGTCAATCTATTACTCCAAAGTCCAATGTTACATATTCATTTGACATAAAATTTGCTGCATTTTAAAAATTTATTGACCAAACCAACTAATTTTTCGAGAATATCATCAATCATCAGTCTATATTTAATTGCACCACCCAAGTGAGTCGTATTTATTTGACACTGTATCACACTCCGTGCATTCTCTAATGTTTTTCTTATTTATTATTTAATATTTTTGACATATTTAAAAGATAAAATATACCCATATGAGATCTTATTAGATTTGTATTTATGTATACTTTTTTATCATGTACTTTTTAGAATTTTTTATAATATATTTAGAGATATTAAGGTTTAAAATTTACATTGAAAACTGTGCAAAAAGTAAATGAGAATAACAAAAAGAAGCGATTGGAGTATATCAATTCTAATTTATTACTTCCTCTGGCTTTATACTTACTAACATTTCTTATCATAAGATGTCATTATTTGTAATAACTTGTAACAAACTCAAAATTTCTAATCTTAATTATTTTCGATTAATTCTTAATTCCTTCAATTTAATTCTTAATCTTTTATTATTGAAACCAGAGGAAGTACAAGTTTTATATGGAGTATGAGAGCATCTCACAAAGAAATGGATTCAAACAATTAGATAATTTCTCTAATTAATCTCTTAACTTTAAGGTTATAAGTGATAACTTAAGATTGTATGCGTATACTCCCTCCAATTCTATTTAGATGTCTCATTTGCTTGGGCACGATTATTAAGGGTGGTGTGGGGTCCATTAAAAAGTGAATAATTGGGGTATTTTAAGTGATTATGTTAATTGTGAAGGTGGTAGGGGGTATTGTAAGTAGTAAAAGTGGGGGTATTTTGGACGTTACTTGTGTGAATATGGGGTATTTTAGGTAACAAAAAATTTGACAAAAAAGGAAATGTGACAATTAATATGAATTTGCCAAATAAGGAAATGTGACAAGTATTATGTTAGTCTATTATGATCTCAACGTGAGACATGCTCATTTGAGAATTTGTGGATTTATTAAGTACCATATCAAACTTTCAAGCAAATTAATTGATAAATAAATAAAATAAATATGATTATATTAGGAATTTTGTACATAATCATAATATGACATCTCAAAATTTTATGCTCAACAAATAAATTAGTTTCTATGTAAAGACTAATTTTCAAATGTTGAAATAAAATGAACTTTCAATATTTGTTTATAACACTTATATATATAATTTTTTTAAAAAATTATAAGATAGTTGATATTACAAATTATATATAGAAAATGTTGGTACAATAAAAATTGAATTCCTTTTTAGGCATAAATCACCTTGTGACCATCTCTTATTAGGAAAAATGTGAAGTAAGAGCAGAAATAAGCTTTGATGGACTGGGCCTGAGAGACGACCTCTCAGGAGAGTAGCTGTTAGTTTATTGCTACTTTACAATTTCCCTTTAATTATACTCCTTCAGTTCATATTTATATGTTTCTATTTATTGTTTTTCTTAAAAATATGTCTATTTATATCACTTTTTTAACAAAAGTAGCATTGATTATATCCTTATTTTCATATTTTTTAATACTTATGGTCCTAACATATTTTCCACTAGCTTAATTTTAATATTTCTATAATGTTTATGGTCTTCACATATTTTTCATTAATTTAATTTTAACATGTTTCAATGTTTTTGCTCTTCATATTTTTAACACTAACTTTGTTTTAATATTTTTTTTATAATACTTATGGTTCCTGCTTTTCTCCTTTAACTTTATTAATTAATAGAATAATATTTTTATTTAGTAAAAAAGAATTATTCTTTATAATCTGTGTAAATATTCTTAATGAGTACATTAAATAAAAATGGAGGAAATACTTTTTTTCTCCTAATATATTTAGTATAAAATATTTCATTTGATGGTAGATTTATGTATGAGGATTGTATAAGATCTCTAAAAGTAAAGTTTTATTTACTAGTTTATGATAATCTTACTTTGATTTAGTTCATTATTTTTAGACCTTAATTTTTAAAAAAATGTAAAATAAACAAAAAATTAACAATTAATATGCGTTTTTACCCCACCACCAAATCTGCATTATTATTTGTTGAAGTGCCCATGTGTTATCCACATGTGAGTTGTCCCACATCGGAGAGAGAGAAGAGTATGCATCACTTTATATACTCAAGGAGTAACTCCTACTATTACCAATTGTTTTTAGTAGTGAACCTTCTTTGGGTTTATAGTGGACTACTTCTTTTCCTCCTTGTTTGGGTTGTCCAGACCCATTTTCTAAATTCTATCATTGTTAGCACAAAGAATTTCTCTCTACTTGACTTCGTTAAAATTATTTTTGGTGGGTAATAACTAGAATAACTATAAGTGAAATAATAAGATAACAAAAACTAGTGAAAAAATAAATAGGTAAATGAAATAAAAAGATAAATTATATATTATGTTTGTTGATGAGATTAGAACAAAAGTGTTAAAATATATATATATAACATATTTTGGGTCTCGACCATAAGCTTAAGTTTTTGGTTGATATGTTATATACTCTAAAAAAAGAAAATGTAAATACCTTATCAGTTGGAAAAAATAACCCCATATATATGTGTTTCCACATCAATAAATTAGAGAGAGAATAACTAATATATAAGCTTGATGAATTACTCCTATTACAAATTGGTTTAAAGATAGAGCTTATTGGATTTGTGTGCAACGAACTCTCCTCTTATGCAAGTCTTGTGTTCTCGCCCAATTACAAATGGGTTAACTTGAGAGTGTTGGAAAATAAACCACACGTGTGTATAATCTTGATAGGCTACTCCTCCTATTATCAAATGGTTTTAGGATGAAACCTCATCGAATATATATATATATATATATATATATATATATATATATATATATATGCAGTCAACTATTTCTCTTGCGCAGGTCTTATGTACAAGCCTAAATATATAATCAACAATAAAATATTTTTTTCCATTTTTTTAATATTTATTCTTCTTTTAAATACTCGAAGATTTTTTTTTTAAAAAAATATAAGTATTAAAAAAAGGAAGATTGGTATGAAGTATCCATATTATGAATGATGAAAGAAAGAAGAATTGAATGGTAGTGGGTGTAGTAGAGTACAAGAGTAAAGGATAATAGGAACGTGAGCATATTCCATTATTGTTGATATCAAAATCACTCATTTCCAAGTTGTCGGACCTAATCCCAATTTCCTCTCTTTCTTGTCAATTCTCATCATTGTCAGACCTCATACTACACTACACTATCTCTTAATAATTCATTTAAATATTATACTTATAATTTTTAATTTTCTAAAATATATTTTATTTTCGTTTTTATGATAATGCACCCATAAGTTTTTTGTTGAATTTTAGTGGAAAGAGAAATTAAGTCGGAGAATATGATAGAAAATAAGTAAATAATAGAATTGAGTGGTTAAAATAGAATGAAATAATAATAAGTTTGTGAATAAAATTAAAAGAAAGAAACTGCGATCATTACCATAAGTTTATGAATGAAATTAAAAGAAAGAAATTGCGATCATTACCAAAAAGGAAAATAGTGTAAAATAAGTTTGATAAAAGACAATAAAAAATAGTGCAAATTAAGAGAGGGAAAGAGAATTTTATATGAATGGAGTATATGTCTCGTTCACTTTATTTATCATAGGAGGCATTTGGTTCTTAGATTATTGCTTAGCTTTTTGGTTGGCTTTTGGCTTGTTGATTACTCAAACAACAAAAAAAAAATGTTTGGTAAGGACTTTTAAAGCACTGAAAAGCTAGTTTTTAAGCCCTATGTCGTATACCATCTTCATAATTGTAGTAAAAGTACCAATCATAGTAGTTTTCAACGATACTCTTTTACAATAAAAGATCTCTAATGATATATGAAGCCCTCACTCTACGGTCATCACACCATTTACACGGACATCTTATCTCGTACTCCAAATTATTTTTCATTGCAAATTGTATCTATTCTTTAATCCCATCCAGATATCTAATATTATACACTATTTTGAATTTCACTTATAAATATAACTTCTATCATAAACTAAATCCATTTTGCGGAAATGTTAAATTAGTGAAACAAAATAGTCCTAAAAAACAATCCTAAACCCTTTTCTTTTTGCGGTGATCTTAGATAAGATGACTCGATCATTTTAAAGCGACTTATTTTGATGCATGTTGTTTGCTAACAATATTGTTGAGGCAATTGAGACTGGAGAAAAGTTAAATTGTTATATGTAAATTGTTATACGTGACTTGCACATACTACAACTAATCAGCTACACTTAACTGAAATTTAAAATTTTGATATCTATCATTAACTAGTGTTCTTCAAAAAAATTATTGATAGTTTTGATAAAAGCATTATAATATCATCATCATCATCCTATTCAATGTATTCCGCTTATAAAAATCTATGGATAGGATTTGAAAAGAAATATTCATAATGAAGAGCGCGACCACAAAAAATCTCCAACGCGAAAAAAAACGTAGTTTGTAAATAGTGATAATTTTTTATTCACAAATTCTTGTGAGAGACGGTCTCTTTGAGAGACCAACACTAATTGAGTCGGCCATAAAGAAAAATATAGAATAAGAGTAAAAATTAAACACTAATAAACTGAGCCTGAAAAGCGTCTCTCAAAATGACGTTCCCTCATGAGACTTGCTTTTTTTTATTTTATCAAACACGCCAAGATCATTCTCGCCCGAAAAATTGGCTCAATTTCTCAACTTTCTCCCTCTCATTTGTTATACAAATATAGACCAATTCATTCATCCTAACACCACTGAACTAGACAAAAAATAAGTGTCATATTTTTTAGAGAGAGAAACAGCCTCTTTTCACGCCATTGTTAATCTATTCATTTCTCTCTCCTCATCCTTCTCTCTTCTTCTTCTACTTCTACTTTTTATGGTTCCTTCTTGACTTAAATCATCAAATCAAAATCAATTATTTTTTTCTCTTAAAAATTTGCTCTGTTTTCATATAATGGAATTGAGTACTTTACCATCTGATAGTTTCTCTCTCTCCTCTTTTTCTTACTCTATGTTTATTGTTACTGATTGTTTCTCTAAATTTTCCGATTCTTCTTATACCAAAACTATTACTTTCTTCGATTCTATATCAAATTTCGCCTTCATTTACATAATTTCCGCCATTAATGCATGATTTTTCTCTCTATTTTGTTTTCCTTAAACAATTTGATGACTGATTTGAAGCGATTTTTGTTCAATTCCTGGCTGTAAATCGGAGATTTTTTGTGCGAGTAGTAGTAAATAAAAGGGTAAAACAATGATGTGTACTACTTCTTTGCCGTTATTTACTCTACCTAAAGTCAGCAGTGAAATTAATAATATTGCTGTTACTACTGCTGCTTCTATGGCTGCAATTTCTTCAACGAATTATTCCAGTGATTTAAAAACTAGGTAATTAACAAATTTATGTCGTTTTTGTTTATTGTTTTATTCGTTTATTTCGAATTTTGTTTTGGTTATTTATTTGTGTCACTCGGTTGATTCGTGATGGAGATGTATGCTTGATAATTTAGGGGAATAAATTTAGATAATTTCCAGAAGTGGGTTATTTTGGAAAGAGGAAATTGATTATTAATTAATTAAGAAAAAAAGTTGGATCAATTATTTACTTTGTTTATTCATGTGAGACTTTTGTTACATAATGACATCACCATTTGTTGCATAGATCATTTTATGTTATGTTAGTGATGTTTGATTCAAACTTAAGTGGAGATTCTGATTAAAAAGTACGCTTTGGTTGGAGGTGGAAGCATCAGATTAAAAAAAGTATGAAATATTACTTTTTAAAGAAGGATTATTGGGAGATGACTTCAGAAAATTATTAGAAATAGTTTGCAGGAAAAGATTAATATAATGACTTTCTATGTCAAATTATATAGTGGTTCTGGTTCGCAATTGACTTGTTCAATAAAATTTGACCCCCTTTTTTTTTTTTTTAAGTATTATTGAATTTATAGGATATGATCAGATATACAGTCATCATGATTCATGCTTGTTTAGGTCATTGGTTCAAATTCACGCAAAAGTTAAATGTGCCTATGATTTGAGTTGGAGGCGGCAATTATTTTGTAGAATTTGATGTACTAAGTAATTTTGCATTGTGATTCTTGTTTCTTATATTGGATATAGCTTGTTTCATTGAACAAAAAATCTGGTTGAAAAAGTTCCATAATTGTTGGATGCTGAGGAGATGGAGTTTTGAATACTTGCATTGCATTATGATATTTAGTTCAGTGATCCGCTATCTACTTTACCTTGCATGAGAAGAATCGGTGGTAGATTTGGGAAGATTTGATAAGATTTTAGTGACAGCATTTATGAAATTGGGGTTGACAATTGAAAAGATTTTTTAGATAGGATGAACATGCTCGTTTTCTGCGACAATAAGGGTGGCTTAATTCTAGTTCAAGTCTTTATGGTTGTTCTGACTTGGCAGCTAGTTTAAGTTGATCTGTTTAGATACTTGTTTTAGGATGCTATTGTTTAAGAACTCAAAATCATGATTAGGTGCTCCAATGACAAGGCTGGCTATCTTTCGAATGTAAATGGGATGAAGATGCCACTCTTGAAATCACTGCTGGTGGCGACAACCAGGCACCAAAATAAGCGGAGGTTTAGCACCAGCTATCCTATTTCCGTAGCAGCTGCTTCTGCTTCTCCACTTTTCAGTGGTCAAGTGACAAAGGATTCTTATGGCCCTAAGTTTTATCAGGATGTATGTAATTCTCTCTTTTGGCAATCTGACTGTATAAAATCCAACTTCAATGTTGTGATACAGTCATATTGCCAATGTATTTATTGTATTCTAATCATGGTAGATTTCAAACCTTCCTGATCTATGTTTTGCATTTTTGTCTGGCATTTGGATGATCTCCTTGCAATCTTACTTTGTGTTGCAATCCCTTGCTTATATGCTTTCTCACTGCTTGAATGCTTACTCTCTATTAGCTGGAATAAGTCATTATTCTAATGCTCGCCTAATTATATCCTTTGATTGTTGTCTTAAGTCCGCACTTATTATCTGCATGTAGATTTATTTTTTCTTGAATCTAACTGATAACTTTCAAGATGATTGCGTGAAGCATTATGTTCCTTACGATGCTTGAATTCGGATGTCTGTGGCAGACTTTTCTTTTATGATTTGCACCATTAGTTAAGCTCCCAGCAATTCTCGGGGTTTGTGTTGAACTTGCGATTCTAATGTTAGAACAAGATTTAATTGCAGTTGTGATTTCCAGGTTCTCAAGGCTGCAAGGGAGAAGTTTACTGAGGAGATCTCTTTTCAATCTAAGGACAAAGATATCTCCCTTGCCAAGGTAATACTGATGAGCAACTTCGCTCATTCACTGTTAATCCTTTGAGGTGAGGAGCTGATAGTAATTGTCAAATACTTAATTAGTTTGTTTAATCCCCATGGATATATTAGCTTATCCCATTGGATTATTGGAAGCGTAAATCATAGGTCCTGGGATCTATCATTAAATAATTTTTTTGTAGTTCTAGTAGTGTTTGGCTTTTTCTAAGTGCAAGTCTGTGAACAGTATCAGAAATTAGAATTATATTAATTCTGCCGCTCCTTTTGTCTTTCAATTTGCAGACTCTTCTATATATTGCTGCTGAAGATGAAGCATTTATGGCTTTTAACAGAGAGATGGATGCTCGTTCTGTTCTGAATGAAAGGAAAGATGTTCCAACAGCAGCGGATATTCACGATGTGGGTTCTTTGGAGCTTTTAACTCTTGCTGGAAAGAGTATAACAGAGTGGCTTAACGAGTTGGATGCTATTGTTAGAGAAGTTGAGGCCGAATTAGTTCCTAGAGATATAGGCTGCCATTTGGTTGAAGTTATCGAGGCAGTAAATGTGGTTCTATTTGAATCGAGATGCTTCAAGAGGGTGTCAATAGCTGTGGAGCCTAAGGGATCTTACTTGCATGGGGTTTTGAGTTCTGGATATGGCAGTGGTAAAGCTCTGTTCCTATGAATGTTTCTCCTTTGCTTTCTATTTCTTTCTCAATAGAACATGTTTTGCTTGTGCTGAAATCCTGATTCTGTAATAATTTACCTAATAAGCTGATCTTGTTGCAAATTACAAATTAAGTCGAGAATTATAGTCGTTTTAGGTATCTTTTTGGCCCATTTGGGCCGGATCTCTAATTCAAAAAGCAAAATGTATACAAATTAGTCATCACTATCCTATATTCTCAGGATAAATCTCTGATTAATCAAATTACTGTTTCTTAAGTTCTGATTCCTTTGTGAACAGCTATATTGCTGAGCATTATATACATAGAAGTTTGTCAGAGACTTGGTTTAACCATGTTGGGATCTCGGGTAGGTGAGGACTTTCTAATATGGCCTCGAACAGAAAACCCAGAGGTATGTTGATTTTGTGCCTTTAATAATACTTCTTTAATGTGCAATGTAACCATTTCTATTCTATTCATAAATTTCTTTTGAAATATTTTCTGAGCAGGAGCTCTTCAAGGTGACTTCAGGGCATAGTTTGTTCGCTATAGTTAATGGGAGATGTGTGGAAGATCCAAGGTCGATGGCCTCCGACCTGAATGGTGACTCGCTTTCAAGTCTCGATATTGTCTCTAACCGTGATATTATTGGGATAGCTTTGGCAAATCTGATTGTAAGATAACTTTCCATAATTTTTTAAATGTGTTGCCATAAGTACTTGATCTTTTATAGAACTTACATATTTATATAAACTTGTCCGCGACCTTACTTTAGAAATGTTGTTGGTGCAGAGACTGCATTGGAAACGTGCTTCAAGGTCAAATCATGGGTTAATGTTGACTTCAGCATTAAGACTTGTTCATGATGCTGATAAGAAGCATGAGAAGATGGATGGATCTAATCAACCTTTATTGCGTCCTAAAGATTTGAGGTTTTATACCAGCACTGTATACTCAAACTGTTTTTTATTGTTTGAATTTTGTGTCACTTCAGTTCGCTGTGTTTTTATATGCTGTGCTGTGATGTTGCTCTGGAGTTTGGAATATTTGTTATTAGTCATTATGTGCACATGTAAAATGAGAATTTTCAATTGTGTTGTAAAATTCTATGTCGTATTTGCAAATGTCAGGACTTGATCTGTCAAAGTTGCTCTTATTGGTGCACAGAGTCCTTATCTCTAAATCTATGTTACTTAGACTCGGGTACTAATGTCGGATACTGGTTTGTCTAAATATTCAATTTTACGCCTAAAATGAAGTGTCTAAGTGCCATACCAATCTCCGAGCATCAAGGATCGGACACGGGTACATGAAGCAAAATGAAGAGTCCGAGTTACGTAGCTCTGAATATTGGGTTCTTTTGGTCCGTTAAACACATTATTTAGTGAGCATTGGTTGCTTGTGGTTTGTACAAATGCATGATACCATAGTCTTACCTTTATCCTTTTCTACTATATCAATGTGCATTCAACAAAACGAGAATGACCTATACCCGATCAAAACGAGAATGACCTATACCCGATCATTCAGATTCTTACCGTTGATTCTTGTCGACCATATGACTGATTTATCGATTCATGTAGCCGACGCTTAATCTTGGAGGGTCAACGCTTTGTCAATACTGTCGTTATTTCTCCTAAGTTCTCGATGCTCGCTCTTAAATAACTTCTATTCTTCTCTGCTTACAGGTTAGCAATTATGGCTTCGGAGAGATTGTTGATTCTACAACCTCATAATTGGTCCTTGAGGAGAGACCATGGCATGATGTTGTACTACAATAGGTATTTTCCCTTTTTTTGTACATTTCATTGACTATCTCTGCCTATGGACATTTTAATATAATGAAACTTGAATTTGCAGACAATATGGAGAAGCAGTCCAAGAGCTGAGCATATGTATGGCCTTTGCACCAGAGGAAGAGGCAGCTCTCTTGGAACCGTTTGTCGAGAAACTGCACCTTATGCGATTAGAATCGACATGGAAATCTTTTGGTCATGCTGGCCAATTGACAGCCCTTTGATTTGTACATAGTTAGAATCATTAGCCAGTGGCCTGGTCTCCCGTTTGACTTTAAGCCATTAGTTCAAGGGAATGATCATTTGTTCAAACTATATGACCTCTTAAGATGTTTAATCAAATAGAAGCTAATTTAGTTCAAAATTGTGAATTTATGATGGTGATAATGTTTAGCCTGTTTACAGGTGTTCATTCGGGTCATCAGGCCGATTTCAGATCAGGTGTTTCTGGTCGGTTCAAATATTGTGTGCATGTTAAATTTATTTTTTAAGTCGGGTACAATCAGATTCAGTTAGGATCGGGGTCTTGAACACCTCTAGTTACTCATAGTGGCTGCTTGATCATCCTCATCTTTATATACAGAAATCTAGCTGCAATGCATTTATGAAGTGCAATTCTCATATCAGTTACGAGTTGGAATGGTAGGTTAAGGACTCAAGGTGTTATATCCAATAAGAAGCCAAATCATTGAGTCATGATTATTATCCTCATCTCTATATCCAAAATCTAGTTGCAATGCATTTATGAAGAGCGGAGTGTAATTTATTCATAAGTCTATTATTGTTAGTCTCTTGAGAGATTGTGTCTTTGAGAGACATATCTCAACCCTAACTTATATTAATGTCTATTTACTGTATTCTTAATGTCTATTTATATTGTCCTTAATGCTTACTTACTGTATTCTTAATGCATACTTTCAATATCTTAAATGTTTACTTACAATGTTCTTAATGCCTACCTACAACATTTTAAAAAATATATAATAACCGGTCCAATTAAAGATGATCTCAAAGAGACTTTCTTTCACAAGAATTTGTCTTTTTATTAGGCAAGAACCCTTGATCTGGACTCATTGCGCATCGAATAATAAGAACAAAATCATTAAATTAGGGTCATGTTTGGGTAATTGGGTTCATTTTAAGGGTTGAACCACAATTGGATAGGGTTCAAAAGTCGAATATCATTTGAATATAGTAGATTTATATCGATGATTTTTTATTGGACCAAGAATGGAACTTGTTACATCGATCTCCAAAACGTAAGATCTAGACTCATCAAATCTAAAATGGCTTGGAGGTTAGGTTGGATCTTGTTAAATTTCATATTTAAGAACCAAGAAAATCAAAGATGTGAATGAATGAAGTCATGGAAGAGTAAGAAGAAAAGGAGAGAAGATAGAGTTTTATTTTCGTATATTTGTTATAAATGAACTAATACAGAATAAAAGCTATTTATATCCTTTAAGCTACATACATGATTAACTAACTAGAGTTTAGTTAACTAACAATCTAAATCTAATTATAATGCCTAAACCATAAACTCCAACAGATCTATATAATGTTAAAGTCGGCTCCAAAATTTGGTTTTATTAGATCTTAATATGTGCATCAATTATTTCAAAGAGGTCAAAGATTTATAGTTCTTTGATTTCAAATCATAGAAGACTAAAGTAAAATGGTTCATTAAATCATGTGTACTTCTTATTTATTTAAAGTTTGCATATGACATTTGATACTAAGAGTCAATCGGAAACAACCTTTGTGTTAGTTTTATCATTAACTAGATAGATTCCCGAGTAAAAAACACGAGTGTAACAAACATTTACTTACATGAATATTTTAATGTTAAATTATAAAATTAATTCATGTACAACGTAAACTTAATCATTAAATCTTTGTATTTAATAAAAATATAATTGACAAAATGAAGAAATAATTTATTAGACAATTATATTAAACCATATATGTGAAAATATTACCATCAATCAATAAAAGTTTATCAATTTAATTATTGTTAAGCTCCTGCTAATCCCTTCCAGGTCCTTCACCTATTACTCCTATAGCCTACTCCTACTACTTACTTTTCTTTTGCCTTTCTTCCTCATCCATATCTCCATCTATATCTCTATCTCATCTACATCTACATCTACATCTACATCTACCAAGTTTGTTCCGTTCCTGGGTTCACTTGAAAGGCTAAATTTTTTTGTTCTTCATTTTTTTTTGGGTTTGATTTTTGATTTGGGTTTGATTTTTGATTCATGTTTTCAGGTTTTGATTATTATTAGGTAACAATATTTGTATTTAGGGTATATGTAATATTGTCATATTTGTAGTAGGAGTTTTTTTAGGTAACTAGGGTTTTCCTATTGTGTATATATAACCCTCTTATTCATTAATGAATGGTAGCCACTTTTCTCCTCTTAATTCTCTCTTAACATGGTATCAAGAGCCACTCTAAATTAGAGAAATTTTTATTTTGCTCTTTTTTTTTCATCCGATTAATTTTCATCCACAATTATTCCTGGCATTATTTACTTTATGTGAAGGTAGTTGCATCTATAACGAATTTCAAGAGGTGGAATTTGTCTTTTATGCAATTGGAATTGTATATTGTAATTGTTTGGTACGGTTTTGGTATTTGTGTGATAATTTCCAAGAGATAATCTTGGATCTCAATTGTATTGCATTCTATTTGACGGTGCAAAGTGCAGCCTATTGCTTTGAGTTTTTCTTTTGATTTTTTGTGCACTTTTATTTATCCTCACCATGCTTAGTGATAAAGAAGATAAGCAGATTTCTTCTATTACTCGGTACGAGCCTTTTACTCCTTTTTATCTGCATCCCTCTGTTGATACAAGTACTGTCATTAGTCCTGTTTTATTGGTTGGTAATAATTATGATGAGTGGTTGCGTTCGACTCGTAATAGTTTGCGTACTAAAAATAAATTAGGGTTCATTGATGGTACTATTAAAGAACCTGATATCAAATCACCTGACTATGATCAATGGAGCATTGTCAATTCCTTGTTAGTTGCTTGGATACATAATACTTTGGATGTTACTATTAGAAAAACTGTTTCTTTACCAGAGAATGCTAAAGTGTTATGGGATGATCTACGTGATAGATACTCTCTTCGTAATGGTCCTCGCATTCATGAATTAAAAAATTTGATTCGTGACTGTAAGCAACGCAGTCGTAGTGTCTCTGAATATTATGGTGAATTGCGTACATTGTAGGAAGAGTTATCATGTGCTGTTAAGAAACCTTCTTGTACTTGTTCCGCTGCGCATGAATATGATGTGCTTTTAGAAAATGAAAAGTTGCATCAATTTCTGTTTGGTCTTGACTCTAAAAAGTATGGTGATGTGGCACAATCATTATTGTTGATGGATCCTTTACCTTCCGTCTCATATGCCCATGGGAAAGTACTCTCTGCTGAACGACATCAATCTATGACTAATGTTCGTGAGAGTCGCAATGATACTGTTGGCTTTGCTGTTAATGGAGCTTCTTCCCATCGTCTTGTCTCTAATGACTCTCGTATGTGTACACATTGTGGTCGTAAGGGTCATGAAAAAGAAAAATGTTTTGAATTGATTGGGTATCCTGAGTGGGCTAATACTGGTGGAAGTGGAAATCGAGGAGGTGGGCGAACAATAGGTCGAGGACGAGGCCGAGGTGGTGTTCGAGGGCGTGGTGGTAACTTTGCTGGTTCCGTGGATACTACACGCCAACAACCATCTTCCAGCAACAGTAATGAAGTGGATCGTGCAAGCTTACCTCCTCTCACTGACTCACAATTTCAGCAACTCCTTACTGCATTAGCTTCTTCAAAGGCCTCTACCTCTACTCCAACATTGCATGGTAAGACCACATTTGGTCAATGGATTGTTGATACTGGTGCTTCGAATCATATGTCTGGTAATCTTGATTTATTTAGTGATCTATATGATATTGCTTCTGAGCCAGTTGGTCTTCCTAATGGTAAACAAACAACTGCCACTAAAGAGGGTCGCGTGAAGATTGGTGATCGATTGTTTCTAGACAATGTTCTTTATGTACCTGCTCTTACTTGTAATTTAATGTCTGTGTCTCAGTTTCTTGAAAAACAGAAATATTTAATTTCCTTTACTAATAAGCTATGTATCATACAGGACCAGAGTACGAGGAACCTGATTGGAGCGGGGGAGCAACATAATGGGGTCTATATATTTCTTTCAGTGCGTCGCATACAAGCAAATCAATCCAGTGTAGAGGATACAACAATGTTATGGCATCGTCGTTTGGGTCATCCTTCCATGAAAATGGTCCGTTCATTACCTGGAATAGCCAGTAGTGTTTTTAATAAATCTTGTGATGACAATTGTGAAGTATGTTTTTTGGCCAAACAGTCTCGTAGTTCTTTTCCTTTAAGTCTTAATAAAGCGTCGACACTATTTGAGTTGATTCATTGTGATATTTGGGGGTATTATAAAGTTGCTTCTAGTTGAGGGGCTCATTATTTCCTTACTATTGTCGATTATTGTTCTCGTGCTATGTGGGTATATTTGATGACTGGCAAATATGAGGTTGGCCAATTAATTAAAAATTCTGTTGCTATGGTGAAAACACAATATAATAAACAAGTCAAAGTGTTACGAAGTGACAATGGCCAAGAATTTACATGTTTAAGGGATTTTTATGCTCAGAATGGCATGTTGCATCAAACTTCTTGTGTTGATACTCCGCAACAAAATGGTAGAGTTGAGCGTAAACATCAACATATATTGAATGTTGCTCGTGCATTGCGCTTTCAAGCAAATTTGTCTATTGATTTTTGGGGAAAATGTGTTTTAACCGCTTGTCACCTTATTAATCGAACTCCCACTCCCGTTTTGCATGGAAAATCTCCTTATGATATTCTTTTTGGTTCTCCTCCAAATTTTTCTTCTTTAAAAGTATTTGGTTGTTTGTGTTATGCCGCTTACCGACCACGAGTTAAAGATAAGTTTGGACCTCGTTCTAGGCGGTGTATGTTTGTTGGATACCCATTAGGTCAAAAAGGATGGCGTCTGTATGATTTAGATAGCCATGAATTTTTTGTCAGTCGGGATGTGCAATTTGTGGAAGATGTCTTTCCTTTCTCTGATATTCCTTTTGGCAAACATGCTTCCACTACTTCCATGAATAACAATATCTTGCCTATACACCCCAGTTTTTTTGATGATGAGATATCTTGTGTGGGAAGTGGTAATGCCCTTGTTACACGAAGCCATGATAGCGAGCATGTTTCAAGGGGAGTTGGTAATACTGGTGGTGAGTCGGTTTTGAATTGTGATAGTAATGTGTTGGGTAAAGATGATTCAAGTGGTGTAATGGGTATACATGTCGCGTCTGATAATATCGATAGCATGTCCATGTTGCAAGGTGATGTATTAAATGTTGCCAAGCAGCATGATGTTGGTTCAAAGGTGAGTGTTAGCATTGAAAGTGAAAATGCTATCAAGAATGATAATGCTCTTGGTCGTGGACATAGAACTAAAATACCATCTACTAAGCTTCGTGGTTTTGTGACTAATGTCGTGGTTCGCTTAAAAGACCCCTCGACATCAAATGTTGCTCATCCCGTTCCATGTAGTTCCTCAAGTAAACAATTTAACATAGCTTATTATGTAATTATGATAAATTTTCTGTGAGACATAAACATTTTTTGGCAGCCATTAGTAAGATAAAAGAGCCTACTTCATTTAAAGAGGCTATCGAAGATCCAGGATGGTGTGAAGCTATGAAAGAAGAGATAAATGCTCTCGAGTGTAATGGTACGTGGACTCTGGAGGATTTGCCTACGGGAAAGAAAGCTATCTGTAGTGGTTGGGTATTTCGTGTTAAGTATCGCTCTAATGGTGAAGTGGAGCGTCTTAAAGCACGTCTCGTTGTTCATGGTAATCGACAGGTAAAAGGCATTGATTTTAATGAAACATTTGCTCCTGTTGCTAAAATGGGAACTATTCGTCTATTTCTTGCTGTGGCTGTAGCTCGTAACTGGGAAGTTCATCAAATGGATGTATGTAATGCATTTCTTCATGGAGATTTACACGAGGAGGTATCCATGCGTTTACCTCCTGGTTATACGAGCACTATTCCTGGAAAGGTATGCAGATTGCGTAAATCTTTGTACGGATTGCGTCAAGCTCCTCGCCAATGGTTTGAAAAGCTTTCAGATGCTCTCAGAAAGTTCGGATTTGTTCAATCATATGCTGATTATTCCTTATTTTGTTATCAACAAGGTCGTATTTTCTTTGCATATCCTTGTTTACGTGGATGACCTTATTATTGCGGGATCTTGTCATGCTATGGTTGTCAGGTTCAAGGAATATTTAAGTACTTGTTTTCACATGAAAGATCTCGGCATACTTAAGTACTTTCTCGGTATTGAAGTTGCTCGTGGTGACGACGGTTTATTTCTTTCACAACGCAAGTATGCATTGGATGTTCTTACGGAAGCTGGTATGATAGGTTGTAAACCTATTGATACTCCTATGGAACAAAACCATCATCTTACCTATGAGGAGGGTCACCCTTATCAGTATCCTGATCAATATCGACGTTTGGTAGGACGTCTGGTATATTTATCTGTTACTCGACCTGACTTGAGTTATTCTATGCATATTTTAGCTCAATTTTTAAGTAATCCTCAAGTTGCTCTGAAACAGCCCAAACCGGCGTAAACAATATCATAATACTGTCTACAAAGCACAGCGGAAGACTTATAAAAGTCTGGGCTGAATCCGACCTGTGGCTTGGTAGCCACGATAAACTAATATCAGAGTATTTAAAACTTTTTACATTAAATTAGTGAATACTATATCCAAAACATTATAAAATATTACAATTTAATATACAAATGTCTAATTTACATCATGACTTTCAAAAAGAAGTCCTCGCCGCACACTTAACACATAACAGAAGTAGGTATTCTCTCCGCAGCAGAGCTAACCTGAAAATGGATCTACCCCCCGTAAGGGATAGGCCCCATCAAGGACTGTCAACAATTGAATTGTTGAGTAATCAAACAAACTATTACATTTATATACAAGTCATTAATAACATTTCCACTTCAATCTTTACTTATTCGGTAACTCTTTATAAAACATTAGCTTTTCAAAACTCAAACTCTTTTAAAAGACCGTTTGGTATCGACATAAATACGACTAAGAACCTTTAGTTCAAAGCGAATCAAAACACGGCTATAACTTTACAAGTTAATAGCGAAATTAAAATACGGCTATTACTTTACAAGTAAATAGCGAAATTCAAATTACGGCAAATGGAACATATAATTTCATTTGCGAAACAAACAAAACTTTATATACCAAACGTATTTATTCAAAACTCATATTAAAGCAATAATATAACAGCAATTTAAAACATAGGAATATATGGACCGTCAAGAAGTAGGCTTGATCTAAATCATGAGAATACGGGTGATCATCATCACCGAAATACGGTTCTTGCAAGAACGAAACGGGATCGGGGGCTCGAGACCGATCCGAAAAGCATTACCTATTATCAAGCTATAGGATTTCACAATAATCCGAATATAAATATCCGTTGCCAATTCCCAAAAACGGACATTTTTCAATGTGGAACATTTCAATATAAAACGAATCAATAAATCACTTGATTTTCTTTAAAATCAATAATCATAACTCATTTTCATAGTACAATATTTAAAAGCTTATATCTATAAAGCTATGAACATATAAAATATAATTTTGATCAAGGATTAAAAGCAAGGTCAAACAAAGTCAAATTCCAAAATTTCGAACACCAAAAATTATACGATTTTGCTTAAATATAAATAGCAGTAATACCACACCTTATAAAATATAACTTGAACTTTGAAATACTTAAATTAAATTTAAAAGATAATAGTGTTTGTAGGATTACCTTTATGATGTAGAATAATATTTTTAGAGAGATCGAGACCTTTTTAAATAATACCCGAATATGATTAATTATGAAAATAAGTAATCTAAATAATGTTGCTTTTTTAATAATGAGTATCTTCTCCTCCTTTCTCTAAGCCACGGCCAAAGGCTTTTTATAGCCAAAATGTAAGCTTGAGGTGGCACCTTGCCACGTAGGGTGTTCTAAAGCCCGACACGTGTCACACACGTGTCACGTAATATGCAAGCCACGTGGTACGACTCTTTGTCCCGTGTTACAATTTTATCCACTTTACCGTTTACATGTCTTTAGAATGTGTATCTCACGAGTGTATAACTTTTTACATACACCCATTCAAAATTTCAATTTTCATCGTATAACTTACTTTGTTCCAAATCTAATACGACTGATATCCTCAAATAATAAAATATTATTCTGAGTCCCAATAAAATAACATACTTAAAATTTAATAACCCTAATTAATTTAATTAATTACTATTAATTAAGCTGCTAAAATAGGGGCTGTCTCATTCTCCCCAACTTAAATAATTTCGTTCCCGAAATTACTCGAAATTACTCTACACTTTAGAAAACATATTAAACTCATATTCTCCCCAACTTAAGGATAAACCTTAAATAGTTCAACATCTAATACTTAACTGAAAACCTCAACTTCGACATTCGACAGCCATTCAAGTCTAAAAACAATGTTTTGACAATCTACGAAAAACTTGATAGAGTTTTCCTCCGAAAAGAGTCAGTAGTTTTATTTTCAAAATTAAATTTGTTTTCTCGTCAAACTAACTTACGAAATATCCACATCAACTCTTACATTATACTTGAATATTTTCTAACAAACCTTTACTTATTTTAATAATTTCAACCATTTTGTATCCTCAATCTGAAAATTTGATTCTCTAAATTACTTGATTTTCCCAAATGACAACAAAACTTCACTTAAGAACTCTTATAACCTCCGAATACTTTGAAAGTATTACTTTGAATTACACATTTCATTTTTCATAATCAAATAACTTGAACCTCAAATTAGAAAATTCCTTGATCACTTTTGACTTTCAACCTTTAATAACTTATTACTCAATCGTTATCGTTTAACTTCCACTCATAATATGTTTATATCCACCTTTAATACATAATTCATAACATTTTAAGTTTCAAACACATCTTTCCCAAATAACATCCATACATTCTTAACCTTTATTCCGATCATCCGGTTTACCATTAATACAAATTTACCCAACTTAGTCCATTCAATTTTTATCCTTTAATGTCTCATCCAATCATAGTTTAAACAAACACTTTTGTTCCCCTATTATAATCTTTTCGATCACCTCAATACAATTAGCATCTAATCAAATATTTATTTTTTTTATTGATTTTACCTAATTTAGGGTTTTTGGTTTTACCCTTATTTCTCATGCTTATTGATTTCATATGTTTAATTGATTTTAATCTTTCTTATTTTGATGATTATGTTCTCAATTACAGTAACAAGTAATTTTTCTCCTCTAATTTTGATATGTTGGGTTGATTTTACCTCATGCTGATTTCTACACTATTTAGGTTGCACATCCACTGGTTAGTGCATTCACATACTAACACATTCTTCTTCGGTTTAATTATTTATTTCCTTTCAATTAACGTCATAATAATTACATATTATCAAAAATGATAACACAATAACAAAACAAACCATGCTATCAGGCGTGGAGTGCTGAGTTGATTATAAGCTACATCTTAAAACTACATAATTTTGACCTGGTTATTTGATTAATCTCGTAATCGTTTGATGATTAATACTATTGTTTTTTATTAATGTGTTATTATTGTTATTTTTTGATTATAACGTTTGATCAGCTGCGGAGCAAATCTGCTTCGCTTAGTAATTTCGTCATCAATCTAAGGTACTGAGCAAACGTCATATTTTCTTACGGTTTTTTTTTGGGTATTGCGCTAGCTATTCTATTGTTGCTTGGTGTCTGTGGCATTGTGCTCAATTGATTGATTAACAATCCTATACATCATACATGAAAATATGTTTAGTTTATCTTCATTTGTTAATGGTCTCTGTTTTATACTACTAGACCTAAAATGAAATTTTAGTGTTATGCTTCAGGTGTTGGAGTATTGGCATGGCAGAAGCATGTTACAGCTCTTTGCAAGGTTTTAAAGGTCGTTTTTCAATTCCTAATGATTCAACTATATTACAATACGTATGGCAATCTTTATCGATTCAATGAGGAACTCTTTTAAGCCTTTTTAAGTTCATAATGTTCGATTAGAATGCATAAAACTGACAGGTGTCTGATGAAAAATAAAATATTGTGATCCATATTTGTTGAAGGTGCTACACGTATTAAGAGTAGATATACAATGACGCATAAGTTAGACTGAATATGACAACTGCTTCATATCTTGAGTGGAGTTTTTTTGAGGTTATGTAGTAGCTTAAGCGAAGCTTAAGGAGAAGGATTCTTTCTTCTATTATTCATAACCCTCCCATTTTGTTGAGGTGGCCCCGCCACACTGGTTTGATGCATTATTCCCCTTTCCTTGAACATGTGCACACATTGCTCCTTTCCAATCTCAGTGCCATTGTCTGACCTGATTACCTTAATCTCCTTCTCAAACTTATTTATTACCATTGCAATAAAGTCTCTAATTGTCTTCTCCACTTGGCCCTTATTGTGGAGTAAATAAGTCCAAGTACATCTACTGTGATCATCAAGGATTGTAAGGAAATAGGATGCTCCTTGCAATGACTTAATTCTATATGGCCCCCAAAGGTCCATGTGAACTAGCTTAAAAGAGCCATCTGCCCTACTCTCACTTCTGCTGAAAGGGAGTTTTTGGTGTTTAGCTAAGGCACACACATCACATTTGTAGTTTTCTAAGCCATTACAACCACATTCATCAACATATTTAATTATTTCCATGAGAAGATGTTGATTTTACTTATAGAGATATTAATTTGAGTTTCTTGGACAAATACCATTTCCATTTTTTACACTTGTATTTGCTTAAGAAAGTCATCTGATTTCATAGTTTTATTTGTATTTTAGTTGACTTATATTTATGTTGAATAATGTATACTTTGTCTCATGATAGTCTGATATTCTGATGGAAGTGACACATGTATATAATGATTTAATGTAAGGAATATGAGTTTGTGAAATGGCTCCATTTATATCATTCATGTATGTTTAAATGAGTAGAGCTCTAGAGGTAGATAATTTGTTTATTTGTTATTGGGCATCAGTGAATCGGTTTACATATTTCACAAGCACTGTTAGGTGTCTTAAATTTATCTCATTCCTTTTTATTATCTATACTATAAATCTTTTTAGATTGGTGCTTTGCCCATTCTTTTACTCTTGATTTTGTTCTTATTACCAGATGTTGCTATAGAGCCTCAAGTTGAGGGGATCTTTTTGCAGACATGGGTCAGGTAGCTTTGTACTATCCAAACATTTTGTCGGCAGATAATTAAGAAACACAAAAAAAAATGATTATTAAATAATCATGCATTACCATTGAAAATTAAAGGTGTTTCCAAATATAGGGAAAAATAACTAATGGTAATTTGAATATTGTAGGCTAAATTTTAAATGGCTTAGGTTGCTTTAGGAAAACTATAAATTGAGCATTTCCTTCATTTGTATGTAGTAATTCAAGAGAAAATCTAGAGAAGAAAAATAACTCGAGAAAAGAGGGGTTGTGTTTTTGTTATTGTACTTTGGTATAAATAATCATTTTGTTTATATTATTATTTCTCCCTCAAATTTGATTCAATAGAAAATTTGCATTATTTTCTTAACAACTGGTATCAGAGCCAGGTTGACAATTAGTTCACATTACGATTAAAAAAAAAACAATCGTAAAAGAAAAGGTCAAATTTGAGTGGGAGAAATGGCAGCGGACAAAGGAGAAGTTAAACTTGAAAAATTCGATGGTAAAGATTTCGAATTTTGGAAAATGCAGATTGAAGATTATTTATACCAGAAAAAACTTTATCAACCTCTGGAAGAGAAAAAGCCAGAGGGCATGCAAGAAGCAGAATGGAAGCTTTTAGATAGACAAGCTCTTGGAGTTATTCGATTAACGTTATCACACAATGTGGCGTTTAACATTGCAAAGGAAACCACAACGGCAGGTCTCATAAAAGCTCTTTCTAATATGTATGAGAAGCCATCAGCCTCCAATAAAGTTCATTTGATGAGGCGGTTATTTAGTTTGAGGATGTCGGAAGGTGGATCGGTAGCTCAGCACCTTAATGAACTCAATTCTGTCACAACCCAATTGAGTTCTGTTGAAATCACTTTTGATGATGAAGTATTAGCATTAATACTTTTATCTTCCCTGCCAGATAGTTGGAATGCTACAGTCACAGCTGTGAGTAGCTCATCGGGAAGTAACAAGTTGAAGTTTGATGATGTTCGTGATCTGGTTCTTAGTGAGGAGATTCGACGAAGAGAATCGGGTGAATCTTCATCCTCTTCAGTATTGCATACAGAGTTAAGAGGAAGAAATTAATCAGAAGGAATGAACGCGGAAGATCAAACTATCGAGGACAATCCAGAGATAGGAGGTCAAAATCTAGGAATCCAAATAATTTCCAAAACTCAAAGACCATTGAGTGTTGGAATTGTGGAAAGATTGGGCACTATAAAAATCAGTGCAAGGGAGCACCAAAAGGCAAAGAAGTGAAGGCAGAGGCAAATGTCACTTCTACCGGAGAAGGTGATGATGCGTTGATATGCTCATTGGAGAGCAAAGAAGAGTCTTGGGTATTAGACTCTGGAGCATTGTTCCATGCTACTTCTAATAAAAACTTTTTTGAGAAGTATGTCAATCGAAACCTTGGACAGGTATACCTTGGTGATGACCAACCTTGTGATATTGTTGGTCAAGGTAATGTTAAGATTAAGTTAAATGGGTCAGCTTGGGAGCTGAAGGATGTCAAACATGTTCCCGACCTAAGGAAAAACTTGATCTCTGTTGGGCAGTTGGCTCGTGAAGGTTACACTATAATCTTTCAAGGTGATAATTGGAAGATTTCAAAGGGATCAATGACAGTTGCTCATGGTAAAAAGAATGGTACTCTCTATTTGATAGCTGGAGCGTGTTATTCAATTGCAGTTGCTACAGAGAATGAAAACTCTAAGTTATGGCACCAAAGACTTGGTCACATGAGTGAGAAAGGAATGAAGATCATGCATTCAATTGGGAAACTCCCTAGTCTAAAATCTGTGAATTTAGACATGTGTGAAGAATGCATACTTGGAAAGCAGAAAAGGGTAAGCTTTCAGACATATGGAAGAACTCCAATGAAAGAAAAATTAGAGCTTGTTCATTCTGATGTGTGGGGACCAACAACCACCCAGTCTATAGGTGGAAAACAGTACTTTGTGACTTTTATTGATGATCACTCTAGGAAAGTATGGGTTTACTTTCTAAAATACAAGTCTAAAGTGTTTGAAGCTTTCAGGATATGGAAAGCTAGGGTTGAAAATGAAACAGGTCTGAAGATTAAAAGGCTCAGGTCCGACAATGGTGGAGAATATGAAGACACCAAATTCAAGAGGTTTTGCTACGAGCATGGTATCAAGATGGAAAGAACTGTGCCAGGTACGCCTCAGCATAATGGCATAGCTGAGCGAATGAATCGTACATTAACAGAAAGAGCCAGAAGCATTCGTATACAGTCAGGTCTACCAAAACAATTCTGGGCAGAAGCAGTCAATACAGCAGCTTACTTGATCAATCGAGGACCATCAACCCCATTAGAATACAAATTACCAGAGGAGGAGCGACAAATAGATTAAATTGTCGCACTTAAAGGTATTTGGTTGTGTAGCTTATGTGCACATTAGTGATCAATGCAGAAATAAGCTTGATCCTAAATCAAAAGTTTGCACTTTCATCGGTTATGGCGAAGATGAGTTCGGATACCGTATTTGGGATGATGAAAGCAAAAAGATTATTCGTTCAAGAGATGTAATTTTCAATGAGAGAGTCATGTACAAAGATACGCATAAAATTGAGAGTTATGACACAAATCAAAAAGAATCTACATTCATTGATGAAGATTATGTCCCAGACAGTACGATGCAAGAGTACACTATCATAAGTACTTCGCAACAAGAAGAACAGATTGTACAGGGCTGTACATCGCAATCAAATGACATACAACAACCTTCTTGTCCAACACCTACACTAAGAAGGAGTACTCGACCACATGTGCCTAATAGAAAATATATGAATTATTTGTTATTAACTGATGATGGGGAACCAGAAGATTATTATGAAGCATCCCAGACCAGAGATGCTAGCAAGTGGGAGCTTGCAATGAAAGATGAAATGCAATCCCTGATTTCAAGCCAAACATGGGAACTAACTGAGTTACCCATAGGTAAGAAGGCCCTTCATAACAAATGGATATATCGAGTAAAAAAGAAGCACGATGATTCCAAGAGGCATAAGGCTCGGCTAGTTGTCAAAGGTTTTCAACAGAAAGAAGGAGTTGATTATAATGAGATATTTGCTCCTGTTGTGAAACTCAATACCATTAGAACAGTTTTGAGTATTGTTGCAATTGAAGATCTTTATCTCGAGCAGTTAGATGTGAAGACTGCATTTCTTCATGGAGATCTTGATGAAGAAATATACATGCATCAACCAGAAGGTTTTATAGAAAGTGGGAAAGAAAAGATGGTATGCAAACTTAAGAAAAGTTTGTACGGGCTAAAACAAGCCCCAAGACAGTGGTACAAAAAGTTTGATAACTTCATGTATAAGGAAGATTTCCAGAAGTGCAACGCTGACCACCGTTGCTACTTCAAGAGATATCAATCCAGTTATATCATCCTATTACTTTATGTTGATGATATGTTAATAGCAGGTTCTTATATGAATGATATTATAAAGTTGAAGCATCAATTGTCAAAGGAATTTGACATGAAGGACTTGGGTCCAACAAAGAAGATTTTAGGAATGCAAATCACAAGAGATAAGCAGAGCGGCACTTTGCAGTTATCACAATCCGAGTATATCAAACGTGTTCTCCAGAGATTTAATATGGGTGATGCTAAGCCTGTTAGTACACCGTTGGCAAGTCATTTTCGTCTATCAAAGGATCAGTCCCCTCAGACAGAAGAACATAAAGAATATATGGCCAAGGTTCCTTATGCCTCGGCTATTGGAAGTCTGATGTATGCAATGGTTTGCACAAGACCAGATATTGGACATGCAGTGGGAGTTGTAAGCAGATATATGTCCAATCCAGGAAAAGTCCATTGGGAAGCTGTTAAATGGATTTTGAGGTATTTACGAGGTACAATTAATAAGTGTTTGTACTTTGGTAAAGGTGAATTGAAAATACAAGGTTACGTTGATGCAGACTTTGGCGGTGAAGTCGAAAATAGAAAGAGCACAACGGGTTATATATTTACAGTTGGAAATACAGCCGTAAGTTGGATGTCCCAACTACAAAAGATTGTTGCTTTGTCCACTACAGAGGCTGAGTATGTGGTAGTGACCGAAGCTAGTAAAGAGATGATATGGCTTCAAGGTTTGTTAGATGAGCTGGGGTTCAAACAAGAGAATAATATTTTGTATAGCGATAGTCAGAGTGCTATACATTTAGCAAAGAATTCGGCGTTTCACTCAAGAACAAAGCACATTGGTATTCGTTATCACTTTATCAGGTCTCTTTTAGAAGATGAAGTGTTAACTCTCAGAAAAATTCTTGGTAGTAAGAATCCAGCAAACATGTTAACGAAAACAGTGACGATCGACAAATTGAAATTGTGCGCAACATCAATTGGTCTTAAAATGACAGAAGACTAGTTGAGGTTCTACTCCTTGGTGTGAAGACAGATTGAAATCAGTCTTCAAGTGGGAGATTGTTGGCAGATAATTAAGAAACACAAAAAAAATGATTATTAAATAATCATGCATTACCATTGAAAATTAAAGGTGTTTCCAAATATAGGGAAAAATAACTAATGGTAATTTGAATATTGTAGGCTAAATTTTAAATGGCTTAGGTTGCTTTAGGAAAACTATAAATTGAGCATTTCCTTCATTTGTATGTAGTAATTCAAGAGAAAATCTAGAGAAGAAAAATAACTCGAGAAAAGAGGGGTTGTGTTTTTGTTATTGTACTTTGGTATAAATAATCATTTTGTTTATATTATTATTTCTCCCTCAAATTTGATTCAATAGAAAATTTGCATTATTTTCTTAACACATTTTCCGTGACATTGCTCAACTCAATTAAACTACATATCCGCATGTGCTGATGTGCAAGACAAATTAATAAGATGACATTGTACTCCCTTCGTACTATGACATTGAGATTTTAATATTTTCATTTGTATTATTGTTAATAGAAATTTATAAAATAACATTTGGAAATTCGATAGTGTAACTAGTTTATGAAAACACCCAAGTAAGTCGAGATATGTCGGTAAACAATTTTTATCAAATTTTAATTGATACAATTTAATTGCATTAAAGTACTTAATTTGTTAAAAAAAATATTCTTTTTCTATGATTCTATCATTGAAAGATTTTAGATTTTCTACCAATATATTATATTTTAATCTAATTTTTAGACTTTTTCATGTATAGTTACAAAATATTTTTAAAAGAATAATAAAATATATAACTGAATATAAAATATAATATAAATTTTAAGCTTAAGACTTAAGATTGTGTATATGAAAAATAGAACATTAAAATATTTTCTTTTTGTCTTTTAATGGTTGGGTTACTTTTTAATGAAGCAAACTTAAATTTTATTTAAGATTTGGGATAAAAAAATCTATAGGTTTATATAAGAATTTATAGTCAATCAAAAAATATTTTATTTTTTAATGAGCTAGTTTCTTAAATATCAAGTCAATCATCAAAAATTTTCATGTCAACATTAAAAAAAAAACGGATAAATTATAGTGAGAACATTACACGTATCCCAAGTTGTTTCTTCATTAGTATATGGGAAAAATTGATATTAATAATCCAACCTTTCAATCATCCGCTATGAATAATCCTACCTTTTGATTAATTTCTTATAATCCGATCTTTATGATAAATTTGGCTTCAACATACTTTATTACTAATAATGGGTAATAATAGAGTATGTTGCTAGCAAACTAAAATAAAGGTTGAATTATTCACAGCGAACTAAGGGCAAACGTTGGATTATTAGAAAATAATCAAAAGGTTGGATTATTCACAACGGATGAACAAAAGGTTGGATTATTAATATCATTTTTTCCTACTATATATTATTTTTTTATTGATTATTGATTGATGATATTTAGGTAAGTCTTATCTGTTGTTATCATTTTTGAAGCAAGGTTTTGTGAAAATTAGATGAAAGTAAGTTTTTTATAATAAAAAATTATCAAAGTAAGAATTTAACAAATATACTTTGCAAAATAAACGTTTTTTTTACCCAAAATTATAGTAATGAATGGTCCTTTATTAATATCCGGCCGTTGATTAAATTTATAACTTTATATAAGGTAATATATTTATAGTCAATTAAAAAATACTCCTTAAATATCAAATTAATCATCAAAAGTTTTCATGTCAACAGTAGAAAAAAGGCGGAAATTTTTTTAATGAGAATGTGACACGTGCCTTAAGTCGTTTCTTCATTAATATATTTTATTGACAAGGGAAATGTTGAACGCTACACTAGGTAGGACTTAATGATATTGAAATAATAAAATGTTTCTCTTGGTTGTATCACTGTCAATTTTCTTTCCATGTTTTAGCTAATTGTTGGTTGCTTGGTTTTAGAAAGGATAGTTGGTTACATTTCTATTTAGAAGGTCCTTTAAAATTTGTCATTTAATATGAAAAATAATAGGAGTAGTTTATTAGTTTTCTCTATGATGTAGTTTTCTTCTTCTGTAATCCCTTTATTTTATTTGTTCACTATAATCTACATGTATAGATTCAAGTTTATAAATTGAGTATGAGTTGATTTAGTTTAATCAGTCAAGTTTAGGATACCAAATAACACCTTATTTGTTTGAACTCAAATAAAGGCTTGAAAGGCTTGGGTATTGCTCGACAACTTGAGTAATAAATTCAGCTGGTCTTGGGCGAGACCATCTCAAATTGAGATAAGAGTGGGCCGGCCTAATTTGCGCGTCTTACATGCTTTTTCTTTTTTTTTTCTTTTTTCTTTTTTTCCATTTTCTGGGTATTTTTCAATTTTAATCTTAAAGGTATCAATTTTGACCTTAAAGATATCAATTTCAACGTAAAGTAGTACTTAAACATATCAGTCAAAGTAAAAATTTCAATTTGAACCTATAAGTGATCAATTTTGACGTTAAATTGATCAGTTTATACCTAATATCATTGACAGTGATAAGTATTGAATTGTATGTTGTTATGTAGTTCATTTATTTTGTTTATAATTGATATAGTTAACATCATAACAGAAACAAGATAAGGTCATAATTGATGCATGTTTAGTAATAATTGACAGTGATAAGTATTGAATTGTATGTTGTCATGTGGTTCATTTATTTTGTTTATAATTGATATAGTTAATATCATAACAGAAACAAGATAAGGTCATAATTGATGCATGTTTGGTGATAATTGATACTGTTAAGTTTAACACTTACAATTACATTGTGTTTTCTGTATTGAATTTTTTTTACTGTTTTTTTTAGTTTATGATATATTTATGCTTTTAATATGTAAACTGATATTATTGATAGTGTTATTGACCATTCATATGTTGTTTAAAATTCATCCATAGAATGATAAAATAGTAACATTTTATTAACTTCGTTCTCAAATTGTGAAATAGAACCATAGTTAGGTAGAAATTGATCAGTTTAACGCCACAATTGATCACTTATAGGTTCAAATTGAAATTTTTACTTTAATTGATATGTTTAAGTACTACTGTACGTTGAAATTGATATCTTTAAAGTCAAAATTAATACCTTTAAGGTCTAAATTGAAAAATGCCCAAAAATTAAAAATAAAAAACAAAAAAAAAAAGAAAATTTGGAGGGCAAAGCACGCACGTGTAGTACACGCGCCTAATAATAGGCCGACCCAGATCTTGTATTAGAATAGCACGGTCTTGTCCAAGTTGTGAATAAATTTAAGTTGCTCATTTTGTTCTTATGAACTTGTTAAAAAATTCTTATTTTTTGTAAAAAAAATTGGTCACATTTATGATATCCTTGAAAATTATAGAAATAAAAAATCAAAATCACGTGAAAAGCACGTGTGACGTGTAGAGCTAGTGGCTTAGCAGCAACGTTGTGAACGGCCAAACGAAGGCGCTGATGCGGCAAGCCACACATAAGGTTGAAGAAGAAGACAGAACAACACACAGAAAGAAAGATACCTCTGGGAGTTTCTCTCCTTCCATCAATGGCGACTTCCTTTCTCCCTCCTCTTTCTTTCTCTAAAAAACTCTTCCTCGAACACCATAACCACTCTCCACCTTATCTTTCTCCTCGACCTCATCGTATTCCTCTTCGAGTAGTAGCGTTTCAAAGAGAAGACTTCGAGTCCTTTAAAAAGCGCGTTTTGTCAGGAGATGTTTGGAAGGAAGCATGGCGTTCTGCTAATGATGGCTTTGAACAGCTTGTCTATGATGCTAAAAAAGCCGCTGAGCGTTTTGACCGCCGTTACTCTGTCTCTCGCCGTCTCTCTTCTGCTGTTGAAGTTGCCTCTATTCGTGCTCGTGAGCTTGATCGCGAATTCGAAGTTTCTCAGAAATGGCGGGATTTTTCTCTTGATTTCTCCCGCAATCGGCCTAGGGTTTGTCTCTCTCTCATTGAATTTTTTATTGATTGAATTTAAAGATTTTTTTTCTGTTATAATTTTATGAATATATTTCATATTATCTGATTATGAGTAGTCTTTGAGTTCGAAAAATGGAGAAATGTTTAATGTGATAATTGATGCCGGGTGATCTATCACTTCAATATTCATTTTTCATGGAATTTTTGTTATTAGTTGTTGACTGCAATATGGTTTAGACTGAGGATACTTTATAGAAACTTATTAGTGTATCCTTGCTTTTGGTCGGTAAATTGCTATGTTATGTTTATTTGGAAATCATTTCATACCATAAGTCCATAACATTATCTCTATGCAATTATTGATCTCAGTGGAGATTGAAAGTGTGTTCTGTTGTACATTTATCATGTACCATAGTTTTATTATACTTCTATCATATATCCTATCCTTTGTTCTATAAGGTTCTTCCCTTGTACATTAGCATAGATGAATTGGTGAAAGAAAAGTATGTGCTAAGAAATGAATAGAGTCAAGTTGGCAAAACATTATGCAGTGGACTAAAAGAACGACGGAAGAACTTCAAGGGATAGAGAGGGTACTTTTTCTGTTCCTGGTGCAGGAATTTGACAAATTGTGTTAATTTACCCATTTGACTTGTTCTTGCAGTACAGAAAGCAATTCAATGATCTCTTGGATACTCCCCTTGGAAGGAGTTCTGCGGTAAGCAACATGTTAAGCTATTTTTTCACTGTTTTATTCTATGCTTCTCTGTGAAAGTCTTATTTATTATGTGCATGTGCCTGCCTGCATGATTTTGCCTTGAACCTTGATCTGAATACCTTGTAGATTGTAATATAGTTGGTTTTGCCTGGAGTTCAAGAAATGAATTGGATTGAACTGATAGATCTTAGTAATCCATTGCATTTGCTTGGGAATGGAAACAAGCATGGAAATTAGAACTCTGGTAAAAGTTGAACATGGAAGAATTGAGTGTCTTGTAGTGGTGCTTTCTTCTTTAGAATCTGTTCAGCAAGCTCTGAGATGTTTCTTAGTAATATATTTCTATTTGTTTGAAACTGTTTCTAGAAAAGTAGCAAGGTGGTTTAGTTGATATAATTAGAAGCATAGCCATTTCTAAATAACATGACCAGTTTTACATTATTTGTCCCACTGTCAATTCCAAAGAGGTTGCCATGGTTTATTTTGAAACAACAATACAAGGAACTTTTTGGGAAGGAATCACAAGTTCATGACCATTGGATCTACAGTTAATGGTCCAAAATAATTAGCTAACCTCTTTAAGTTGTAATACCCTTTTCTTCCATCGCTCTCTCTGCCGATTTTAATTGTTTTCACGATAAGTGTAGCCAGTCAGTCTTCCCCCCTTTCTTCTACCTCCACATTAACTCCAACAAATTGACAGCCAAGGCACTCCTCGTCCCCACTACCTCCTTGATATTGTGACTTGGCCACAAAGATGAATCAACTCACCTAATGTGTTATCTATAAAGATACATCCCCACTTTCCTTTGAAACTTGAGATTTGAGAGCCTTTACAACGCGACCAATACGATACGACGTAGTCTTGTTTTTGCACTATGGGGCGTGTTCCTAGAGAATTGTATTCTATGTCCCTAGAGAAGTACCCTTCCCCTAAAAAAACTTCACTTGTTCTCTAAAAAGGGATCTTCTTAACTGATGTCTACAAACTGAAACAATAATTTCATTTGGCAACTTTAATTACCTTTTTTCTTACAGAAAAGAATGTCCAGGACATATAATTTAATCAATACCAGAATTTACAAAACTAAGTCGCTACCGGTATAAGTAAAACATAATGAAATAATTCTATCCACTTCCATGATTTCCATCATTGGCTGCAGCTATCTCCAAACAGATAACAGTGTTTGCCTATGGATATTGGTCCACTATGTTGCAGTCATTTTTCATACATTTGTTTATTGCTTATGCACTTATGCTTAATGAAGAAGACTGATTATGGAAAGCTTACCCATTTGATAACTTATTGCTGTGGTAGACTGGTAGTGATTGTCTATCCTTTACTAAGTCCTCATTTGCCGTACGTTGGCTTATTGGTCACACTAACTTTAGAATCTTGATTGTGTTTCAGACGATCTTTTTCTTATGGTTTGCTTTGTCTGGATGGCTATTTCGATGTTTAATTGTTGCCACTTGGGTATTGCCAATCGCTGGTCCTCTTCTTCTCACCGCTGTTGCCAACAACATGACTGTGAAGGTAAATAATTATCCCCTTGAGTTGAATAATCCTGAACTTGTTTCTACAATTGAGTTTCCTCTTTATAATTACAATCCTACGCTTAGTATTATGATTCTTAAAATTTGGCCATTAATATCCCGTTACTTAGGATTTGCTGAATTTTGTTCTGTTGAAATTATTGTTGGTGCCTAATTTTATGATTGCATCATGTTTGTTGAAACTTGATACCATTGGTATGCATAGGGAGTAAGGAGAGATTGAAGTGATCTTTTTACGCGAAGTCCTAGTATTTGTTGGTGGTCTATATTTGTTGTTATGAGGGTTCAGCCGTTCAGGTACATCTCAATTTTGTTTACCTTTAAGAAAATTAAATGGTGTTAAAGGAAGCCACAAGGGGTGTATGCTTTGAATACCTATAATCAGGTAGTTGGGCATTGGTCCTCTTGAGTTCCTGTTATCATTACTTTCTCTAGATACAACAATGCCTAAGCCTTAATCCCAACATATGGAGTCAGCTACATGAACCAAAACAAATCAATGTGAATAACAATCAATGGTAAAGATTATTGTACACTATTGTACTTGTTACATTGCTGTATTTTTAGATTTCGTGCCATCATTACCTCAAGAAACCCACCCCCATCCCCTCCAAGCACTTATACCCAACTGGTACACCGTCAAGAAAATTGCTCATGCAATCAATTATGATCCTCCATGTCAAAACAATATTCTCTATCCTCTCTCTTTCTTCGACTTAGTATGACTCTTAATTTTGAAGTTTGCCTCCACTTCTCTAGTTTATCATCTGCATCATCGCTAGTTTGTCCACTAAAACAATATCATTAACGAACTAAATACACCACGATGTAGTAACAAGTTGTTTCGAAAGCTACTCAATGTTGCTTTATTTTCCTTTTTGTTTTCCTTTCCCTAAATAAAAAGAATTATCAATTGTGTTAGACGATGAGAGTATGATAGAAATATTTCCAAAGGTCACGTATTGGCAAAATGCTTGTTTTAAGCTTCTGTTCGCAAATATTCCATTGGTTCATTGAATGATTTCATTTTGCAAGGGATTGTAAAATTAATCCATACATTAACGCCTACACAACTAATTATTCAAGAACCTTGCATACTCTTTGGATATTATTTTCTAGATTCTCATTATATTAAACACATCATCATTTGGACTCTGAGATTGTAGTGTTGTAATTTGTAATTCATTGTGTATTTCAATATTCACCTAAGTACCTTATGGGGAAAAACACAAAAGGAAATCTTATACCAATATTAAATTTTCGTTGGATTTAAGTGTCTTAAAACCGATCTTCAAATGCTATGAAGTTTCTCTAGATGGGTTTGTTGATCAAGTTTGTGGAGATTATCTTGCCAATTACAAAGGTGCCAACAACATTTACTATATGTACATATTGGTGTAGCTATATACTTTTAAAAAATTGCTTGTTCATGTGAATTGGATTTGTTTTCTTGGGTATGTAATTCTCATGGTCACTCCCAGTTTTCCCATACGCAAGTGCAGGGTTTTGTTTTGTTGGATCAGATTTTCAAAAGCTTCGTTTGGTAGAAACTTTGTGGCATGTTTTCTGTGCTTGCCCAGCTGCCCTTTATAAACGGAATAATCCTAGTGTCAGAGGTCTTGAGTCTTGTTCCTATTGAGCTATGTTTTAGTGAATCTTTATGTGAAACCTATTTGGAGATGAATATCTTGAAAGGCAGATGTAGAACAGTACGGTAATAATTATCATTTGTAAAGATATGAGGTTTATTAGTTACTCCCATAGTTCCACGAATGTTGGTTACAGTCATCTAGGAGAGGTTATTGATGTTTCTGGTATCTGGAATTAAATCTGTTATGCTCAAGGGAGTGTTTTTTTTTTTTCTTTTTTTTCTTTTTTTTTTTTTTGTAATATGTTTGTTTTTGTAATATCTAGGAGAGGTTATTGGATGAAATGTTTTGGTTCTTACTTTGATAAAATTTCCATGTTGTTTGTTATCTTGCAACATACTTCTATAATTTGTCCTCGAGCTTCTTCACTGTAGTTGTATACATTAAAGATTGGAAACATAGATGGCTGCCTAGCTTCCCATCAACTTGTGAGAAATATACTTAATGGGATATGCATTTATAAGTTACCATTTGGTTTCCGCAAGTATTCTCATGCACGTTTTGTATTCTGAATGGAAATCTTCGACAGGGTGCTTGCCCTGCATGCAAGAGGGAATTTGTAGGTGTTAAGAACAGTATGATACGTTGTCAAGGTTGCGGCAACATTGTCTGGCAGCCACAAGGTGATTTCTTCTCGAAAGGTGACAAAAAAAATCCATGGTCAAAATCGAAGTCCAAGCCTGAAATTATAGATGTTGAATTTGAGGAAAAATAACAAAAAGTGATATATACTCGATATAGATACGATGTCAATTTGTTTCCTTTGGCATCTACAAGTTGGGTTTATGGGATTGCTTGGAAGCTGAAGAAAACAACTTTGTAGCCTCTTAGGAAACCTGCACTACTGGGATTGGATTTGGTTAAGAAGTTGCGTTAAAATGTTAGTTCCTATATAGTAACATTTGAGTAGCATAATGCTGTTACCCCTTTTTATACATTCGTTTCTTTTTATAGAAAGCTGATAGGCTGGTAATCGGTATGTAATGATTTGTTTTGCTGGTTAATCCGGCACTCTGAGTCCTTTGTACAGCAAAATATCCCATCATACTTCTCGTGTTGATAGTTTATTGTAGTTGTATTGTTGAATTTAATGTTTTGATGTTACTTGCTAACCTTCCGCAATCTACAAGTTAGGGACTTGGTACCAATACTATAATCTATTTTGTGGTTACTAAAATGGGTGTTTCTGTGGTACCATGCTGCTTGTAAATAGCGTCTACCTTAGCCTAATCATAATAAAGGACTTAGTGGAGAATGGTAGATTAGTCTAGTGATTAATCATTTTTTCTTTCACTTTAGTTATAGGAGTTTTAAGTTTCACCGCTGAAGATCACCTTCTCAAGTGATATGGATAGGAATGAGTTTTGTGAAAGAAAAAATTAATAAAGGAGGACATGAATGATTATGAACTTGGAAAGCAAAATTACATTAAATTTTCATTACAATAACTTTTTCTTTGATTACAAAAAGGGAAAGAGCTGGGCATCTTTCCTAAAAAGTGTTGCATAAAATTACGATTCCTTGTTAACAGGTGGTATATAGTACTACGATTGTTTAGTACAAAGTTCTTTTATTTAGATAGTAATCAAAAGGTACAACACAAGCTAGTCTGACCAAAAAGCAACAACTTCAAACTTTTTATGTGAACTCCAAGCAATGATATATTATGATATCAACTACTACCCACTAAAACCTTAAGAAGTAAAATCTAAGCACCAGCCTATTACATCTGGGTGTAAGCATAAGGTTTCTTATAAGTTACTACTTAACACACAATCTAAATCTCACTATAATCTCACAATAATAAAACTATAATCAAACATTACTATCATAATCTAAGTAAAAATAAGGCACCAAACAAGCAGATAGATCCACCAAATAGTATTTGCTTCATCATAACTCAATATATGGTTGTTCCTTTGTCTTGATCATTTCACCAATTTGGCTATTTCTCCTTAAATTGATCTTGTTTCCTTATCTACACCTTACCACCATTCCCTTCTAACTTCTAACATTCATCTGATTCATCCCCTACTCGATTCATATGATCATGAGGCCGAAACCTCAAACCCCTGTTAACATCAAGCTGATTATACTTGGAGTTACTATCGGTTTTCTTGTGCTCTTCGTTTTGAGATCAAACTTTACGTCTTCTGATATGAATACTTCGGGTTTACAAACACTAGTGAAAAAAGATTCCGATTGTTTATCAACTTGTACGAAACTCCCATCTTCCTTATCTGATGCCCTTATTCACTACACAACTTCAAGCATTACACCCCAACAAACACTCCAAGAAATTTCAGTCACAGCCCAAATCCTACTAAACAAGTCTCCTTGTAACTTTTTAGTTTTCGGACTAGGCCATGATAGTCTCATGTGGAGCGCACTCAACTATGGAGGACGTACGATCTTCCTAGAAGAAGATCAAGCATGGATTCACCAAATTAAACGACGATTTCCTATGTTAAATTCATACCATGTTGTATATGACACTAAGGTTAATCAAGCTCATAATTTGATGGATTTGAGTAAAGCCCAAGAATGCACTTCAATTACTCATCCTAAACATTCTATGTGTCAACTTGCATTGAAAACTTTGCCCAAGGAAGTTTATGAAACCGAGTGGGATTTGATTATGGTGGATGCACCCACAGGGTATTATGATGAGGCACCGGGTAGGATGACCGCTATTTATACTGCAGGGATGATTGCTAGGAATAAGAGGGAAGGTGAAACTCATGTGTTTGTTCATGATGTCAATAGAGAAGTAGAGGATCAATTCTCCATGGCTTTTTTGTGTGAAGGTTATATGAAGAAGCAACAAGGAAGGTTGAGGCACTTTACTATTCCAAGTCATAGGGATGATGCCTTAGGATCAAGGCCATTTTGTCCTTAATTTTCTTTTTTGAATTTGATTTGATTTGGGCTTTTCTTGCTTTTTCCCCATTATTTGGCACTCAAGATCAAGTTTTGCTCTACAATTTTATGTATGATATGTACTACCATTTAATAACATAATATACCCATTTTTAAATGTTTTCAAATTTTTCTAAATTTTTCTAGGATTAAAGAAGCTAAAAAAACAACTAATATTATCAGAAATTTTATGTATTAATCGTTAATACTGTTAACGGTTTTTTATTCATCACTTTCAATGTAGAATTTGTTTTTAAATTTACTCGTTAATCTTTTTGATTTTGCATCATGAGAGGATGTCATGGAGTTTAAGGAATTGTGTTGGATGAGTTGATATTTTGTCCTTTTGTGAGTTAATGGTAATAGAGATCAAATAAGTACCCTTTTAAAAACGAATAAGTCTAATATAAATATACTGTAGATTGTTATTATTGTATCACTCCTTAAATGTCTATTCACTAACCTACACTTTTCATCCTTCAACCCACTAACCCGCATCCTCTAAGGCTCTTGCACACAATTCTTTTTGTCCTTCTTAATTAGAACCATTTGCTTTTTAGGTGAAATTAACGAAAATGAGAATTCAGTTAGAGAATAAGTTAAAAAGCAAGTAGATGATTAATAGAGTAAATGGTTAATATCAGAACAAAGAATAAGTTTATGTATGAGATTAAATTATTAAGAAAGTAAAAAGAGACCATTATCAAAAAAGTGTAAAATCACTAAGACTTGCTAAACCGAAAAAGTGTTGTTAAGAAAGAGAAAACAATGATAATATTTTAATACTCTCTCAACCCACTTCTTATTTTAATTTGTTCTATTGATCGATCTTGCTCTCCTATTTTGACAATGGTTTCACTTTCATTTTTTTACTCTCATTCACAAAATTATACTATCTCTATCTTTTTTTTTTTTTTTGAAGATTATACTATCTCTATCTTAACCACTCATACATCACCACTTGTTTTTTGTCTTATTTTCCAACCTAATGTCTCTTTCCACTAAATTTCATTTATTTTATTTTACACTAGGTGCAAAATGAGAGGGACAAATAGAATACTTCCTCCATTGCATAATACTTGCTACTGAATGTGGCATATTGTATGGAAAAATGTCGCAATCAATAGCAAGTATTAGGAAACGGAGAAAGTATATATCAAGGGTATACAAGACGAACACCTTAAACATTAAGAGTGGGCACAGAGGTATTCATACAAGTTATCGAATTATTTTTGTGTCAGATCTTTTTAATCAGATCAAAATCAAATCTTATATCCACCTAAATTTTTACATAATTTTAAATATATTTTTAAGTCGGATTAAAGTGGAGTTGGATCGGAGTCTTTAGGTTATGGTAGAGACTAGAGAGGCATTATCAATATCAACTATCAAGGTCTATAGACCACGAGTCTACGATTGGAGAGTGTGTCTGGCACACCCATCTGTCAAGGGTTATAGTCTCAATTCTCAAACAAACACTACTATTCTTCAAAGTTGATAACTTTTTCTCCTAGCACCAACGTGAAAATGTCCGCTGTTTCTGCAACTTCTGGAATTTCCTTGTCTTCTACAATCATCCCTCATGAAGGTCTGTTTTACCCTCTTCATTTCTTCTCTTCTAGATGTATTTTTCTTGATAACAAATCAATCAGATGTTAATATTGGTTTACAAAACTTATGAATCAATGTTTTAACCTTTTTTCGATTTTTGCAGGATTCAAAGGAGGATTGAAATCTATCCGCGTCTCACCATGGAAATCCCAACAAGTGGGTGTTTTCATCACATATGCTCTCTTTCTTGATTTTGTCTTAATCTTAATACTTGCTTTTGGTATTAACTTGTACGGACTAAGGGAACTTTTTAAAAAATTCTTTTTTCTTTTTGATTTTGTGGCTGATTTGATTAGGGATTTTTCTTGGTGGGGATGTTATTGTGAATGAATTTTTGGTGGGTATGTGTTCATTTAGTTGAAAATAGTGCCTTTCTTCCTGGTTGGTATTACTTGTGAATTGACTTTTTTTTGTGGTGATGTGTGGATTCCCATGTTTTGTTGAAATTTTGTTACTTGATAGTACTATGTTAGGAATTTAGTGTGATAGCTATTAGCTAAAGTCTAAGTTTTTATACAAGAATTGGTGTGGAGGGTTTAGTGTGTTTATAGTACTTCTATTAGTATTCAACTTAAAGTTAGTTTAATGGAGTTGGAATTGGAGCATGCTTCATGGGGGTCTTGTTTAGTCACATTTGATATTAAGTTTTCATATAATACCTATTTGCTTTTGTCTAGAGAGATTTGAAGTGACTGGCAATACTTTCCCCTACTATAATATGTTTGTTTTGGAGGATAATAACGAGTATTTTTCAGTGGAATATGCAAATGATACTTTACTTGGTTTGATAGAAATCACTTGGGGGAATGGAGGTGTTGGGAATGTAAGGGTGGAGGAAAATTGGTTCAGAAAACGTTTTCAAAGTGATTGAAAAACTTTTTCCACCAAGTTTCTCATTTTAGTTTTTAGTTCCGATGTCAAACTTAACGGAAAATAGAGAAAGCAGTTTCTAAAGAAAGTGTTTTCTCCAAGCCAAACACCCCTTTAGATTGAAGAACTTGCCAATTTTGGGTGCTTGAGTTGGTAGTGATTTGAGCACAATAACATAATCCCAAACGTTATTTGAGCACTAGAAAGAATTTTAGTGCTAGATATAATTGACAAATAAAATGGACGGATGATTTTGTGGATTTTGGTATGTGTTTCACCTATATTAAGCTCAACAGAGTGACTGATCAATTATGATTACCAGAAGCTCCATTACTTTATACCATCTTTGTTTCTTTTACGTTACAATGTTTAAGCGTTAGATGTGATAGTTTTGATGGTCAAACGCTGCAATTAAAATTAAACGGATTAAGTCAAAAAGGAATGGGTTAAATTTAATTCTAGTTTCACCATGAGAAGAAGCAATAGCATATGGAGCATTATGTTCTTTTCTGTTGTATTATGGGGTTCTCAATGAAATTGCATCCTTAAACAGGAGAACAAGCTTGACGTTATGACGTAGCTCTACTTTTTCATGTTTTGTTGTAAATGTTGATGGAATTTATCATAATCTCTTTTCTACTCACCATTAGCTGAAGTTTTGATATTGATGTCATAACCCCTTGAATTTGATTTTGATAGTTGTTGTATAATGCTGCAGACACGAGAAAGAAGAGGTGGTTCAGCTGTTGTTACGGCAAAGTTTGACTTGAAGCCCCCCCCGTATCCATTCGTAAGACTCGAATTACACGACTACTCATATATCTGATACTTCTTGCATATAACACATTTTTGCAATATGATGTATCTTTTCGGAAACATTCCCTATAATGTATATTCCACTTTTTCCTATAGCATCTTTATGACATAGACTATAAAGAAGTTGAATCGATGTTGTATGTAGCTCAATTCAGATAACACTATCTCTTATGATGGATAAAATTCTTGGGGTTTTTTTTTTTTGGAGAATAAAAGTTTTATGTAAATCCAAACAAACTGTACAAACAGTTAGAACAACTAACCAACCTAGTGTGCATCAGCATGGAGAGAGGAGCCCACCTTCTAGGAAGGGTCCCTCTCCGTCCACTCTATTTAGCATATAAAGTTTGCCTCTTACTGCTGAAAAATGGCTTACTGCTTTATAGGATGCCTTGGAGCCTACCATGAGCAAACAGACATTTGAGTTTCATTGGGGGAAACATCACAGAGCATATGTTGACAACTTGAACAAGCAGATAGTTGGTACCGAACTAGATGGGTTGCCACTCGAAGAAGTCATACGTATCACATATAACAAAGGCGATTTTCTTCCGTCTTTCAATAATGCAGCTCAGGTATGAATTTATAACATTCTTCTGATGAACACTGTCGTTGATAGAATATCAATTGCGGAGGTAGTAAACTAATAACACTCAATTCGTAGGCCTGGAACCATGAATTCTTTTGGGAGTCGATGAAGCCTGGTGGTGGAGGAAAGCCTTCTGGCGAGCTTTTGGCGCAAATTGAAAAGGATTTTGGTTCTTTTGAAACATTTACTAATGAATTCAAGACTGCTGCAGCTACACAGTTTGGATCTGGCTGGGCTTGGCTAGTTTGTGAGTCCATATTTCAAAGTTTTTGGTCACGAACTTGATTTCCACGCTTAAAATAAAAACTCCCCTGTTGCGTTATGCAACACCTATTATATAACTTGTTTGAAAGTTGCCGCACCGTTAAATCCCGTTATATAACGGTGCATGAAATTTCGCCGCCAAAACGTCGTGTTGACCATTACGTAACGTGTAATGCCCGTTATTATACCGTTATAACGATATTTCACTGTTACAACGTTATTTGTCTTCCCGTTGAAATTTCATTAATACCTAATTATTACGATCACTTAAAACTATAGTTACATATAATTTAAGTTGATATATAAATTAACCACTAATAATTAATAAGTAAATTAATTATACATTAAAAGAATCTCAAATATTGCAATTATAATAGCTAGTTGCATATTATTGCATAATAATAGTAGTTCAACAACAAAAATGCAATTATAAGTTCAAAATCCCTTATGTGATTTTTTTTTTCAAAAATCACACTGCATTGGTCGCGATTCGCGTTTTTTCTTCGTTATAACCGTTTTCCGCGACACAGCGAACGTTTTCGCAAACGCATCCACAACCGTGATTTTTTTCCATAATATTCCACGTGAATTTCTTTGTTTTGATTATCCCGCTATCGTAGTTATGAGGTCCAATTGTACTTCTTTGGAATGCAGACAAATCTAACACATTGGACGTCGGAAATGCAGTAAATCCCAAGCCATCAGAAGATGACAAGAAGCTCTTAATTGTCAAGACCCCAAATGCTGTAACCCCTCTTGTTTGGGATTACTATGTGAGTAGAATGCCTTAAATCCTTCACTAGCGTTTTATAGTGAGCTAACAATTACAAATACTTTCCTCGGATCTTATAACCATGTCTTGATTTTGATGTATGTGGAATTATATGGTGCAGCCTCTTCTTACTATTGATGTTTGGGAGCATGCATACTATTTAGACTACCAGGTTAGCCCGACTTCGGAAACTTGCAATTTACAATGCCTTCTTCCACTAACCTCAAAAAATGAAAGAAAATTCATCTCGGTTGGTGAATAAATCTCATTTTGTCTTTTTGCAGAACCGAAGGCCTGATTACATTTCGATCTTCATGGAAAAACTTGTTTCCTGGGATGCTGTAAATGCAAGATATGAGGCAGCGAAGGCTTGTGCTGCTGAGAAAGAGAAAGCCGCAGCATAGGAATCAACAAATGGTCTAGTAAGATGGTAAGTAGTAGTAGTGATGGTTCACTATTAGATTGACCCTGTCTAACATAATTCGCCAGTTAATTTACTTTTTGAATCCGTGATCGACGACCATACTTCGCTTTTTTTTTTTATTCGTGATTTGCAAGGAGATTAGTGAATCATGTGACAATGGATTGAGCGTTTGGAGTTTAGGGTAGTTGTTTTCACCAATTCTCGATCAGGACTAAGCTTTATGATAGGGGTGGATCTTTTATAAATTAAAGATAAAAGAAGGTAGAAAAAACGAGATGAAACCTAAAAATCTAAAAAAGTTCCACTTGAAAATAATTTCTTAAAACAAAATAATCATTTTAATTTAATTTTGTTTTCAAATATATATTTTCTACATAATGTATCTCGTTCCCAATTGTTTCCGAGTCAATCTAGGTTACGTTCTGTGGTTCCCATTCCCCGTTCCAAACCGAATGTCGTCTAGATAACAATGCCTAGAACAACATTCCATTACCCGATAAACATCTATAAATGTGGATAGGATTTTTTTTTCTTGGACGTTATTCCCTTAATCTTCATTTTTCTTGTCTTCATAGGTCCGAATGGTGACTGTGTGATCAAATTAGCCGATGGCACGTGTGACTAATCGGTGTGCAGGATAAATTCCTAGAATCTATTGTCTAAAGCCTAGCCAAACTGTTGTAGTTGAACCATAGCGTTTGCTTATGAGAATGTATGTCCGAATCTAAAGGGTGCATTTTAGTTTCCATTGTAACGCCTGCCATGCGTGTACAATAAAAGCATCGCATGACTTCATAGAGGTACTTGTTCGAACCTATAATAATGCGGAGCTATTGAGAATGTCTTGTTAAAGCTTTTGATATTGTTATCAATTAAGTTCTCGGTTTTGGTTTCGTATAATCGGAGCTAACTTCTAAGTCAGTGAGCCTTACCAAACAAGGCTGATCACAGTTGCCACCATTTAAGTCTACGAGCGTATTCATGAAAAAGGTTGTGGAAGTAGTCCCGTCATGTAGTTTTTATGGTCGTAAATTGTGAACAAAATAATTTCTTATGATCAAATTTTCATTACCTCACATGATACATATCATAAAAGTATATACTACAAATTATTCTCATTACTACTAATTATGATAACCAAACGGGTTGTAAATGCAGTCACTTAGACTTTGCTAGATATGGGTATTAACTATTCAGGTATCAAATTGGGCAAGGCAAAATCCATTTGTTCACCACTCAGGTTTCATAACTGGGCAATGCATTGAAAGAATCACAATTTCATATGCATATCAATTACCTGTACTTAGTAGGATCGATTACATTAAGTTTTTGATAACATTTATAGTAGGTGAAGATTATACTTTTAAGACTTAAACTTGAGAGTAATAGACAATCAACATGAAGGAAATAATTTGAGATCAAGTTACTTTTTGTGAAAGACCGTCTCTCGGTGAGATGACCTTTAAATAAGAAATTCATATGCTACTAATTTGTGTTATTGGTCTATTTTACGGAAATACTGTCTCCATCAAGAATTTATCTTTGAGATAAAGGCCAAATGATAAGTGGGGATATGTTTGGATATTAATATTGGAGAGAAGGAAGAGAAAGAGGAGGAAGGGAAATAACAAGAAAATAGGAGTAAATGGAAGGAAAGTAACTCTTTGTTTAGGAGATAAGAGGAGGAAAAAGGATGGAGAATATATATGAGTTTTCCCTTTAAATTTTTACAACTATAAAAGATTGAAACAATAAAAAAAATTAATCATCTAATCCTTTCAAATCTCTCCCTTTCAATTTCCTTCCCTCCCATATAATTATCTAATAAACCAGTTCTCTTCATTTCCCATAATTTCAATCCATAGTTCCATCCAAAGACAACATGCTAATTTACTCCCATTGAAGCTTTTCTTTTCTTAATGGAGCTTAATTATGATCTCTTTTCAACCGTTTACCTAAAGTAATTACAACCTAATGTTTCACATGCAACAAAGTAACGATCTCAAATTCCGATCATGTTCAACTTTGTAAACTACAATATATCATTTATTTTCATCGTTAATAATAATTGACATCTAAACAAAAATGTCATCAATATGAATTAACTTATTAAATTAACTAAAACAGATAATAATATATAAATATATATTTATTAAAGTAATAAAATCATAGACATGAGAATCAGTAATATACCTTAGCTTAACTTAAAGAGATGTAAGTTGTATTAGAACACTTGAGAGAAGAATGAGAATATGAGTGGAATAAAGCGAGATGATCAAATCTGATTTTATAGAACACTTGTTCATTGTTACTAATACCAAATAAGGGGAATATGGTAATAACTAGTTTATATAGTCATAATGACCAGTTTGAATAACTAGGAAAGTTAGTTAAAATAGTCAACATGTTTTTCTTCGGTGTATCTAACAGCGAACAAAGGAAAGATGGACAAAAAAAGTTAACAAGGCCCTTGTTATCTGTTATTAACACTGAACAAAAATACGCTCCCCTTTATTTGTTGTAGTGACAACGAACAAAGGTTTTACCGACTGTTTTTAACTAGCATTTTCTTTATTTGCTGTTAGTAACAGCAAACAAGCCATACCATAGGCTCAGATCAAGAGGTGCTAAACTGCGCATTTTTTTAACAATGCATAAAAATTCCAAAAATACAAGGATCTAAAATATTAGAAAACACAAATTGTTATCAGACACCATCTATTAAAGAGATAATCACAATTGGGTCGGCTAATTAGACTTTTCAAAAATACAAAAATGGAAAATGCAGTATAATTGCATGCTTACTTGGTGGAGGTTTAGGATACCTAACTAGGCATAGATACGTTAAGTAGGGGTTTACAATATGTTAAGTAGGTGTTTTTAACAAATTAACATATTGAAGTTGTCAAGTAGGTGTTATGCGTTGTAGATGTTTTTGTTATGTGTTGCAGGTATTTTGTTATGTATTGTAGATGTTTAGATTATTTGTTGTTGGTATTTAAGTTATATGTTATAAGAGTTTATATAATGTGTTGTAGGTGTTTAGGTTATTTGGAGTACGAATTCATGTTATATACCGTATGCGTTTATATGTCTACTTCAGTATGCAAAAATACTTCGATAATTAGTTTAAAATGCGAACATCAAGTATTTAAAATGTTTACTTCAATATGCAAAAATACCAAATAAAACTACTTTAAATGCCTACTAAAATTAGTTTAAAATACCTACTAAAAATTCTAATAAGTGTTTTTTTAAATGAAGTTGCGTAATAAGTGTTTTTTAAATTAAGTTGGACTTGCTGTCTCACAAAAAGACGATATCTGAAGAAACCTACTGACAAAAATTTGAAATGAATAAGATTATTTATAAAAAAAAAAAGCATACAATAAGATCATAATCAAATTTATTCCAAAACTAAGCATACAATAAGATCATAATCAAATTTATTCCAAAACTAAGCGTGTAATTACCAAACCTGAGGTTTGGACTGTTCCCACTTAGCACTTACTAAGTGCGAATAGTCCTGCTGACTGTTTTGACCTGTTTGCACTTAGTAACTGCGAACAACTTCCTTAAAATCAGCATGTTGACCCTATTTGACCTGTTCGCAGTTACTAAATGCGAACAACCACTTGATTTTTTTTGACCAGCTTGCTTCTGTTTGCTCCGTGCTCTAGAGTATTAGGCGCTTATATTTGGAATACGTTTGATTATGATCTTATTGTATGCTTTTTTTTTAATAAATAATCTTATTCATTTTAAATTTTCCCTACCGACTGGACAATGGGTTGTCAATCACAAATTGTTGTGAGAGACGGTCTCTCTAAGAGACGCATTAGAAATATGGGCTAAATAGTCCAATTTACACAAATTTAAAAGAAAATAAGAATTTAGGCTTATTGTTTTTAGGTTGTCTGTTCGAGAGACGGTTTCTGACAAGTGTAGCCGCGGTTGTCAATAAGCACCTAAGCGGCCAGCCCATGAACCCATGTTGCGGGAATATCTTATCACTTATTTCATAGATTCACATATATATACCTTCTCTCTCTTCGCCGGCCAATTTTCCCGGTCGTCGGGAATCGGGAGGTAGAAATTTCTTGCTAATTGCCGACGAAAACCCTAATATATTTAACAATCAATCAATCATGTCCAATTTAAACGAGGAAGAGGAAAGTCTCGCACAATTTCTCGAATCTGAGGTCCTCTCCGTAGTTTCCGATCAGGTTTAAAACCCCTCTTTCTCTCTTATTCTCTCTAATCTGTGTAATTTCATAATTTTCAAATTTCAGCTGCTTATGTTTTTGCTCTTGAATTTGTTCTGTTTTTAATTTGCGATGAATTATTTCCTGAAATAATCCGAGTGAGAATCAAATTCCTTAATTTGAAGTTATCCATAATTCATCAGTTTTGCCCACAAAAAATAATTTCTGAATCATCATAAGAACCTGTCTCTATATTATATCACTTCATTTAGCATTGCAAGTGTATAACATGGGGTAAGGGGTTATTGCTAATTAATGGCATTGCGCAATGAAACGATGTTGTTCATATAGCATTGCAAAATATTATATTGCCGTTACTTGTTATATCATAGCTGATAATTTCACGCTTATATTTTTTTGTGAGGCTCTTCTTATCAAATTATTATCTGTAAAGACAGAATTATTATTGATTAATTTTGTGAATGTTTTTTATGTAGTTATTTTTGGTCGATTTGCTTGCATTCATTAATTATGGAGTATTTTATAGAAGTATTCAAAAGATTCTAATTTTTTTTTGATGTTGTGAGTGTTGGTGCCTTGGTGGAGACTAGAGAGTAACACTTTTTTTTATGTGAGGAGAACCGATATTATTTTGCAAATTGATAACAATACATGTGAATGAAGTGCTAAGAGCTTTGAAATTATCATTATTCATGTGTTGTTATCAATTTACGAATTATCATGTGTTATTAGTTTTAATTTTTCCTGTGTTATGCGTGATTAGGATAGAAAGACAGATAATTGAAATATGTGTATTTCTGATGTGTAGGAAGAAGACCCAAATGAGGAGAGACCAATGAAGAGGATGCGTGCAGAGGATATTTGCAGAGGTATTGAAAATGATGCTCTCGCTACCCATGAAGATTTGGAGTCGAAGATTGAAGGTAATAATGCTTACAAAATGGCTAGTAGGAGGATTGAAACGGGTTTGTTAAGCAAGATACCGCCTGAGCTATTCCCGCACATTCTCAAGTTCTTGTCTTCTGAAGTATGTGAATTTGAACCCCAAGTTGGATGACTACTTTGTTTCTTTAGGTTTTTGTTCATCCCGTAAAATTGAACAGACCTTTGTTTGTTAATTCATGAAACTTGCAGGATCTAGTATCATGTTCGCAAGTATGCAAGTTTTTGAGTTATGCAGCATCTGAAGAATCCCTTTGGCGTCGTTTGTGAGTGTTTATTTTGTTAGTGCTTTTGTCTTTTATTTTTTTGTTGCAAAACTTTTGTTCATGCTTAGCCGTGTGCAATCCCTAGTTGCATTGGTGACTCAATTAACTACTTGATGTTCATCTCCTCAGATGATCGTAAATTACATTGGTCTATTTGAGGAGATGAACATCAAGTAGTTAATTGATCCTCATCTAATTTATGATCATGAAGCCCCGACAGTTCAAAATACAGGTTTAGGGGTGCATGCCGTGCATCAGGTAAAGACTCGAGAGTTCAAATAGACCAATGCAAATTACAATGTCTCAAATGAGCTGATTTGCAGGTATTGTCGTGGAAGTATGTCGTATTAATGCTGAATTCAGCTATCATAATGTTCAAGATGCAGATAACATGTCAAAACAAGAGTCTATCTGTTTGGTACTCATTACACCTAATAGTCAATGAGTATTCCAAAGAAAGGAAACAAAAAATTAACATTAAAGTTCTTTTAAGCATCTAAAAGCATATGAAGTTTTGACAATAGATGTATAACTCATGATGATGATCAAGGATAAAAGAAAGTGCCAAAACATGTAAGGATTGCTCATTTGAACTCTCGGGTCTTTGCTTGATGCACCCCTAAACCTGTATTTTGAGCTATTATTCAAATTCTAGTAGAACATTGGACAAATTTGACCCGTCTTTGTCAGATTCTTTGTTGCATCTCTTTCTTGGATCAATTATGCTTAGTAAATGCAATGATACTTGCTACATTGGTTATGTGGTGTTGTGGTACCATTTTTCATCGGTGAATATATCTTGTACTTTCTTTCTATTACCATTGTTACAAAAGCTTGATTTTGTGCTCTTTGAGTGATCAACATTTAATTTTGGAGACTAGTGTTATTTATAACTTAAATTACCTTCAAATCATAGTAAATGGACAGGTTGAGCAACTTAGACATGGCTTACAAAAGGAAAAAAGTAGAAAAAAACTTCAAATTTAATTGAAACTTAAATTTTTTAACATTTGAGGTGTTTAAGCTATATTTGAAAAAGATGCCCAACCTTTTCTTAAACTCATTTTAATATAATTTGATGAATCGAAGGAGCAGAAAAATGTACGATACTTGAGATTGTGCTTTACCTCTTTTGTTGATGGCAAATAAAGAATTACCTGAATAAATAGAACCCAGGATGAGATTTGAAAATGAAAGATAATGTGGAGTTAATTGGGAGAAGGCATTATTGGAAAAACCAATGCCTGTTTATGATTATGAATAGTAAACAATTTGCCAATTTTGCACTCAACTCAATTCATTCATTCTAACTCAGGTATCGCTTGCGTTGGGGATTGTTGCCGTGTAGAAAAAATATGCGCGACTGTGCCTGGAAAAAGCTGTATATACAGGTATGTTTCGCATATTTTATTTAGACTACATTGTGTAATGTACACAGATTGTTTTCCCTGAAGCATTTGTTCTAACCATTTACTGATCTACACATTTTGCTCTTTCCAGCGCGATGAAGAGGATATGGTTCTATCTGTGAGGAACTGTCCTCCTGAGTTTAAAGAGTATTATCTCCAAATGTATGCTGCTAAAAGAAGTCAAGCTCCACTACTTTCTCAGGTAACGATTCATTTTAACTTCCCAACATTTTCTCCTTGATGAGAGACATCAGCGTTAAGTTTCCTTGTACTCACTGTTTGCAAGCTAGAATAGGTGACAGAGTGATAATGTACGTACAAGTCATATCTCTTTTCTTATCATCCATACCTTCACTAACGTCATCAATTTTATAAACCAAATCAGCCATCTAAATGATTTGACAGCAGGACGAAAGGGTGAGACTTTCAAAACTTGGATGGAGATTACTAGAAAGTGTTGTTGATTGGGCTTATAGTTAGCTAAACAGGGTGGCCATAGTGGTTGTTGAGGTGTTATTGGCGAGACAGTAGACAGAGTTTGCATTTAGGTTATCGGGATGATGGTGAATCTCTAAGGTAGTTGTGCAATGAGTCGTAGTGGGCTGTTTAGAACTTGTATACTGAAATGTGGTGTTTGTTTAACTGTGTGTGCTGGTGAGAGGGGTGGAAGAATGTCATAGTGACTAAGTAGTGAAAAAGTAACCCGAGCTAACTTGACCCAGACCTAACTCGAAATTAGGTCAATTTGACCACATCTGTTTATTAAATGTGTTGGTCCATGACATTTTTGTCTAACAGGAAAATGAATTCACTGTGAGTCCAGGATGTTTTTGCACCATGGTTTGAGGTAATTTTACGCTTAAATATCAGAAAATGATTTTAGCCATACATTAATATAAATAAGGCACTTGATTACCTTTCTCGTTCTTGAAATTCCAATTCCAGTTCCAAATGCCTCCCAAAGATTATGGACAACAAAAAAATTCAACGTTTTTGTCATGAAAAATGAATTTTAAATTCAACGTGGATGTTTGGCATTTCTGGTCTGGTGTATGTTAATTGTTCTTTGTTCTATGTGTATGGTATGTTTTGTTGAATGGAAAGCATTCTTGTATACATGTGTTATATATCTGCTCACTTTTTCCTCCCCTTCTATTGTTGACAAGGTAAACGACGATTGCAGTATTCTTGACGAATCGATTGCTGATCAAGTGTCCATATGGAAGAGAAAAAAAGGCTTCAGTGATAAGATTGTTACTGACCATACTTGTTCTGGGGATGTCTGCTCATACTTTCAAATTGGGGATGCTTTTATCTGTGAAAAGACTGGCAATGTCCATGGTAATACTTTTCTATGATTGTGCAAGTCCATAAATTGTACTACATACTCAGAAAGCTTAGGTGATGTTTTTCCCTGGTTGCAGTTTGTGATGACACATGTAAGGAACTTATCACTCCTGAAGACCCGCTTTTGGTTTGTACTATAACAGGCCGCTGCTTTGACCGAGTTGTGTCGCTTTCTGAAACGGATGGAGAAACTGTAAGTAGATTGTTTACCCCAGAAGATTGTAATTGGTTTAACGAAAAATTTTTGGTTCGATAGCCATTATATAGTGTAGACATGATCACCTAGAATTCTCTGTTGAAGTACTTATTTCTGATGTTAAAAGGTTGCTTGGAGTCTTGAGATTCCAATGTTATTCCGATCGATGTACACAAAAGTGGCTGATAGGTTTATAAGATTAATGTCACTATTTTGTTTTCGAAAAATTACTAGTTACTTTCTTTAACTCACCCCCTTCTTTTTTCTTTGCTCTTTTGAATTCTTGGTTTAATCGATGGTCAATCTAGTAGTACAACAACCAGAATTTGAAGGGTGCATCATCGACACAACTATTTATTTCCATTACTGCTGTAATTTGATGTCATTCTCTGCTTTCACGCAGGAGCAGGAGCAACAGGAAGGTGGTGTAACTGACGAAGCTGAACCATTCATGGGAGCAGGCCGTTTTGGTATTGATAATATCCTTAGTTTCTCTTTTCCCGACAAATTCAGTTTCCGTTAAGTCTAATGTCGTATTGTCTTTTGCAGCAAGAGCTTATCTGTTGGGATATAACTGTGATGATGAGAAGGAGCTTGAAGCTGCCTTGAGATTTTGCTGATAATCTTGCATCATTTGGAGACCCAAGATTTTATAGCTTCTATCTTGATGATAAATAACGCCTCAAAGTAGTTAAAAGTAGGGATATATGGGGTTATATAGTGGGTGAAGGCTTTTCGGTCCACCGTTGTTAATAGGAGTTTGATTCTCATCTCTTACGGGAAGATTAATTCTCCTTCCTCTTGACCGAAGAGGATTTTCATACCTGGAATTGAAAAAAAGCCTTGTTTATTGACTGTATTTAGTTGAGTTTAACTACTTTAATTAGTAAAATCGCTAAAATTTGTTTTAATGTGATCTCTATATAAACCACAACTAGCTAGACTTTTTGAAGAGAGCAAAATTGTTTTCATTTCCAAATATAATAACTATCCTATACTCTTTAACGAACCAAATTGGTACCATTTTAATATAAACAATTTGGTGAAAATTAAGATTCTTTTTCATCAATAATGTTATTTGGAATCTTATTTCTAACATTGCGTAACATTGCATTGTAAGGGAACTTAATTCCCGATGTACTGTCCACGTAGGATAGTTTGTCAAAAATTTTATTTTTAGCAAACCGCTATGTGAGATGGCGGTTTTATCGGAACTTTTTAAACAAATCGCTTTCTAAGAACACGATTTGATACGAATGATGAAAAAAAAAATTTTAAATAGCAAACCGCCACCTCAAATGGCGGTTCACTTTGATATAATTTTTTTTACCTCCCGTAAAAAAATTGGGATTTACTTCAAGTCAAGTACAAAGTTATATATTACATAGGTATATTCCTTCATGGAAATTCCATTGGTACAATGGTTAGCGCTTAACACACTGAATAGGGATTTCCATTGGTACAGTGGTTAGCGCTTAACACACTGAATAGGGAGGTCGGGGGTTTGACAACTGCGCACCACATTGACAGCTTTTTTGTTGCTTTATTTCAATTATTGAATAAAGTAAACTGCCATCTCAGATGACGGTTTTATAAAATTACCAAATCGCCATTTAAAATAGCGGTTTACTTTGAATAATTTTTTTTAAAAAAAATTATCTAACGTGGACGGTAGAATGGGAATTATTTTTCCCTACAATGTAGATTGGGAATTATATTTTAATTTTGCAATATTTAGGGAATAGACTCAAAAATTAATTTTAAAAAGTAACATATTTTTGAAATTATTAAAACAATTTAACATCGGCTTGAAAAAATTTCACCTAATATGTTATCGTCATATAAAGTACTCCATAACTTTCTATTGCACTGAATTTATCAACTCTATTATTTTAATTTCTCCTAAAAATTTACTAGTATATTATCATCATAATTAAATATGAATATTATTTTTCGTCTTATCCATGGACATGGCCGGTTCTAAGGGTATCTCGGGTAGCCGACCGCCTTAAGCCTTTCGAAGTAAGAGGTCTCAAATATTAAATGGTGCTATTTAGGTCCAGTTCCGAGCAATACATTTTTAGTGATTTGTTTGTAAACGTTTTATATTTGAAATAATATTAATTCGTCTTGAATTATTTTTCTTAAAAGTAAAAAAGATAATCTTTTTTAATAACGAAAAATCCATTTTTAAAAACATCACAAAAATAAATAGGACCTCTAAAATACTTGTAGTGTCTTATCTCCTACTATTTCTTCCTACTCATTTTCTTTGAATTTTTTTTTTTTTTCGTGAACAAGTATATAAAGAAAAAGAAGCAAAGGTGGAGGACCAGAGATATTGGCTACTCATACTTGAAATCTTAAAAATTGTCTAGAAGAGAGGAAAAAGATTAGAACCGTGTGCAATGCGCGTTACAATGCCGCGTAGAATAGAATCATTATATTTACTCCTTACGTGTTACGTCCCACATAATTTACCTCGTCTTTTCTTTTTAATGTATTTCATTATTTATTCATTTACAAATTTAACTTGTAAAAATTAATATTAATAGTTGAATATTTACTTATAATATTTAACTTTTTACATACTTTTTTTTTGAATATTGACTTTTTACATACCTTATTGTATTAATTTGATCTTTAATATTTATAAATATACATATTAAATTAAAAAATAGTAATACTCTCTATATTTAAATTAAACGAATTCAAAATTAATAAAATAAATAAATAATATAAAAATTTTAATGTTACGATTAATTTGAAACGAATGAAGTATTATGAAATTTATTTTTTCACCTCATTTAAAGTAAATACTCCCTCCACCTTTTTTATTGTTCCCTTTCTAGTGGACACGCAAATTAAGAAAAATGGTAGTGGGGTATTTTAAGTGATTATAATAATTGTAAAGGTGGTAGTTGGGATATTTAAGTGATTATAATAATTGAAAAGATAGTAGGTGGGATATTTTAAATAATATAAGTTGGGGTAGTTGGGGGTATTTAGGTAAAAAAATCTTTGCCAAAAATAGAAAGTGGACAATTAGAGTGAACTAACCAAATAAGAAAAATGGACAATAAAAAATAAACGGAGGGAGTAATATATTTTCAAATAAGATATTTGGATCGAATCTTATATACCCTTTTCGAACAAAAAAATAATAAAAGTGAATATATACCCGTTACCCGCTTACAAATATCATTCCCGGATTCCCCTGTTTTGTCATTTGACTTCCTCTTCTTATTTCTTCTCTTATCAATTATCATCGATCTTCGCAACTTTTTTAGGTCAGCATCCTTTTCCCCTTTCAATCTTCTTATCTTTAATTCTACGATTTAATGGTATATTTTCTGCATCCTTGTTTGTTATCATTGATTGTTGCATGTTATTCTCTTACCTTTATCGTTGATCATGATCAACCTTTTTTTTTCGCTGCAATCCAGAGAATTTGATCGCTTACCCGATTTTTAAATTTTAATTTACGTTGTAATTTTTAAATTCGTTTTTATTTGGTTTGAGATATATTTGTGATTCTGTGTTTGACTTATCAGAATCATTATTTGATGTGATTTGATATATGATGACATAAGTTGGTTTCCCTTTTCTTTGGTCTATATTGAAGTTTATTTGACTTCTTTCCCAATTGGATGATAAGGATTGAGGAGTAATTAATTGATCATATGAAATGGCCAGACATTTCTGTATATGAATGCTGTTCCGTTTTCCCCAAATTAAAAGGGATATTTGTTGTTGAGGCCCGAGAGAAACTCACGATTAACATTGAAATTCGTTTTTAAGGAGAAATATTCATTTGATTTATCGTTAATTTTAAAAATCGTTCAATTTAAGCTTGATCTGTATCATTCCTGCTTTGATCCATATCTTCTGTAAGGTGCGCAATATCTACTTGTTTTTGTTCATTAGTTCTTGGTTTCTGCTTTGTTTTGGATGTGGTTTGACTTTTTGGAAGTGCTTGGAAATTTACAAGGTGTTGACATAGCTTTTGACTTTATTGAATGGCATTTTTTTTGGCATCAAATCTGAAAATCCAATTTGTTTATCACTATAGGCCTTAAAAATTTATGGACCCTGTCCAAAACCTTAAATACCGCTCAGATAAAATGTATCAAAGAAATCCATAATCTGATAATTTCAATTACCTGATAAAAATCAATTAGTTTTTGTGAAATAAATCATTGGATATTGCTAATATCAAACATATTCCCTCCTATCAGGGCCGACCCTATAAGGGGGGCAAGAGGGGCTTATGCCCGGGCGCCCATCCAAAAATATAAGAAAAATGAAGCTTTAGCTGTTAAATGAATTCTCAAATGAGACGAAAATAAGATTAATAGTGATCAATGAATAGTGTTAAAAAAAGTGACTTTTGGACTTACTAAGAGAGATTGTCAAATACTTTACAGTCGAGGCCCCTGATCGGGCATTAGAACGATTTACCACTCTACTCATGCCCTTGAGAAGCTTGTTTGCAATGTTTGCCCTAGAGAACTTTTGATATTTTAGAAGTAGTTGCTTGTCCTACTTTGCTAGTCTAGGTCCCTTCTTAGCTCATGTGAAAGCTATAAGAGAAACTAGTTTACTGCTTGGACGTCTGGTTGTGCTCAATCCTTTTGGAGGAGTTCATGCGCGATTTTTCTATTAATAATGTGGCTTGAATATGACCTATAACTATCTTGTGCTATGATCTCAGATTGAATTGTTGCTCTAAATTCTAGTTTCTAGTTGAATGCTTTTACTGTTTCACCTAGAAATGTGTGACAAGGTTGTTCCAAGCAAACTTATTTGACTGTGGATGAATACGTGTTTCGGTTCATATATTTTGTGGTTCTTGTACATACAAGGTTGGCATTTGTATGTCTTTCAAGCTTTGTATTTTGGTAATTAGTCATTCTTCTTTTATATTATCTCCATTAAGAAATTCTTTCTGACTACATAATTTTGTGTTGAATGCATCAGTTAATTTAAACAACATGGGGGGTGGAAAAGATAAAAATCATGATGAATCCGACAAAGGGCTGTTCTCAAATCTCGCTCATGGTATGGCTGGTGCTTATGGGGGGCATCATGCTCCAGGGGGTTACCCTCCACATCAGGGCTACCCTCCACATCAGGGCTACCCTCCACAACAGGGCTATCCTCCTGCAGGCGGTTATCCTCCCTCTGGCTACCCTCCTGCAGGCGGGTATCCTCCCTCTGGCTACCCTCCTGCTGGTGGATATCCTCCATCTGGTTATCCTCCTGCCGGTGGGTATCCACCAGGTGGCTATCCTGGTGCACATGGCTCACATCACGCAGGTATTTTATTTTTACTTATTTGCAATATTTGGAGTTGCAGCTATCCATTTTTGGTTCATATATCCCTTATGCAATATGTTCAAGTGGAATTTTCTTTTCCTAAATGTTCTCGTCATATGCCTTTGTTCAGGTGGCTCAGGTATGGGAGGCATGGGAGCAATGCTGGCTGGAGGCGCCGCAGCTGCTGCTGCAGCTTATGGAGCTCATCATCTGGCACATGGTTCCCATGGCCATCACGGTGGTGGCATTGGTCATATGGCTGGTGGATTCGCTCATGGTGGAAAGTTTAAGCATGGGAAGCATGGAAAGTTCAAGCATGGAAAGTTTGGCAAGCATGGGATGTTTGGTGGTAAAAAAGGTCATTTTGGGGGCGGAAAGTTCAAGAAGTGGAAGTAATTTGCCTGTCTTCTGGGCTTGATGATTAAGTCGTGATTTCATTATTTATCGTACTTAAGGATTATGTTTGTATGTAGTGTTAAATTTCTTGTCTTGGATTGTTCTCTCGTTCGTGCCAGAACCAGTTTGTGGTGTCCTCTTCTCCATAGCGCTATAGATATGGAGTACATATATATACATTATTAAACATGGCTTGTGGCTTGTCTTTCCTGTTTGTACAGGATTTTTGGTTCTTTTGCTCAATTCTTTGAGTTCAATGACAGGATAATCACAGATAAACAGTAAATGATCACCATAGAAAAAAACTTGTGATTTAGTGTTCTTATTAGAAACTTTTGATTTACTTTTGGGCTTTTAGAATTATAATTTTTATCAACTTTTTGACTTATGTTTGGTATTGAGGATGCATTGCACCCCATGAACCATTAATGTACCAAAATTCACGGATGTTACAATCATAGGTAAAGACACAACAATTTGAAATTTCAACCCAGGTTTCTCAGTCATCTCCAAATGCGGCTCTAACCTAAACGGAAGAGATTAAATGTACGTAACCTTGACTTCCCAAAAGCGCTAGGGTCAAAGAATCATTAATTCTCATCAATTCAATAATTTCTCTTGAATAATCCATAATCGAATATTGCTTCTCAAGTTGATAGGGCAACATAAAATAAACACCTTCTCGTACTCCTTTTTGAAAGAGTTCTATTGCATCCTCTTGCAATGAGAATCAGTCATTGATCATAAGTAATAGGGAAGATGCATAATGCATCCTCTTGCAATGTAGTCTCTGTAGATGATCCCATTACCTGTTCGATATCGGTGAGTCTGAATGTAATGGTTTGAACCAGAAATGCCAAAGTAAGAAATCCAAATGTGAAAACAAGTATCGTGTATTCGTGTTCAGCTACAACTGAGCATAAACTAAAAGGATGATTTTATTGAATATAAGTATATAACTTGTGTTCAGCTACAACTCACGCAGATCTTACCAAGCTCAGTATTGAACAAAATTTTACACAAAAAAGAGTAGAATCCCTTGGCTTATATAGGAAGAGGTTGCCGAATCTCATAATCTGTCTGAGTTGCAGCATGTAATTGACCAAAATTGAAGAACCTGCAATTTGCGAGCTGATTTTGTGTAGTCCGTAAACGTATTTTAACTGACCTGCAATGCGTTTCATGATTTCTACTCGAAGGAATGTGCTGTCCATACTTGACGTAAAACTGTTGGGTTCCATACTCCCCTAGGAAGTTAAACTGGAGGGTGATCATCCTCCGGCTTCTGTGGAGGTAACGGTTTCCAGCCAGGTTTCTCATCCCAATACATGTCATAATATATATGACCCGGGGTGTGATTTGTAACACAGCACCATAAACCTACGTAACGCTTAACACGATGCCTGAATTTCTGCTCTCTTTCCTGAAGACATAGTTTTACATTCAAGTATTACATAAATAATGTAGTTAGCAGAAGATATTAGGCATATAGCAAATTGTCAGTGCAAACTTGCCTTATCAGCGAACCCAGTGAAGGCATCTCGGATTGATAAGAAGTTTATGACTTTGATGTGCTTGAATGCAAAGAATACTTTCATCAGCTATCAAACAATCAAACACAAGCACATCAGTATAAATCATTGTCACCTAGAACGGGAACAAGGAACGCAACCTAATTTGACTCGGGGACAGTTAGGTACGAGATACATTATATATAAAAGAATATATTTGAAAACAAAATTAAAATAAAATGATTTTTTTCGTTAAGAAATTGTTTTTAAGAGGATTTTTTTTTAGTTTTTAGGTTTTATCTCGTTTTTTCCTCCTTTTTTTTTGTTTAATTTGTAAATGAAGGCCAAAACACCTTTTAAAAAGGTCTTTACTCTTTACATTTGCACACAAAAAATCCCCGATAAACAAGACAAAAAGAGATAAGAGACGTAAAAGGAAACTATAAACAAATTTTGAAGATCCACATAGTGACATATATAAAGACATAAAGAATATTAAAAAATGAAGAGTTACTCAAAGAAACACATGAAATAACCAAATAAAGAACCAATTTTGAATATGATGTGGTCAAACTTATGTTATGGTCCCACAATAATAAACAACAGCTCCAAACAATATATAGTCTTGTAATCATTGAAAAGTAGAAACAAGAAACAAGAAACAGAAAAGAAAACATAGGTGAACAGAAGAAGAAACAGAGAAGAGAAGTAAATCGTGAAAAAGAAGAAACGAGGAAGAAATAAAGGAGAAGAAACAAAAAATGAGAAGAAAAAGAAGCAAGAAGTGGAAAAGAAAAGTACCAATTATTCAAATTAAAATGGAGGGAACCATGTGAAGACGATGTTTTTGTCTTCTCACTTTTCGATTTAGTTCAGGGCAAAAAAATGGTATCCTTTCTCTTCTAAATACATTAAAAGGATATAATTTAAAGGAAACTAGTAATGTCATGCAAAGGTAAGAATTTATAACACCTAGAACATAGATCATACAAGAGTACATCTGCCATACAAGAAGCACATAAGACGCAAAAAGCGCGAGGCACATAAGGCACCCTAAAGACACCTCTTGTATCTTGCTAAGTCAGGAATCTGCGAGACGTTTTCGTTGTCGCTATGGTGCGCCTCATGCCTAGGCGCACCTCAGATGCGCTGTTTAAAACTGAGCTTTAACAATCATAAATCAATACCGTTTCTTCACTGCTATATTTGGGAAATCTTAGCACTCCACCAGCATTGGACTCATTCGCAATGTGACAATTTTTTGATCCCACTTGGCAAAGCTGCACATCAAGCCACGACTCCTTTATCTGCAGATATTTGCGCAATTAATCTTTTAGAACGTGCTGATTATATTTGCTAAATCACTCACTTCTTTACAAATAAACGTACTTCTTGAGGCAAAGCGGGATTATCCAGGAATGTGTATTCTCTTATGTCAATATGTGGGCCAAATTCTTGTTGTGGTAAGTTTTGCAACATCACGTTCACCTGCAATAATTAATTAAAATTTTTTATAAATCTGATAGATTGTCATGAAATGATATGAGGGTGTAACAGGAATATCGTAAGTTTATTAGAAGATGAGAATTAAAAAAGGCAGATGAGTTATCAAGAAATAATCTTGGTTTATTAGTATGAATTGAGCATTACGGAAAGAAGCAAGAATTATGGAACTAATATAATTTGTCGTTATCATCTGGGAGAGTTTCTTGCCTCTAGAATGCAAATTATACTGTGCTTGCCAAGGTTTTACTTTGCTAATAGTAGGTTCTATCCTCCGTCACCAATCTTTTCATAAAAACAATTACCAAAAGATTTTACTGTATATCTTCATGGTTTTGGATGGTCTAAATTTCCAGTTTGTGGCGCATCTACAAGCAAAGTATCAGCAACCAGTTTTTAGAAGCTCATTTATTCTGCTTTCCACTTCATAAGCAGTCAGTGTTTCACTTTACTTTAATTCAACTTTTTATCTTCACCAAATGCTTGTTTTTTTACCAAACCCCCATCCCCTCTCAAAATCTACTGTCAAATTAAATATATAGCTTCAATGTGAAAGCTTTACAGTAAAAATGAATTAATAATCTTCAGATTACCAATGCTTATAAGCCAGAATTTTAACATAGGAACTTTATGATCCAATTACCAAAATTATTTCACACACATAGCGGTGCCTAAAAACAACAGGAAACCATATACCGAAAGTATATATATGAACACACAAACATAAGATAAACAAAGGATTGAATCGAAAGAAATTCACCCAAAGCTCTACCTCAAAAACATGATCCAAAGGGCATATGAAAGGTTGCCTTGTCATGGTACCTTCCAGGATTCCTGGATGTCCAAACCAAAGCCTATCCAATCTGCACCAAATTGGAGGCATAACCTATGAAACACAACAAGAAGTTATTAAAAATCAACAAAGAATTTCGAGTAAGGAAATGTCAAATGACATATCTTGCTTTAAACAATAATATATTAATTGTATCCAGTAAAAGGTACGAAAAATATTCATTCAGTTTCACATAGAACTTAAAGATGCAAAGCAGGGAATTCATAGATAAGGAAAATTCATGACATATCCTGCTTTCAACAATGTCTAGTGCGTACACCCACCTTCTAGGAAGCGTTGCCAAGAGCCACTTCATGCTTTCCATGTGATGAATCAAAATTTTTTTTTAAAAAAAATCACCAAATCCTAGCATAAAGATACAATGACCACTCAAAAGAACTGACTAAACCTAGGGGAAGTTCTGACAGCAATATCAACAATATGTTCCTTAAAGCCTGAATGGCTAATTCATATCTGTGTGAAGCAGTGTTGCATGGTTCCAAATTTCCATGGAAAGGGAAGGTTACAGCTTTTATCTGAAGATTTACACATTTCTACTTCTCACGTCAATAGTGTAAAGCAACTATTTAAAAGGTGATCATGGTCCTCAACATAGGATTTGCATAAAGCACAACCAGAATCAGCCTGCAGAGCTCAAGTAATTAGTCTATCCTTAGTGAAGAGCTTACCTTGAATAAGAAGCCATAGGATGAAGAAACTTTTTGGAGATGCGTTGTTGAGCCAACAAGATAATAAAGCACCCTTGGAAGACACACTTACCAAGAGCTTAAAACACCTTCAAGTTGTCACAAAGAGCCCTTATGAGATGATCTGAGCTACACAGTTTGCTCGAATAGATTTCACAAAGCAAATAAGTTTTGGTCTCATAATTCAACCTCTAAATACGTGTCTTGTGCTCTATTTGTAGAAGTATTAGACATGTACAGGACATGCACGTCTAACCTATGATTTCATCTGTAATCTGTGAGCCCTAACTTAGAACTTAAGACCCTAACTTAAAGCTACTAAATACTAGATTAACTCCCAAAAACACGGTTCCTAGAAGACTCCTTACAGTAAGCTTAACTACAAACAATTCCTCAGTTTCCTGAATAAACTATGAGCATTGGTAGCTCTTATTACACGTAATTAACGCCATATAGTTTCATAATTTGACTTCCCTAAAATCTTCAAGCTAAGGATGGTCTTTACACTTTTCCATGGACTCTTCAACATAACAAAAGGTTTATCTCATATGAGTTAGTAGATTTCCTTTCAAATCAGAATTGAACTAGATATATACTGTTACAAAAGCAGCCTAAATGACGTCCAAATGGAATCCAATGAGACATTCATTCCTTGGCTATTTACTAAACCCGCTTGTTGTTTGAACTGACGTATTGAATCATTCATTGAGTAGCTAATTAACTTGATGCTGCTATATTTCAAAGGCTCTTTAAGTGGCCAAAAGAGTACAAATTTTCCCTTTTGAATTGTCATCAACAAAGTAATCAGCATTAAATGACTATGAAGACCATAACTTCAGTGAATAATTTAGCACTCCATTATAAATGCTCGGATCTTCTTCATTAGCTATGACTTTGCTTGATGAACTTGAACTGAAGTTAGCTCCCTTATTCATATAAAGCCAATCAAAATAAAACATGTTATTTCCCTTCTTATCATAAGTATGATACCAATGACAATTATTAGAACATTTTCCACCATTGCAATGGACAAACATTAAGACCTCTTTGTGATCTATTTAAACGATATGATTCTTTAGTATACAACTCATATATTGAACTTGCCAATTGTGTTGGATGCAAGAACTAACATAGTTTGTAATTTTTTAGCGGATCACTAATAATAGAATCATCATAAGAATTTGGTCCTTGACTCTAATTTCACGAGTTATTTTGCATCATTCTACCACCAAAATAATGTTTGAACTCAAACAATGCTTAGGTGAAAGAGCATACATCACAACTTTTGGCTTCAATGAAAAAATCGGATTCTTCACTTGCTAAGTCATTTCAAGCCATTTTTCATGCATCTCATTCATTAGTGCGTATTCCTTCATGGCCATGTAAATTTTCATAAAATCATCTTCCTTGCAAAGAAAACATGATATTGATAAAGTTTCTTCATAGCTATATACTTTTATACTGAAGACTCGATCGTGCGACTGATTGACTTACGAGAGACTTGGTTGTCTTGTCAATATCTTATCTTAAGACTACATCTTATCTTTAGTGTTGTTAGGAAAATGCTGTCTTCTAGTATTATTTTATCTTTTATTTGTACATTATAAGTGAAAATATCGCCCATCATTTTTGAATCGAGAGAAAGTTATTGACTTTTCAAACAAAAAACGAAAGTATTGAAACATGCAACCTATTTGACCTTTAAATTTCAGAAGTGATTGCATGACAAAGAAAGTAATTTGTTAATGATGTTGAAAACAAAATGCCACTAAGAAAGCAGTAAGCTCAAGTAATGTTGTCAAGTTCATGATGACCCAAGTCAAATTTACATATCAAACTAAATACGAGGCAACAACATTGGCTTGAAAAACCAAAAACATTAACCTTTAATTTCATTATCATTTAGATTCAAATTGGAGAACAATATACAACATAATTGTGCTTTTAGTACATTCAAAAATTAGTCCGTAGTTAATAACAATAACATTGCATATTTGCATGGTAGCAATGCTGCGGTGGGGAGTTTGTCTATGGTAAGTAAGAGGGTTTTCACTTTTAAGAAACTTCTTTTTGTAATCTTTTCATTTTCTTGCATAAATGACTTACCATAGAAGGTATATAGTTTTGTGAACCTACTCTAGGCTAGGTTTGTTAAAAGATAATTGATAGGCTGGTTCATTATGAATAAATCAACAATAAATTAGAATTCTAAACGATGCTTCCTTATCTTTAGTACTAAAACTATCATCAGTATTATGTTACTATTAATATAAAATGTAAAATTTTAGTCGATTGTGGTTAAGCAATGTAGTTATTGGTGCTCCTATGTTCATCACTTCATTATCAAGTAAAGGTAGTTAATGATATATAATATTTTAATTATAATCAAATCCTTATTTAGATATAGTTGATTAATTATACTTACATGATCACTTTCGGTCCATTATTGTTAGTTAAGATATATTCGTATCCTATGATAGTTGGCAATTAGCAGTCAATACTCAAGTTCTACATCATAATTGGCAAATCGTATTTGATTAATCACAACTAGTCATAGTTAATCAATCATTGATTCCTAGTTGTTCTTAAATGAGACATTTAGAATGGCTGAAGACTCTTCGTATGCATTCCTTGATAAAGTACATGTATTAGTCTAGATTCATAAATGAATATGAAGAGTTAGAGTTATCATGTGTATGTGAAAGGTCAAAGGTTCCGACTCTTCAAAGGCCACCATTATTAGAAGATCAACTCTAGCCCCTATATAGAAGGATTTTAAATTCATCGTTTCAAACATAAATAAACACAATCTTTCTATTAGTTTAATCTTCTTTACTTACAAACTCTCTTTAGTCTATAATTCCCTCCAACAATCATTATCATAACTATAAGTTATAGGCATCGGATTCGCATATATCCACAAAAATCCCATACAGATGGCTTCTTTGCTTCAACTTCTTAGACATTCAGCCATAATATAATTTATATTTTCAATTGAGAAATTTATGATTTTGTAGTTTCAAAACTCAAAATGAAGACTAGTTTAAGAGCTAGAGATTTGTGAGAAGTGGAAAATAATCCTAAGGCCGAAACCACATTTTCACATATTGCAAGTAGCACATCACCAAAGCGGGCTTCTCCATCAAAGGAGGTAATCAACAAAAACCATATCCTTCAAAATAATATCATTTTTCCAAGAATAGTTCTTGCAAGTTAATCCTAGGAAGCTTGGGAGACTTTGCCGAAAGAATTTAAACAAAATCAAGAAGATCAAGACCATCAAACTTCTATGTCTGGTCACAAAAAAAAAAAAAAAAAAAAAGAATGACAAGAAAGAGATCTAAAATACTTCTAAGTCTATTTCTGATAAAGGTGAAAATACAACTGAAAAGGAAGACAAATTTTCTCCATGTGTAGTTACAAGAGAACTAATCACAGAGAGAGTGATAGTAAATAGATAGGCAAGCGGAAAGCCTCACTGTAACCATTGCAAGTAGTTTGGCCATGAGGAGAAAGATGATGAATTGTTAATTGATAGTGGGTGCACTAACCACATGACCCAAGATTCATCCGGTTTTACTCAACTTGACACATCAGTCAAGATCCTATAAGATTTTGATCAATTGACAAAGGCAGCATTGCAATAGAGATTTACAAAGGAGTAAAACACATCAAGGAAGACTTTTATGTACCAAATTTAAGTAAGAATTTAACCAAGAATTTGACCAGTGTCCAATTGATGAGAAATGGATATATCGTTCTTTTCAAAGGTAATACTTGTCGTATTTAGATTCCTCTGAAAAATAAATCACAAGTATTTTTACGGAAGATCTGGTATTCATCACTTCAAACAACAACACAAAGTTAGATTATGTTAAGACAAGCCCGTCATAACCACAAACTAGTGATGGCGATCTTGATGTCTTTAAACTTTAAATAGTCTGGTAGCAATGTACTATTTCAAGTGTCTTTTAGGAGAACAAGTTTTTGAGCCCAAACTAGGGAAAACAATGCAAGGTGATACTAATAACTTTGTTGCTTATATGTTATTGTGTTGGAAGCGTAGGACACGTTTGTTTGCTTGGCTAATTGATAGAATAACCTTTTTATGTACATATTATGTGAAAATGAAACCTTATACAGTACAGTTTGACTTCAGTGAAGGATTTGTTGACTTAATTGGCATTAATTGGCATTAATTTTAGAAAATTTTCATGAAAATAAATGGGGAGTTTGGTTTCTCTAATAATAATATAATATAATTCCACAAATAGTGTCCTCGGATGAATAGATGAATAGATTACTGATACTAATATAATACAATTCCACAAATAGTGTCCTTGGCTGAATAGATGAATAGATTAATGATGTTGATGAAGTCAAGTGCTTTAGTTAGGAAGGGGGTCTAACGCGTGGGGAAGGGGAAGCATGGGAGGAGAAGAAGGGTTCTAACCAGGGGTGGTCTTGGCTAGAGGTGGTAGCACCGAAGGGGAGGGAGAGCAACCCAGGATGATGGTCTTAATGGATGGAGGAAAAGGAAGCAAGAGAGGATTGGGGTGGGTTAGTTTTTCAATTTCTTTTTTACTTTTCTTTTTACAAATTTTATTGAATTTTCTTTTTTTAATACATTTTACCTGTTGTAGCAAGTTAATTTTTTACTATGTTCCAGTTGAACAACCATTAAAGTTGGGATTCAATATAAATCAATATAAATCAATATTAATCAAAAGTTAGGATTATTGTAGAAAAATTAGTAATTATTAAAATAAACTAATAATATAAATATATTAATGTATTCCATTAGAAATTAAAATATACTATTTAACAATGAAAATAAAAAGTCCAAAACTGGTTTATATGCTGGTTCAGAATACCTTCCAAAGCAGCTCATCAACTGCATCTGAACCAGTGGATAACCAATTCTAAAGCGGTTCATAAATGTTGTTATTATTTTCAGGGCCGGCTCAATAGGGGGAGCACCATGAGCTATTGCTCAGGGCCCCGATTTATAGAGGGCCTCATTTTTTTCCCATAAAAAATTAGTTAGAGTAATACCAAGTATTTAAGTGGATTGAAAATAGAAAACTAACGATTACAATTTAACAGGATGATGATGATTATTATTTCTTATTGACCGGCGAAATATTAAAAATGAGGCAATGAATATTAGAAAGAGATATTGGTTCCATATAATTATAAAAATTAGAAATATTTTAATTCATTATTAAACAAATTTACAAATACTAAAATGTAATAGAACATAATTTTAGTTTTCAGGGACCCATAATTTATACGTTGCTCAGGGCCCTTAAAATATCGGATACGGCTCTGATTATTTTTAGATAAAATTACCGTGAATAATCCAACCTTTACTCGATTTTCCAACAATAATCCCAACTATTGATTAACCATGAATAATCTTAACTTTGAAGCATATTTGCCAAGAGTAAACCATAGTGATTGGTAACCTAAAAAAAAACTATAATTAAATTAAAACCCACACAACAAACCCCATCCCCACCGTATCCCCTCCCCAACAGCCACCAGTCCACCGCCCTAACCCCTCTCCTCCCCAACTGCCACCACTCAATCATCCCTTCTTCCTACCTCTTCTCAATTTTCACCGCCCAAGCTCAAATTTAATGGCGGCGGTAAACATACCAACAAAGTTTTTGTGATCTAAAATGGTTAAGATTTCTCTTTATTGGTATTTCTTGGAGGGTTCAGAATCTCATTTTGATCAATCGTCATCAGCTTCCATTAATTCTCTTTATTGGTATCTCTTTATAGTCTAAGATCACATATTTGAGGGTGGTAGTGGGTTTGGATAAGTGACCAAATAGTTTAGATTATTCATGGTTAATCAATAGTTGGGATTATTGTAGGAAAATCGAGTAAAGGTTGGATTATTCAGGGTACATTTTCCTCATTTTTATTGTTGCACTTTGACTTTTCTAACCCGCTCTTTCACCTATATAAATTTAGCATATTTTAGCTCAAGTCCTAGTATGCAAATTTATTACAAATGACGATGACCTAGAGAATGAAAAGCAAAGGAGAATGCATAGTAAATTTATACGAAAAAAAGAAATTCGTTTGAAACAGCTGGATGTTCGATTAGTTCTCACCAGGGTACGATTTAACAATGATGCAATAGCAAGTGCAGTTCGTATCTGCTTAATCTGAAGAGAAGCATTGAAGCATTAAGCATATGCAATAATTAATAGTTAGAAATAACAGACATTTGCAGTTCACGTCATACCTGGTAATTAACAACAGCAAAGTGTGATTCAACATCATGTTCGCCTTCTAATAATAATTTCCTTGGAATTGCTGGCTTAAATGATAGAAAACCTCCTGGCTCAAATTCAACATACCAGACAGGTCATGCAAGTTCCAAAACTTAAAATACAAGACAAATAGAAAACATTAAAACTTAAGCGTTCTCTTAATTCAATATGTTTGTCCCTCCTTCAACTCTTAAGCATAAAACATGACTTCAGTAACTTCTAAGATCAAAGCGAAAATTTGACTATGCTTGATGTATGGCATGACAAAATCTAACATGAAAAACATGTGTATTTCTTCTAGAAAATATAACGCACATGTAGGTTTTAGACATGAAGGGAATACATATGATATAAGCAGGCAAGCATGATAACCTGCCTGGAGGAGGAAATTTCTTGACCATGTGAAACGAAAAGAAAAAAAGTGAAGTACATGCATGATTTTCCACATGGAATGCAGCACAATTCATGCTAAGTCTGAATGATTACCTGGAGAGCTATAATAATCTGGTGAGTCATAGAACAACATTCCTTCTCGTAATCGATGTCTCTTTCCATCAGTACCAGCATATTGGAATGTAGTATGCACTGCATAAGGTTTCAGTTTGAATTGTTCGTGCATGGCCTGTCAATGATGTACAATGATGCAATTCAGGCTTGAAATACATGTTAAATACTACAGCTTGAAAGCCTGCATATGTATAAATTTAATATACAGCAGGTGATTTACATTATTAGAGCAATCGACACATAAATGGCATATATAACTAATAAGAGCTTGTTGAAATGAGAAATTACAAAGTTTATAGTGCTCTATAATCATGTGGATCATTCAATTAATGAGATAACCAGAGAAAAGTACCAAACTGATGCGTTGGTTTTAGGTCATATATTTGTTCCCGTTTTGCCCTCACTTTGCTGTGCAAACTGTGAAGAGTCCATTTATATTTAAAGATGTCCATATTTCACTTGTTTTTGGCATAGTGTAGTTATTAATGATTTCTGTAGGTATTTCCTAGGAATCTAAGTCACTCTCGCCCATAGTGTAAAAATGCGGTAACGGTTGCGATCGCGGTAACGGAACGTTGATGCGGTAATGGGAGTAAGCGGTTATCATATTGCCTAAATAGCGGTCAAAACTATAAGATATCCTATAATGCGGCCCAAAACGCGGTTTTTTAACACCTTTACAACGCGGGAAATATCGATTCGTCTTTTGTGAAAACCTTTACAACGCGGCCGATGCGATACGATGCGATGCGGCCTTGTTTTAGTTCTATGCTCTCGCCCCACAAAATAAGGAAGTGAAATGTAGGATCTTTGTTGGACCCTGAATGAAATAAGGAAGATTTGACCTAAGGAAAAGAAGAGAAGAAAGCCGAAAATTGACTTTAGGCCCCAATTGGACTCAATATCAAAAATTGAAGAATTTGGTCTCGAATTCAAGAGAATTAGTGAACAAGTGCTCCTCTTGCCAATGCCCATGTTGGTCCCTGTCTCTTCTTCCATAAAAACTTTTTGGAGCTTTTGTAAATTTGGAGTAGTAATCCCTTGAACTTTTATTGCATGCATCCAACAATAAATCCACCTCTCACAAGGTCAAGTTGACCTTTGATTCCTCTAACTTTTTCCATGGCAAGGGAAGGAATCTTAAGTGTTATGTACTCTTCGTATGCAATAGTTTAGGGGACTATCCATCATTCTTAGAGACAATCAGACAATCAACCATTTAGTAGTAGAAATTTTTATTTTTACTAAGAGAAAGTAGAGAATTCAAGTTGTAGATTAGTTTACCTTCTTAGTAGTTCTTGCTTTGTAATCTTTATTGTAACCATTCCTTAATATATACTCCTTTAGATATTGTGATTTAAAACTTTTAGTTGTACATTTGTTATCCCTTGTTGTGATCTTTTGTTGATAACATTTTGAGCTTTTTAGGTTAATTAGTTGAAGTTCATCTTTGTCCATCCATCTTCAAACTAGTAGCTTCTTCAATCCTTCATTTATTCATGTTCATGTTATTATTTTGTTGTAGTATTTTGAATTCATGTTAGTATGTGGTTATTTTCATGTTTGTGAAATTTGTTTTCTTAATTACTTTATTAGTGTTGTTGATCTTAATTAACTAGTTCAATTCTTGATTAATTAGTTAAATTTTTGCTTAGTTAGTTGTTAATCATACTTAGTCTAATTATGTTCTCTTTGATTATTCTTCATGTTATTGAAATAACTATGTGCGAGTATTTAATTTCTAGGGTTAAGGCCAAATGACCCATTAACATAATCGAAGGATGATTAGAATTAATTAATGTGAGTTTGGCTTTCATGTGACCTATGAAAGGTGGTTAGAACGTCATGCTCTTGGACCTAGAAGCTTGGTTGATGAATGAGGAGAGGCAAGCCCTAGAAGGTATGCCTTACCTCTCCCGATAGCCATTCATAAAAAATCTTGCTTGATGTGCTGAATACCATTGATGTATACTCATGGAATAAAAATGAGGTTGCTCCGTCACATAATGGCCGCTATATAACGGATTTTAAGCTTACCGATCCACGAAATCCCGTTATGCAACCTGTGATATTGAATTATGGAATAACCTTTTAGAGTAACAACCATTAAAAGTTATTATTCTAACAAATTAGCCATAATAATTTTTTTTAATATCTAAACTCTTCTTTCAAGGATGCTCTTCAAATCTCATAGAGCACATCAAGATGATCACAGCTGTATATGAACTAAAAAAAGTGTACCTGAACAAAATATGTATGCCCACTACAGGATATGATGTCCTTGCTGAGGGTAGATGGAGAAAGAAATACATGAATGGAAACTTCAATATTCAGTGACTAATATAGGCTTGTCAAATAACTGTGAACAGTCTTTGATAAACAAACCCAAAGCTCCCAACTTCACATCCAAGTTTAATTTCTTGCAAGAAGCTACACCAATCTAAACTGTTCATTTCAAGTATTCTCTTCAAATCTCACACTAAGCATCAAGATGCTGACTGCCGTACACGAAATAAAAAAGAAAGTGTACCTGAACAAAATATGTATGTCCACTACAGAATATGCTGGCTGGAAGGAGCCCCAGTTTGAGATTGCCATCATAAGCATACAAAAGACCACTTTCATCATCTACGGAGGGGCCAAGCTGCCTTCGTACAATATCATTAAATCCATTCTGATCCCATATCTTGTCATCAGCCAGAAGTAACTCTTTCCATTGTTTAGCCAACTTCATAGAAGATTCTGTAGGTCTCCAATGAAATATTCCTATATTGTATGCACCACTAACTGAGGGACAGAAATTATCAATGAGTACCATTAGAATAGTTGGATAAATCTCATATGATATAATTTAATTAAATATACATCAACTAACATTTAATGGCTTATTTACATCAACATTCTATTAAAGGCTTTCTATATCAAGAAAAGGAGAATGGCTCCAAGGCACAACAGAAACAAAAAACCCAATTAACTTGGTGGGAAGCTTAGGCATTGATTTTCCAGCTGAGAGAAAGGAGAAATGAAACAGCTAACTAGGAGTAGAAGAAATTCTTCCAAAAAATTTCAAGGTGTAAAGTCAGCGGGAGCTGGTCTATGACAAAAGAAGTTGCTATTACAGCATAAACACAACAGTAAACATTGTTCAAAATTACTATTGGTTGCCAAAACAAAAGCAACTATCGTTGCTTTTAAATTGATTCGTAATTTCATGGCGCATGAAAAAATAGACATTTTAGAAAACTGGACCAGAAACGTTGATGAAATTTAACTTGTAGGAAATCTACATCCACAGTATTGTATAAAATAAAGAACCAAAAAAATTATAACGGAACCTATTTTGTTTGATATATTTCATTAGAGAGGGTGTATTTAGATCTATATTTAGTACATAACAAGAGGATTTTACGAAACCACAAAAATTAAAATTTCCTGCAGGCTCACCTAACTGCCAAACATCCAAACTGTCATCAACCACTGTTGGGACAACTTGATCAGTGGATGTCAAAACATCTGCTTCAGGAAAACGGGCAAAGTATGGAAGAGGATTCTGTTACATGAACATGGAAGGTTATGAAAGGAAATTTTTACTTGGTATACAAACACAGAACGCTATCCAAAATAATGATTTCGTGGAAAAGCTACGGCAGGCATAGGAGAAGCAAGCATAACGTTTCCTTATCACACTGCAAAATATCGCCCGCATGTGTATTATCGCCCATATTGTAAAGCGTTTTAAGCTTGCTATGACCGAAATATAAGCCAATACAACAGCGAAACTAACTAGATCCACCGCAAAATCCACTTTGCAACCTATACAACCATTACCAAATTGTATAAATGGCCCTTACAGCAACAATCTCAAGGGCGGAACTCGGGAGGCAGGTGGGAGCCCCAACTTCCTCCAATTTCCGTAATTCTAAGCCTTTAGTACAATTTTAAAAGATTTTGATCCCCCATGAATAAACATCTTGGTCCTGCTACACAGGCTACCAAGAGAAGACTCAAGGAACACAATCTTTATGAAACAGAAATATATATCAGGCCCTTAAATCAATCTCTATGAGAATGGAGGGGTACGTGAATACAAAAACAGAACACAATAAAGCATAATACTGTTAACCACAAACAGAGAAACATATAATTGCATAGTACTCACACACCTCTTTAGCCAAGTATTACTTCTCAATATATTTCTTTAGCAAACTCTGGATAGTAGCAGACTGATTCCAATTATTTGATCAAAATTAATGTTCTATTGGTATTTTGTAGACAACGAACTTCGATAGAATAACATATTCTTTCTACATGAGAATTTTCAAGTCAGTGATATGCACAAAGTTTATCAATAACTATGACAATAGAAGCATCAAAATATTTTAGGCAGTATCCGCACTTCAACCATCACAAATGAGACATGTAGAATCTCAAACCATAATCACGACATGCTTAAATATAACAATCCCAGAACCTTATTACCACAAATTGGAATTTGGCTATAAAAACTAATAGATCATCTCTAGTGGTCTTCCACATGATTCTCCTTCTCTATTCATTTTGGTTTTCTACTATCTTGACTAGTAAATCTAAATCTTTCATATCTTTTACCACTCCAGCCTTCAATTCTATCTTCCTTACAAATTAACTAATACCCCACCTTTGCATATGCCCAAACCATCTCAAGGATTCTCTTTCATCTTCACCTCAATATTTTCACTTCTAAACCCTTTCTTGTATCTTCGTTTTGAAATATAGTCTTTTCCTTAAATAGAGGTTTTGAGCGGCTACCTAATTATTTGCTCATGCTTAATCCTCTACTTACCCTGTTACCCACAGATACCAAAGACAAGGTTTCACAGTTGGTTGTTGGCTTTTAATCGACTTGTTTGACCAACTAAAAATGTTAGTTGTTTATGTTAGCTTTAAAGTTAGCAGAAATCCCTTGCCATATGTTCGCTCATCCATCGAAGCGCTCAGATTTTTGATACTCTCATCACCGATATTCCTACAATTATTATTTCAAAAAGTGCAACATTCAAATCCATAAAGTAACAAAAGTATAATTATCGTCCGACACACTTTCCTTAAGGATTCAGAGTCCTCAATCACATAATGTCTTAATAGCCGCTCTCAATTATTGCCACAATTAATTCTGAGGGTCACACCTTTATGGATATCCCCACTATCTTAGAATAAGGATCCAAGGTTTGAAACATCAACTTGGAGCGATAGCTTTCTTTTTCAACTTTATAGTGTCTCTACTTGAGTAATTCATGCTAAAGTGACAATTCATGTACTCGATCACAATTTAAAACCTCATGACTCCAACTGTTGTATCAATCGTTCAAAATAAGCATTTGGTTTTCCTTAGTCACGTCTCTTTAGAAAGTCCTTAGTCACATCACAGCCTCTTTAGAAAGTCCTTAGTCATCTCATACAGAACCACATCAAAAGGCAAAGAACTTAGGGTTGAACCTTAGTGAAGGCCAATTATGATTCAAAAATCCTCTGTTGCCCCTCACATGTCCTTCACATATCTTGGCATTTAGTTTTCCTTAACATGTCAAGTTATCTTTTCCTACAGTCTTTCTTATAAACAGATCAAACTATCAATGTTTCAAGATCCCAATCTTAACTTGGTGCCCTTGGTTTTCCTTAACCTCGCGTGTACAAAACCTATGTACCCTAGCTCATTTGACACCAAACTTGAGCAACGTGGCACATTGCTTTTAGGCGATGACTTAGCAATGGTTCCATGCTTTCCACTACACCCGGACTTTGAAAGTGTAGCACGTCTCTTATTAGAGACGTCTCCATGAGAATTGACTTTTAGCTTCTATAAATATATACTTAACCTCCTCCCATAATTTAGAATCTCAATTAAAAATGAAAAACTTGAAATAAATCAGAAGTCCTAAGTTCAATGCATGAGTCTATGGCACAAAAAAATATAATTAAGACATCACCAACCTAAAATGCCTATAAGAAAGACATTAATGTAAACTATACTCTTACCACCAAGCCACATCTTTATATTATAATGGTGATTTAAAATTTTACTTCTATATAATGATCCAATGAAATTCAAAAGTTGAGCCTCATTAAGCCTTAGTTAAGATATGACCCAAATGTAAACTCAAGTCTCAAACCTAACTCATCTAAGTATTAAGTAATATCCCTAAAATCTTTGCAAAAATACGTGTAAAAATTCTTGTTTTTAGATTGGAACACATAGAATACACTTTGGCTTTTAATTTCAAACTCGTCTTTGAATCAAGCTTCAGCAGATGAGCCAATATTGTAATGGTGTTACGCTGTGGAAATGTTTTTTAAGAAATGCTACCACTAGCGTTTGTTAAAAATTAAGTGGTATCATGTAGAATTTCCCTTCTAGCTATTATCAAAATGTTACACATAAAAAGTTGATTAGAAACGAGCTTTCTCCAAATAAATGTGTTTAATTTTTCAAAAGAATGGAAAACTTGGCCGGGATATTTAGTTTAGGATATAATTGAGATAGATTGAATGGAGTTCTTCCAACAGGGTGCTCATTACAGCTCAAGGGACCAACATTACTATATAGGTCAGACATCATTGTCGAATGATGAGGATAGTTGAAATGTGTATATTAATATTGATAAGTGCAAATATGCTAAAGAATAAAATTTGAAATAAATACATAAGATTAGGACTTGGAGTCGTGAATATTGAAGACAAGATGAGAGAAAGTTGTCTACATTGGTTTAGTCATGTGCAAAGACCAAGGTTATATCTTCGAAGTGTTTATGAAAAATATCATAAACAATTGCAACTTGTTGGGACATATGACAAACAAAAAGGCATGAATTGAAGAGATTATAAATGTGGATGATCATAAAAAATTGATTTTGTTGGTTATTGATTTGTAGTAAATATTAAACTAGTATTAAATAGGGTTGAATAATCTTTTCAAGTGACAATTTCCCACAATAATTTGCTTCAGTTATGTAATTGGCCTCATATTGTTGGGATTAGACCTGGGAAAATTTGATCCGACCCGAAAATGAATCCGAAAACCGACCGAAAAAACCCAAAACCGACCGACCCGAAAATGGCTCAACCCGCAAAATGACCGACCCGATAATAACCCGACCGTAATTGATCTGACCGACAACCGACCCGATCGACCCGTTTTGACAGGTCCAATATCAGTTTATTATAAAAATCTCAATTTTCAAAAAATTTCAAAGTTTAATTTTAATTTTCAAAGTTTATCAACATTTTGAGTATATCCCTTGAACCCTAAAACTCGTTACAATATCTCAAATAACAAGGTAAAAAATTAACGTTTTTTTTACATCATAATTTTCTCTTTGAAAAAATGACGTTGTAATCACCTATTTTCCTCGCATGCAAATCCATATATATTTAACATCTACACTTATAAAAATGGTATCCCATAAGTTGAATAAGTTGTTAGTTATTCATCTATCTATCAAGCATGTAAACTGAGAAGATATTTAACATCGTTTTTACCATAGTTACGAATATTTCTGAAAAAGGATGACACAATCTCTATTCTAAAGCGCGCATCTTAGAAATCCTTCAAAATATATATTCCTTCACCTATTTTACTACCATGAAAATTGAGAAGATATTTAACGTTATTTTACACCTCATAACAACTATATTTTATACGTCATGACCCGTTGGGTCAATCCGAACCGATCCGGAACCCGGAGTGACCCGACCCGAAAATAACCCGACCCGAGAATGATCCAACCCGAAAATGACCTGGCCGAAAATGATCCGACCCAAAACCCGATCGACCAACCGTTTTCCCAGGTCTAGTTGGGATTAAGGTCTTGCCATTGTTGCGATGGAGTGTATAATACAATCATCAAACTTAAGATGTTCTAACTTACAATATGTTGTTCCTTATTCGTCTATAGAGGGCAAGTTGCCCAAGGAGGTTGTGGGTGCACTAGATCTATTCCCTCCTTTGAAAGTAAAAATATAATAATACACTCTACTTTCTAGCCTAACTTGATGGTGGAGTGCCTATGAATCAATATTAACATCTAATGATCTAATTGATTAGAAGCAGTCGGAGTGAATAAAATGAATTTAAATAAAACAAAAACTATTCCCATCAATACAATCAAAAAGTTATAACCCCATAAAATAAATTCCAAAATTATCTAACTAATGATAGACAAAAATATGCTAAAACATTTCAACTCAAACATAGAAGGCGCTTTAAGATGAATCGTTAAGAGTACCTTCAACCAAACCATGTCTGTGTCACACATGAGCAACTCATAACCAAATGGGAGAATCGAATTGATTAAGATAACTTTTTCCCTTCCCATTTTATGAAAAGTTGGTGTTCCCCATCCCACATCAATTGTGCTCATGTGGCTTTCCATATCAAAAACAGGAACTCCCTTCCAATATAAAGCTTCCAATAATTTAGTATCCATTGCACCTACACAAACCAATTCAAAAATCTGGAGATTAGAGTTTAGTATACTATAATGCATTTAATTAAGTACCTACAACAACTCAATCTATTCATTAAAAAAGTATCATTAAGAGGTTATAAACATCAAAAGCTTTTGATAATATATAGTTCCTCCACCCCTTAACTTCAACCTCTGTAATCAAACGAAGAAATAATGCCACACCTTTCATCCCGAGCGATGGGGTTCGCTACATCAATACATGAATTAGAAACAAACAACTTCTTACAAATACTTGAAAGAGTTGAGATTGGTATATTTTTCAGCTTTGAGAATTAGATTTTAAGGTTTAAGCTAGAACCAAAGAGGAACAATATTATTCAAGCATAAACAAAAGTAATCAAAATCAAGTTAATCATGGAACAATAGTGGTGAAGCTATGTCTTGAGATCAAAAAAGCTTACCAACTAAGAGATTCGATACACCTAGATCAGTCAAGTGTTTAACCCAAGTTAGTATAAAATCCATGAATGCATAGTTTCCAAATGTCACTACAATAATGTTATCCTTCGCCCTTTTCTCCACCAACTCTTTTGTCAACCGAAAGGACTCCAAAGGGGGCATTTTCTTAGTTTTAGAGGGAGTCTCCCATATGGGCTTCAATAATGTGCTACGAGTGACCTGGGCAACGGAACTTTGGGATGGAGAAAAGCTTGGTTCTTGTAAATGAAAACTCGCTCCTGAAATATGATTCAAATCAAACATATTTAATCAACAGTCATTCAGTATCATTCACAAATATCTATTCACTTTTCATAAAACATAAACATTAGACATAAGATATCGGTTTGATATAGAAGAGAAGTGGAAACCAACAAACCCTACATCAATCCACCTTTTGAAATAAGCACTAGACTACAAGATTGAAAAAAGGCTTTGCCACAAATCTCCATCCACTACCAACACAACCCCACACCCATCCCCTATAAAAGAAAGATATTGCAATGTTTAGAAATCTAAGGAAAACAAAGCATCAACTTATAGAATAAATCAATAAACAACTAACCATGTTATGCTTGGTAATTGCTTTCTATCAAGTCTCAACTCCAACTAGAAAGAATCACTCATCCTACAACCAAATTTACTCCCTTTTTCAACCTTTTTAAAAGTGAGACTTTATCTTAACATGCTCATTAATAAGAGGAATGGCAATATGGCATGTGGGATATTCAATCATCACTCCCTTAACCATAACTCAAGAGGTACAATTGTGCATCGTCATGTAGTTTTAGTTTTATGGAAACCGTACACCCTTGTAACATCTCTATTTATCTACGCAACTGGAAGAGTTCCCAACTTAACTACTTAACAACGTGCAGTTAATGACAGATTATTCACATGCTCCTAGGCTAACCAAGTTGCAGCATATTGTTCAGCTTTATAATAATGGTAATGTGACACATCATGCATTAAAACATGATCACTCATGTATGTAAATGGCAGTGTCAGGTGTAATAATCAAATTTCTTGTTAATGTTGTGGATTTATCCTTGCAAACTGAGTTAACACAATATTCTCCTAGAAGATCTACACGTTTGAAAAATTCACCTACTGTTTTATATGTTAAGGAGTATATCTTATTTTTGTATTCCTTCCCATAGTGTAAAATTGCAATAATGGTCGTGATCGAGGTAATGAAACGATGATGCGGTAGCGAAAGTGATGCGGTTATCGTTATGCCTAAATATTGGTTGAATCATAAAATATCCCTTCATATGGCTCTAAACATAGTTTTTTTACACCTTTACAATACAAGAAATATGAGTCCGTTATATTGAAAACCTTTACAACGTGGCTAGTGCGATGCAATGCAATGCGGGCGTGTTTTTACACTATGTTCCTTCAATCCTTCTTACCGTTTATCTATCCTTGGTGGCTTAGTCTATTTATAGTCCTCTATTGTATTGTTTCGAAATTATTCAAGTAATACAGTAAAGTATACTCTATACTTTACTTTGTTTTCTTTCTTTAACCTTTTTGATGCAAGTTTACATGGCATCCGCATCACTATCTTAGTTTCATGAAAACTTACAACATGATGCACTCCCACACCTGCCACTGTCAATACAATATCACTGGCCACTCTCCAATGTTTACACACCACATGAAATCCTTAAGTATAGTACATAAAATTCAAAAGGCTACAGATCCTCCCTTTCCACTACCAACCTTTCTAATTTCCTTTCTAGAACTTCCTTAAATACTACAAATCACTTAAGATACAGTGCACAGTGCACAGTGCACAAAAAACTACATCCACTAGAACGTTCTCAAATCAGTCCTAGACTTTAAACATCAATTATTCAATTATAGCAAGTCACTGATCAAAAAACTTAGACTATACTTATGGGGTATTTGGCAAGGTGGATTTGGGGGAGAGTAATAGGAATCTAAACAAAGAAAGTCCAAGTTCAGTGTTACATAATTTGTAATTTAATTCGCTTTTTGAATTCGTGATTCGCTCAAGATGGCAAAAAAAAAAAAAAAAAAAGCCGAAATCAACCATAATTTGCTTTTTGAGATTTGTGATTCACCAAAAAATAGCTAAATCATGTGAAACTGGGTTTGTTTACAAGGAAGAGGAATAAGTATAAAACTTAAACTCAATAAAAGTCCACAAGAAAAATGTTAAAGGCAGCTATGAAAGTTTGAGAGAATTGACAATTGTGCTTCAAAGTTCAACAGACTCCCATCAAAGTCTCAACTAATATAAATCTCAAAATCCCCATTCCTATTTGCCAAATACCCCATAAAAGCTTAAACAAAAAAATATAAATGAGCAAATAAAACATAAACAGAAAATACACAAAATTGAGAGATATCCACAATTTGTGGTTGTGTATCATCAAAAGAAAACGCGTTTGTTCCACATAATTGAACCTTTTTTGTCTAATATATTTTAATTAATTTAATTTTAATTTAATCAGCATTATTTATACATTTTTTTCAAAATCGTGCATAAATATAAGCAAAAAGAAAGAGATTAGGTCAAAAAGTACTTGAAGGCGAAGTAATAATAGAGATCTGAGCATCAGGAGGACGAGACGTATAAACCCCAGAAAATACAACAAAGAAGGAAAGAACAAGTCCAACAATCACTGTAGCATAGATGATCATTGATAATGGTTTTGATTTCGCTACTTCTTCACAAGGATTTATCCATGCCATTTGTGCCATCTTCCTCGTTGATCTATAACATAATAATATTAATTAATAAGATAAGATAAAAGAAAAAAAATGTAGAGACTCGATTCAGAACAGGAATATGTGGACGATTTGAAAGTAAATCAAATTGTATTGTGAAAGTAAAATACTCAAAAGTAGAGAATCTAAAGAACATAGAAAAAAAATGCAAAAGAAATGAAATGATTTTAAATACAAAATGAGTCAATTTGATAACGACCAAGCCACTAACAGATTTAATACCTTAACTTAACAATGTTGTACACAAGAGTCGTTTGTATAATTGCAACTTTACTCGAGTCTTATATCCAACTTTAGTGATGGCCATGCCCCACGGGGCGGGTCACCCGAAATTGAATTGGTTTCGAACCGCTGAAAAATCAAATCAAAATCATTTATATTGATGCTTAATTATAACATATAGAATAGAATTGTCTATGTTATTCTCTCATGCACCTATTTTGTTCACCTATTAAAAATCAAACTCGATGCTCTAAATAAAACAAGGACTCATTTTGTTCATTTTGTCTAGGGTTCATAAAATATGATAAATCACACTGACCAAAAGTCATTTGATATTTATGATTTCAATATCCACAAGTACTTTTTTGCTATAAATTTTGCTGCAAGTACAATTTGTAAGTAATCTAATACAGTTGAGGAAGTGGTGTTTTAATAAAAAAAAAGTAAGAAAAAATTAGAAATGCAATGAAAAATAAATTAAATATATAAATAAGAATTAAAAAAATTTTGTTTCTCTATGTCACAATTAGGCCTGTGCAATGGGCTGGATCCCCATTGGGGCCTCTGATCCATCCCTTAATTGTAAGGGTTCTATATGGGGGAAGGTTGAAAAGAGTTGGGCTTAAAATATAACTTATAAAAATTAAAAGACAAGAGTTGGATAAGGGTTTAAAAAAGGTTGTAAATGGGCCTTGATTAAAGTCCATTGCCTTCCTCTTTTACCACTTAATGTTATATATAAATTAATACATAACTAATATGGAGAACTAGCTCAGCTATTTTTTACCACTTAATGTTTCATTTTTAATTATTATTATTATTATTATTGCTGAAGAGGAAGATTGTCATTATACAGTAGCAAAATGCCTAAATGCCTGCCAAAGGCAAGCTTTAGTTTCTGTACCCGAAAAATTATTATTATTATTATTTAAATTATTTTTTTTCAAATTCTGGAATGAATTTATATGTTCAATACAATACGCGGGCCGGGTTGGGTCGGGCCTTATGGGCCAGGCCCATTTAAAGCACGTCTTCTATTTTGCAAGGCCCGATTTGACCCGGCCCGTTTTTCTAAAGCCCAACCAAGCCCGTATCTGGCCCGTTGCACAGGCCTAGTCACAATTAAAAAAATAGAGCAAATTAAAAGTTAATGGAATATTGGATGGGAGTTGAATTAATTAATTTTGTAGTAATTGGAAATTATAGTGAATTCCAACTCATATCACATATTGGACCATTGGTGACCTTTGTCAGTACATCGAATTTTCAAATGAAAATGTGGTTTAGAAATACAAAAACGTCATTAGCAAGCAAACATAAGCATAATATGGTACTATTTGGAGTAACAAATGGGTTATTTGATTAATTAGATTAATGACAAAGGGTTTGTTGGTTCCTTTGTCAATGGGTTTTGCTTTCAAGGCAGTCTCACATTAAAATTCAAAACTCATCAATTCAATTCTTTAATATAAGTAATTTTCAATCCTAATTATATTATTTGTTTCAACTAAATAAATTTATTATATAACAATTTGCAATTGCACAATAATTATAAAATGTTGAGAATAATTAAATTCTGTAGATAAGATAAGAAGTGAGAAAAAGAAAACAAATATTTGAATACAAAAAAATTAAAGTCGCGGAAACATTATTTAAAATTAAGGAACACAACAAAATAAAATTATTGGCAAGCTCATGAGAGCGGAGATCAAATTATGAATATTCAAAATCGCACATATGTTTGGAGGCGAAGTGTTATACTCTATAAAACTTTTTTAACCTACTCATTGTATTATGTATTATATTCTCTTCTCATATATTAATAATTTTTATGTTTTTTGGATTACTTAAAAATATTTATAATATTTTAAACTTACTTCGTTTTTTTATTTGCATCCAAACAACTTTTTATGATTTTTTCAATTGTTTATATCTAGAGTTATATATAACTAAAAATTATAAAAATTTTATATCATGAAAATGTGTGGTCGAGATGAATAGAACAAAATCTCACATGATTATTTTTTTCGTATACTAGCCCAATATGTAAAATAAAAAAGTGCTATAATGGGCGGGTACGAGCATAGTTATCAGAATCTCGATTCTGATCTACGATTCTACGATCTTACGATCCAAAAATAGGCGATCGATCCGGATCGTATGTAGGATCTTAATGAGGTAGAATCGTGCGATCCTACTTGGCTCAAGAATTTAGGTGATATGATCATAACACGATTCTACGATCCCACGATCCAACGATCCGATTCTACATGGGTAATTGCAATCGTAATTATTTTCGTATAATACAGATTTTACTATATGTATATAAAAACTTAAAATAATTATATTGGCATTATTATAAAATTCAAGTTTTTCATAATTTGCTGTTTGAAATGATTATTAAAAGTATTTTTTTCACAAAAACATTAGAGATGAAGTCAAATAAGGTTTTACTTATACCTTACCTTAAAACTTAAAAAGATAACAAATATAATTGATAATCAAAAGCTCATTAATGCATATTCGTAGGATCACACGATCCTACGATCCGATTCTACCGATTTCGATCTACTCCTTCACCGATCTTAGGTAGAATCTCGATCCTAATAACCTTGGGTACGAGTAAAAAACGAAGGAAGTATTAAATTTAAATTTATTGGTGGTTACTTAAAACATATTTTGTAATTTGTGTAAAAATTTAAAACTTAAAAAAATTCATTTGCTATTTTAAATGTTTTGTTAATTCTTATTAATATGAAAAATAAATAATTCATATTTTAAATCAATTAAACAATGAATGCTAATTGTAATCATAAATTCTTACTTGAGACCGTCTTTTGTAAAGACGGCTCTTAAAAGCTCAGTCCAATTCTAAATATATATTATTACAACTCTAAATATAGATTTGGGCTAAACTTTAAGAGTCGTCTTTACAAAATACGATCTCTCAAGACAACACCCGCTAATAGTGAATTGATGGTAAAATTTTAAGTCACCCGTATTTTATGTTTGATGAGGATTCGTGGTAACAATTTTAAATTCTTTTATACTTTGATTATGTTAAATCTAGTGGTTTCATTGAGATGCGCCTATAATAAGTGTAAAGTAATTGCAGGTTGCAGAACCGCAATAGTGCAATCCAACACATTTGCCGTCCTTTGTAGGTATATTAATATTTTTATTATTAAAAATTTCTAATTAATCATGGTGATTTGTAAATATAAAAATGACAGAAAAATAATAAAAAAATTAAAAATTAAATAAAAATAATAAAATCTTCATCCTATCAAATCCTGTCATATAAAGATAATTTTTTAATCTCACAAATAACCGTTATTTATTAAAACCTTCTACTTCTATTACTTCCTCCGTTCCATAATATTTGCTACTGATTGTGACATTTTCCCACACAACATGTCACAGTCAGTAGCAAGTATTATGAAACGGAGGAAGTATATCTAAAAAATCACTATTAATAGTAAATACATAAAACAAAACATATAAGTAGATACTAGATAGTAGTGAACTAGTGATTTTCAATTCTTAAAAAAAGGAGAAAAGGTAATTTATAGTCTTAAAATTGACTTATTTTAATTTATTTTTATTGTGTATCTTTTTTATACCCAATTCTTATTTATCACCACTTTTTTATTTTATTGTCACCCCTATTTTTTATTTATTAATTAAAATGACGAAAATGCCCTTGGACTTAAAACTTCTATAAAACACTTCAAACTCACTCCATAACACTTTTATCACTCTAAAAGCTTACTAATTCTACACAAAAAAATTATCGTAGCTAAAGCATTGGACTTCGAATCTTTACCAAATAACCGAGGTAATTTCTAACTTAATCTCATTTCAAAATTCAAAAAAAAAAAAAATAGAGTCAAGTCGCACAAAACGTGCGTTTGCACTATGGTTGGGTCGTACATTTTTTGCGACCCAACCATGGTGCACACACGTTTTGTGCGACATGCCTCTTTTTCTTTATTTTTTTTTTAAAAAATTTCTTAATTATTATTTTTTATTATTTAATTTATTAAATGTTAATATTAAAATATATTTTATTTAAAATATTTTCGTTTGTTGTTATATTATTAATAAATTAATAATATTATTATTATTATTATTATTTAATTTATTAAATAATATAATAAAAAAATATTTAATATTGTTATTATAATAATAATAATTATTATTATTTAATTTATTAAATGTTAATATTATTTTTTTATTTATTTAGTAGTGATTAATTATTATTTTAATTTATTAAATAACATAATAATAATTATTTAATATTATTATTATAATAATAATAATTCCACATGGTAGCATCCAGTTTTAATGAAATGTCAGGGGTAGCATTTTTTTAAGAAAATTTCACATGGTAGCATCCAGTTTATACACTAACTAATTGCCGTAGCATTTTCCGTTAAGTTCTTGTTAAATTCCGTTCAATTCATCATTTTATAACTTTTTTCCACATGGTGGCATTCAGTTTTTGTTTAATTCACCATTTTAACGTTTAATTCACTATTTTAATGTTTAATTCATTGTTTAATTCATTAACGCTCATAAATGTTTAATAATTTTATTTATGTAAAAGTTATAAGAAACTATCTAATTCAATCGAAACAAGTATTTATTCGCCTATTTTTCGATACGTAAACCGAAAAAGATATTTGATGTCATTTTTACCTATCATAACGATTTTTTTTTCAAAAATCGGACGTTGCAATTAACCTTATGAGGTAACTCTTTCAAAAATCCGGTCGAAATAAGTACTTATTTGCCTACTTTTTGATACGTAAACCAAGAAAGATATTCGACGTCATTTTTACCCATCATAACGATTTTTTTGAAAAAACGGACGTCACGACTATTCTTAAGGGATAACTCTTTCGAAAATTCGATCGAAACAAACACTTATTCGAAAGAGTTACTTGTTTCGACCGATGAATTAAAAATTAAAATGGTGAACTAATGTATTTTTCGATTAAATTATTAAACATTTATGGGCGTTAATGATTTAAATGGTGAATTAAACATTAAAATGGTGAATTAAATGTTAAAATGGTAAATTAAACAAAAACTGCATGCTACCATGTGGAATAAAAACTTATAAAATGATGAATCAAACGGAATTTAACAAGAACTTAACTGAAAATGCTACGGCAATTAGATAGTGCATAAACTGGATGCTACCATGTAGAATTTTCTAAAAAAAAGTGTTACCACTGGCAATTCATTAAAACTGGATTCCACCATGTGGAATTTCCCTTAAATTTATTAAATGTTAATATTTTGTTTATTTATTTAGTAGTGATTAATTACTATACTAATTAAATTGTAGTTATTTCCTTTAAATGTAGTTATTTAGTTTTAGTAGTTAATGTTTAATTATTTTAATTTTTTAATAATAATTCATTAAATTATGAAAATTATAGTAAATGGCTAGAAACCAGGGTAGAGGAAAGGGTTTTTTTTATAGTCTTGTTGAGCGGCAAAAGCTCTAGACCGACTTTACTGAGGGAGGACCCCAATAAGAGAGGGGTTACGAGATCTGCGAGGATGGCTAGGCAGGAACAGGCGGTCAGACATAGTCAGACCCAACGTTCGAGTACGGTGGACCAAGTGCGTACTCGCTTTGATCAGCAGACAAGCCTGCGTTGGCTTTCAACTCTGCTGGTAGTCTGGTTACCAAAGTGCATACAGTCGTTTGTCCACGCACACACAAATTTCTCTTTGTGAGGAATCTATGTTCCAGCCAAATAACACACGACTCTCTTATTCCTTGTCGACCAAGTAGATACAATCTCATCCCACCTGTTTTCGAATTCTCTAGTCGTCATACTGTTGACTAAGGGGTTCCATTTTGTTTGTTTGAAAACCTGCCCCTGTTGGTTTTTCTTCCCACCGCATAGTTTGTCTATCATGTTCTCCACATCATTGCCAATATGCCATACTCATAGCAAATGACGTACATCTACATTAAACAGAAAATCTATATATATATATATATATATATATATATATAATATATATATATATATATATATATATATATATATATATATATATATATATATATAATATATATATATATATATATATATATATATATATATATATATATATAGCTGCAGACAAACTCAATAATTAATCAATATGACCATTTTACTTGGAAAGACATCACGAATAGCTGCAGACAAACTCTCGTCTCGGTCCGTTATGATAACTTTAGGCATTTGAACTATATATAGACAATAATTAATCAATATCTACATTCTTTCTATTCACTCTTATTTGCCTATCTCTATATACCAAGAACGAGTGGTTATGTATTTCCTTTTCACCGGGACACACTCTTAGCATCCAAGGTCTTTCCCCGGGTTACGACTGCTTCCTATAATCATAAATTTACAACCACAAGCAGTACTTTTAGAACCAGGTCTAATAGCATTATCTAAGTTTTGCAAATCACCACTAAGATTACCATATCTGTGACATTTTAAATACAAACTAACTCTTGAACGTCCTTCTTTACGTTTATAAGAAGCACGAGTAAATTGAAAACCAATTGTTAATGCTATCTTATCAGCCCAAGCATGTAATTTATCTACGGAATCAAATTCCCTATCCGTAACAAATCTATCAGAGTAATCTACGTTATCTCCTAAGTTTTCAAAGTCCTGCAAATATATAATTATTTTTGAACAACTAAATAAATAATTAAATAAACTAATAATTAAATAAATAATTAAAATAAATAAAACATAAACATTACATAATTTAAATAAATAATAATTAAATAAACTAATAATTAAATAAAGAAATAATTAAATAAAAAAAATAAAATAAATTAATAATTCAAATAAATAAAACATAAACATTTACATAATAAAAATTAAATAAATTAATAATTAAATAAACTAATAATTAAATAAGTTAAAGAAAAAATTTTAAAAAAATTGAAGAATAGGGCTCCAGTGGCACATTTTGTGCGACTCCGCCATGGTCTGGTCGCACATTTTGTGCGACTGCCGACTGGGGCCCTGATCTTTATTTTTTAATTTTTTTTTGAATAATTTCGAATCAATTAATTACTTACCGAATCGTATTCATGCTCGTTTTGGTTCGTCATTGTTCTTCGATTATTACTTTTAGCTTGTTTTAGTTCAGAGAGTTTTTTTAGAGATTTTTAGAGAGATGTTACAGTTTTTGAGTTTGAAAATTATGCAGAGGCAATTATAAAAATCCAATATATAGGGGTGGCGATAAAATGAAAAAGGTCGTGATAAATAATAATACCTTTTTATACTCCTTATTAGAGGTGTTCAATGGGGCGGGTCAACCCAACGGGTCAAGGGTCGGGTCACATTTTAATGGGTCATTAGCGGGTCGGGTCAAAAAGGGGGGGGTCATTAACGGGCCTTGGTGTAAAGGGTCGGGTCGGGCCGGACCGGGTTGGATAATTATAATTATTAATTGCGGTAAAAAAACTAGCACTTTTTAAAAGTATTTTTAAATGATATTATTATATACATGAGTGGGTCGACCCAACGGGCCATAAAGTATAATAAAAAAAATATTTTATGGAATTTAAAAAAAGGGTCAAATAGGGTCGGATTTAAATGGGCTTGACCCGCCCCGACCCGTTTAACATTTGAAATGACCCATCCCGCCCCGACCCATTTAAATTTTAACCCGACCCGCCCCGGCCTATTGAACACCTCTACTCCTTATATACACAAGTTTATATTCCTAACTCTTCATTAGCATATAACATGGTTATAAAATTTTATCTGCAAGCTTGAATTATCAAAAAGTTCATCCCTTATTGTGGACTTAATTTTTTTTGTTGCTACTCGCTAAACTTATTTTTTTTTTTGTTGCTACTTGCTCTTGCCGTCAAGTGGGACCCATGAATAAATGAGTATAACCAATATAAAAATCAAAAATACAATTTTAAAATTCTAAACAAACATTCAACACAAAAAATATAGTAACAATACAAAATCTAAGGTTGCTTAACTTCAATAAAAATAATAAAAAACATTATCCAAAATACTCTAAAAATAAAAATATTTCTAATCAAAAGGGGAGACATTTCACGATACAAGAGGAGTACCTAAGGTAGACAATGAATTTAAGACCTTAGAAGTCCACACTCTTGTAATATCCAAGTAATAGACTAAAAACTTAGAGACTGGCTTTTGGACTATATTTACATCTCAAATATTTTTATTATTTTACAATTCAAATTTTTAAAATTATATATTTTCAAAATATGCGAACGAACGAGTGGATTTATATTACTTGCAGGTATTATTTTTGTATTGTTATTAGTCTATCTATTTTAGCGGGCGGGTATTATACGTCTAAAAAAAGAAATTCAAAAAATATTGCCCAAGTCTATCCGTTTTTCGATTCTAAGGTAGTCCATCCATAAACAATTTAAATTTTACTGTACACTAAAAACCCCTTTGGTTAGTAGTACTAAATGGTGGTAATGAGAATGATTTATCGTATAAAATTTCATCAAAATTTCAATGTCATTCTCATGTTAATGAAACTTTTTTTTTGAAGTTAACTTGTTGCATATATATAAATTAGGTATCGAGATCCACCAGGGTTAAAAGACATGGTGGGAAGGTGATAGCACGCGGAACCGTAGGTCGTTGATCGTTTAACTAGGTCCGGTCTACACAATTAACTTTGTTCTCCTTAAATAACCCTAATGACTAGCATTAGTGGCAAGTAAGGGGTCGATCCACAGGGAAACGTTTTGGTCAAAAAGAGTTTAAATGACAAGAAGGATTATGATTTTTGAGTTTTTATAGTGACAACAAATTTCAAATTCAGGTTTTAGACAATAGATAAAAAGACTAGAGTTTGGAGATTTTAGCTTCTTAGTTTGCTAAAGGGATGGGTTGAAAATATGTTTTTAACATTGTATGATAAGAAAGGTCTTTCTAATTTAGTTCCACAACTTCTGGGCATAGGAACTATATAGCTACTAATATGGTTTAGGAGATTCAGCTTCTGGGCGTATAACTCGACCATACTAACAACTTCTTAATACAGGCTCATGACCCCCAATTTATGTTAAAACAAGAAAGACTCACATAAGATGGGCATGGTTCATCATCCTAAGGACGGGCTAGGCCTCAAAGGAATCCTAATAAAGTTAGCTTCTGGGCTACTCATTACTAGCATGAATTCATACTTCCCAAGCATTCAAACATTCAAGCAACATAAATTGTCCATGGATGAGGATCGAAATGGGCTTTCGATTCCTTACCATGGAACTCACATATTCTTTCATGTACATATTCGTGATCAACCCATTACCCCATAAGCAAATTAATTAGTTAATTACATCCCCAAACTCTAGAAAGTAAACTACTCACACATGTTTATGGAACAAAATACATACATTATCTTAGCATACATGATTCAATAAACTAAAAGAAGTATGAGCTAAGAATAACTTACTACCCTCAACTATGGAGGGGTTGAAGACAACTATGATAAGAACAAGAGCTTCAATATTCAAATGATAAAATACTCTACATCAAGTTGTAAACATAAACCCACAAAATTCTGAAATATCTATGTACTTTGATTGATTACCAAATGAAAACCACTTCTAACTACTAGTGTTTATGAACTAAATTACAACTTAAAGCTTGAAACAAGGAATGAAAATGCTAAAGAAACTGTTTGTATGAAGATTAGACAAGTTTCTGAACTTAGGAACTACTTAGAACACATTTAAGGATGAATATGCAAAGAAAGAAGAAAGGATGAAGCTAAGCTCAGCTTGTGAGCTGATGGGTGTCTCTTCCTGTAACACTCCTGAATTTCCGACCCCTTAAACGAAACCAAAACCGTAATGGAAGAGAGGAAATTCGGGTGTTACATAAAAGAAAAAGGAAAAGAATTTTTGATAGACGTTTAAAATTAACTTTAAAGATGTGAGTGGAAATTTCGGTAGCATCCGCTCTAATACTGTGTGCCTTTGTAGAAAAACAAAGGTTATTTAGAATCTAATAAAGTAATTAAAGGCATCAACAAACTCCCAAAACTATTTCAAGACGGAATGATTCATCGCCGGCTTCTCGAATCAACATGCCAAGCATGGATCGTGGTTCCGTGTCGACGCTTGCGTTTTAGAAAGACTTAGTACTTTAGAATCATGCAAGTTACTACGCAGCGGAGATAACTTATACAACAAGGAGGACATGTGCCTCAAGCCAAAAACATAAACAATTATAAATGCAAAGAAACTACATGTAGCGTCGAAAGCAAATATATAGCGTTGCACGCTTCAAGGTTCTCACTCACTCCCCCCGTATGCAATGTATAAAAGCTCCATCACCTGTAATGTCTATCTATGATGTCCCCGCTGCTCAACGTAAGATTATAAATCAACGCGTCATAGCAGGGCCATCAAAGACGAGCCATCGACAGAGAAAACAAACAGTACACGTCAGTAAGTAACATCATATCGTAATAAGGCCTAATTTGCATCAATAAAGTATGTCATAAAATGAGGGTGATTTGACAACACTCCAAGTGCCAATCATAATCACTGAACATCAGTTCCTACTTCTCACTGTCAATTACATTTTCTTCACTTCTTTTCGACTTCATAACTGCTCGGTATCACTTGAACCAAGAGCTTAACCACTTCAAATATTTATATATATATACGTGACTAGAGGCCACCATATTGGGGTTTGCAAGACCTACATGGCAACACCTCAGCCAAGGACGGTGACGGCCATGCCGGCGCCCAATGGCAAAGTATGATCATACCCCCGTACAGCGACCATATATAGATGGTCCATGCCTCCGGGAACTAATCCAGCTGGGGTACCAATCCAGTGGAGTCACAGTAATTATCCAACTTAATATCTCGTCAATAAGGGTCTCATTCCCATTCCAACTTCATAAATCCAACATCTTACTCTTGCGATATTACAACCCATTCTCTACCATCTCTACAACTGATTCACACTTGTAGCACTAACTTAATAAAATTTAATAGCAATTCATATTCAGAATAGCTCATATAATATTGTTACGCAGAGAAAACATGTTCAAGATGCGTGCAAGAACTAACTACTGCGTGTACTTACCTGCAACTGCAAGATAACAAGCCGCAAAAAAAATCACTTCGACGGAGGTTCTTACACCCCTCTTATGAACCGGTCACCTATACACGTTTAAAGTAAGACTAATAAGCCTATTTCACATCATTTAAGAAGCACCGACTCATACAAAATACACCATTAGCCAAACAAGTTTCGATTCAAGCTAATACTCATTCTAAACGCACTCATGCAATAAATTCACCCATGTTCACATATGAACTACTCCATGAATTTCAATCAAACCATAACATTAGAATCCAATCGATTCTACACCAAGATAAGTTCAAGTGAAAGGATGCAACCCTATGCTTGTGCGCTCTAATCAAGCTACTAATGGGAAAGTTTAAGAACACATAATGTATGATGTTACACTCAATAACAATCATATCACTCATGGTAGTAGTGATTTATTATTTTTCCAAGGTTTTTAGAGTAAAACTATTACGAATAAATTAAATTTGTAGCTTGACGAATCAATAACGATTCGTATAACTTGGGTCAAAGTCGTATAATTTAGCATCACAATTGAACATATCAATATAACAACCAAGCTCAAAACTAACCACCTCATCAAACGACTATAACCACGTCAATACTTTCATTAATGGCAATCGCGACCTTAATCTTTCTTAGTAATTATTATTATCATTTAATTCCCAACACTAGATATCAAAATTTCCACTTACATTATTATAATTAATGGTACATAAACAAAAATAGCCACTACTTATGTGGGCTAACAACTATACCCATCAACAACTATCACCAACACATCCTAATCAACCAAACTAAGTCTTAAGACAATTTATAAGATTATCCAATTCAATCATCACACCACTAATGTAACATAAAAGCACATACTATCAACAATTTCATCCTAAAATCAAACCTTAATCAAATCATGTTCAAAAACACCACATTTAACTACTACCCATAATAAGATTCAATGAAATTAACACCAAAACACTACCTTTACATTCATTATTATATAGATCTTAAATATCTATTTTCAATTCTCCATAATAATCAAACTCATAACAAAAAAATCAAGATATCATGTTCAAATTTAACAAATTAAACTATCTAAATAATAAGAGATTAAATATCACAATATACAAACTTAAAATGGGTAAGAGATTGCTCACAAAGAGGAAGAAACATGGCTTACAATGGGGAAAATGAGAGAAGAGGGAGATGGGGCAGCCTTGGGAGCGAAAAACGCAGCATTATGCTGCTGTTTTGGGGAGGATTCTGCAGCCCCTGTGCTGGCCGCCGGTTGCTGCCTTCGGGTGGTGGAGGTGGCTGCCGGATTGGTGGTGTTCGTGGGGACTGCTGCTGGCGGTCCTTGATGGCGGCACAGCTACTTGGTGGTGGCTCAAAGAGGAAGAGAGAGAGTGAAGAAGAGAGCTAAGAGATGGAGAAGAGTATATGGGTGACGGCTCACTCAAACTAGAGGGGTTTAGATTTCACAAACCCTAACCCACAATTACTTTGGGCAATACTACTCACGATGCCCATAAATTTTAACCCGAAATATTAATAGTGACTTCGTTTGAGTCGAGTTTAAAAACGAAACTGTTACGATTATTATTAATTTACTCAACTTTATTTAAGTAATAATCTCCCGTATAATTAGACGTGTTCAACGTTTAGTTAATAAATATTTATGGGTTCCAAATGTTAAATTTTCGATGTTTAATAATAATCTAAAAAAAAATTATTTTTTAATCACGATTTAAATTATAAATAAATAACATTAAAATTTGCGGGGTGTTACACTTCTCTTGAGAACCTTGGGGTATTTATAGGCAATTTCAAGTGCTCATCCACTTGCCTTCATGATGATTGTAGAGATGGTCCAACAAGCAACCTTCTCCATCATTAGAACCAGATGCACAGGAGTAGAAGCACGCAAGGGGAAAGATTGGAAGAAGCATGAGGCAAGAAATCACGGGTCAAAAAGCAAACATTGATCTGCAGACCTAAAACAGTCGGGTCGACTGGTCCTGGTCGACCAGTCGACTGGTTTGTACCTAATGCGCACTGCGTCTTTGAAATGCCATAACTTGGTCGTTTTTTATCGGATTTGGGCATGTGGCCAGTCGTTTCGAAGCTAACGGACCCAATTTTAATCTCCAATAAAAATATCTATCAAATTCCAAGTGTGTTGAAAGGTATGATCATTATAAGTGGACCCTTTTGCATTTGATGATCGAAAAATGTAGCATTTGTTTGGTTGGTCTTCTTTTCATTAATTTGACTTCCCTTTATTTACCAACTTAGTTCCTAAGGTCACCAAGCCTCCGAGAGTAAGACGATAAATATATTTAGTGCTTGTCATGGCTCGAAAACCTGCAAAAATTCACAAAACAACAAACACTACACCAAAAGAGTAATATCCTCTAAAATAAACACAAATGGACTTAAATCAATAGAATAAAGCATAAGGATGACATAAATATGATTCAAAATTAGGGGATAAAATATACATAAATCATGCGTATCAAAAGGGTTCCATACAAATCTTTTCATGCGCAATCCCCGTATCCCACCTAGCAACCATATGAGCAACATTATTTCCATGTCTACGCACAAAAGTACACACGAAATAATCAAAATATTGAGATGACTCAATGAGGTAATCGGTGAGCAGATTTATGTGGGCGTTTCCATGTTCCTGCTTCGTAATGGCCGTGATCACTCCCAAGGAATCACCTTCAAGGTGAACACGATCATAGCCCCATCTTCTGGCAATATCAATAGCATATACCGCGGCAGTTGCCTCCGAGATAAGCACATTCCAATTTGCTTCCATGTATCGGGTAGCCGTTAGCAACACTTTACCATTATGATCACAAACAACCACACCTAACCCTCTTCGTAGAGCCGACCCAATGTGAGCATCGAAATTGATTTTAACCCAACCTTCACGGGGCGGTTTCCATCTCTGATACGAAAGAACACGTGGAGGATTGGAAAAGCCGAGCTTCTGAGAGTATTGTCGGTAGTCAGTTATCAACTTGGAGAAGGAGGAGGCCATTTGTATAATATCACAAGTTGTATTTGCCATGACTCCTTTGTTCCTGCAGTACCAGGCAGCCCAAGTGGTAGAGATAAAGGAGCATACCTCATCATTTGAAGCATGAGAAAACAACCATATCAAAGCAGCCGAAAAGGAGATTTTAGGAGCATCATTGATCAAAGTACGTAGTGGGTGAGTTAGCCACATCATATGGACTTTGCGACAATCCACAAGAGCATGTTAATGAAACTTTGATCATAAAAGAAGTTTTTTGTGTTCAAATTTCCATTATAAGTTACAACATAATACCACCTTTCCCAGAAAAAGTCTAAGGTAGACTAGATCCACATTAACTTTTGGGTGGACCAAATTTTCACTCTCACTCTCCTACTCTACTTTCAATCTCTCACTCCCTTACTCTACTTCCAAATTTTTTTAAAAAAGAAAAAAAATAATTTAATTTAATTTTTTACTTTTTAGTTTAAATTAAAATTTTTTGTTTAAATTTTTTAATTTCTAAAATTTTTAATTTTAATTTTAATTTCATTTAATTTTCAAATTTTTTAAAATTTTTATTTTTTTTTAAATTTTTAATTTTTGAATTTAATTTTTTTATTTTTTTATTTTAAAATGTTTAGTTTTTTTTTTTTAAATTTTTATTTTTAAATTTTATTTTTTAAATTTTAAATTTTTAAATTTTTTAGTTTTTATTTATTTTTGTAAAATTTTTTTAATATAAGAGTGAAATGAACGAAATGTGAAAGTATGTAGAAAACTTGAGTGAAATAGAGTGGAAGTGTGCGGTGAAGAGTGGGAAGTGGAATGAAGTGGAGTGCAAGTGGAGTGAAGTGAAGTGTAAGACTTGGTTCACATTAATATTAGTGTGGGCTAAATCCACACAAGTCCTTCTCTCTTTCCCAATGGTAATGCATTAGAATGGAATTTATGACGAAAATGAGATGATTGAAGTTGGACAAGAATGACCATCAAGATAGTAAGATATTTTTCAACCAAAATTATACTAATTTTTATTCTCATTACCACCGTTTAATATCACCAACTAAACAGGCCGTAAGTCCATACAAAGTAAGCTTTTGAATTATAGCATACTTTTATTATCTATCTATTATACTCAAACGTTTCATTAGTCAGCAACCGCGCAAGCATAATATTTATATGAGTATTAATAATAAAATAAAAGAAAAATTACTTATATTAATTCAAATTATTCATAATTTTCCTATAATAATTCCACTTATTGATTAACCATGAATATTCCCAACTTTGAGGGGCATTTTCCTAGAGTAAACCCGGTGACCGGATAACTTGCTATAGCAAGTTTTATTTTTTTAAAAAAAATAAATTAAAATAATTTGCCGAAAAAAATGTTAAAAAAATATTCATAAAAAATTTATGATTTTTTACTCCCTCCGAATCAGTTTAGAAGTCCCATTTGGGATTTCACGGATTTTAAGGGTGGAGTGGGGTCTATTAAAAAGGTGGTAGTTGGGTATTTTAATTGATTAAATTAATTGTAAAGGTGGTAGTTGGGTATTGGGAATGAGAAAAGTGGGGGTATTTAGGTAAAAAAAGGATAGACAAAAAAGAAATGGGACAATTGGTATGGTTTTGCCAAATAAGGAAATGGGACATCTAAACTGATTCGGAGGGAGTATTATTTATAATTTTTTATGTAAATTTTCAAAAATATTTTCTAATTTTAAAGTAATATTTAATTTATTTTTTTGGTGAATTACCTACTATAGCAGGTCATCGAGTTACCGAAGTTTACTCTAGGAAAATACCCCTCAAAGTTGGGATTATTCATGGTTAATCAATAGGTGAAATTATTGTAGGAAAATCATAAATAATTTGGATTATTATAGGTAATTTTTCCTAAAATAAATGAGTTTAATTGTTACTCCAATATTATAGACAAGGGGTCAAGGGGTTTTGTTCAATTTTTCGTGGCTTTGTCAATGGAGTTTGCTTCCAAGGCAGTCTCACTATCACTAGTCACTACTCACTACTCACAAAGTCACAAGTCGTAATCAAAGTCCGGTAAATTACATATTTTCATCATTTTAAATTTAATTGAGTTTGCTACCAAACGGATTAAATATGATTAAAGCATTGAAAACTAATAAGTATTAATTTTTGAAGTTTTATCAAATTATCATTACAATCTATTAATTTATAAAATATTTTATGTCAAGTGTTAATATAGAATGCATCTTTCCTAATACAATCCAAATTATCAATGCAGAGTTTTAATAGTAATACAAGAATTGACATTGACATAAAATCTACAAATTCATATTAATGTTACTATTAATGATGTCTTTTTAAGCTTTATAAGAAAATATAACTCATAAATCGAAAAGTATTCTACTAACAATGCCTTTTGTGAAAATTTGAAAAATAAGCTTTCTTTCAAAAAAAAATTTAAATAAGTTTCGTTAATGCCAAAGCTGAAATCAGATACTTGACTGTTGTTATTAACAACGAACAATAGAAAGTAGGGATGGACATGGGTCAGATCTGGGTCGGGTCCAGCTAAACCCAGATTCAGACCCTAATATTTTTGTTGAACCCAAACCTGGACCTAAATCCATAGATAGGGTCCATTAGGGTTTGGCGGGTCTAGGGTCTGAATCTGAGTCCCAAACAAATTTTTTTCTCTTGAATTTTTTTAAAAACCATATTATGAAGTACAATTTTGACCATTCGGATAAAATTATGTAAATTTGTTCGACCAACAAGGATTTTTTAATACTTTATACTAATTGAGCAAATAGATATAGGAAGTTCTCCATCATTCAAGTTTTTATACCAAAATATTTATCAAGTCTTTAATTTTTAAAGTATAGATACAACGACCACATTTTAAAATACATAAACTGACAAAAAATCAAAATAACGTAACGTTCAGAAATATAACAAAATTTCAAATCAAATAATTAAATACACATGATGACTAATATATAATTTAAAAAAGAGATGTAAATTGGTCCACGGGTCGGATCTGGGTCTGAAACGTGTAGACCCAGACCCGGATCTGGGCCCTTAGGTCATGGACCCAGATTCACAGGGTTCAAAAATAGGTGGACCCAGAACCTTAAAATTAGAGTCGGGTCGGGTCTAGACCCTTAGGGTACAAGACCCATGCAGCCATGTCCATCCCTAATAGGAAGACAATGTTATAACGTTTGAAAAGACAATAAAACAACAAATGTCAGTTCAGCGAACATATATGTGATTTTTCTTGTTCTTTCATATGTTATGAAATTGTTTTCCTTTTGTCGCTGTTAGTAAAAGTGAACAAAATCATGGTGAATTTTGTCTTTCTTGTTTGTTGTTAATAATAGAGAACAAGTCGAGACTCTAGACTAGGACATGGAGATGCTTATTTTGGACATTACAATTTTCCGAATCTTATTTTGGAGTTTTTTTAAAAAAGCTCATTTTAGTCTATTTTCCCCCTTTTTACCTTATTTTCCTTTGTTTGTTGTAAATTTTCTTGTTTGTTGTTAGTAAATTTATTGTTTTAAAGTTGTCTCATTATAATCGTGTCTCGGTCTCTTGTAATTTTGTAAGCAACTGATCTTGGGTAAGACCGTCTTAGAATAAGACGCGGCCCAATATGGAGCCCATAAGCTTTTTCCATTTCTCTGGGCATTTTTCAATTTTACTTTTAAAGGTATCAATTTTGACCTTAAAGATATCAATTTCAACGTAAAGTGGTACTTAAATATATCAATTAAAGTAAAAAATTACAATTTGAACCTATAAGTGATCAACTTTAATGTTAAAGTGATTAATTTCTACCTAATATAATTGACAGTGATAAGTATGAAATTGTATGTTGTTATGTAATTCATTTATTTTGTTGATAATTGATATAGTTAACATCATAACAAAAACAAGATAAGTTCATAATTGATGTATGTTTGGAAATAATTGACACTGATAAATAATGAATTGTATGTTGTTATGTAGTTCATTTATTTTGTTTATAATTGATACAGTTAACATCATAACAAAAACAAGATAAGGTCATAATTGATGCATGTTTGGTAATAATTGACAGTGATAAGTAATGAATTGTATGTTGTTATTGAAATTTTTACTTTAATTGATATGTTTATGTACTTTATGTTGAAATTGATATCTTTAAGGTCAATATTGATACATTTAAGGTCCAAATTGAAAAATATCCAGAAAATGAAAAAAACCAAAAATTAAAATCTGGAGCGCGTGTGGTGCACGCGCCTGAGAATGGGCCGACCCAATGGTCTTAGAATAAGACGGTCTTACGCAAGTTTTTGTGTTTTGTAAGAGTAGCCACAAAGAAAGTCTATTTCATGCGAAAACATACCGGCCCAACAAAATCTCCCAAAGACTAGGCCCAGAAAGATATCCCTGGACAGAATTTAAAACCCAGTACTTCAGTATTTCATCCCAACTAGACCTGTGCAATGGGCCGGATACGGGCCGGACCGGGCTCAACTTAAAATGGGCGGGGCCGGGCCGGATCTAGGGAAAAAAGAAACGGGCTTTAAATGGGCCGGGCTTGATGGCCCAACCCGATCCGGCCCGGCCCATTTATAGAACGAGATTTAATGTTGTGGTAGCTCTTAAACAGTTTACATAATGGGCATTATGTAACGTAAGGGGGAGTTATTGTTCCATGTCTTGAACCTGTTGAAATCTGGAATTAACTAAAAATTGATTAGAATTAAGTACTTTGTTGCAGAGGTGTGATTTCATAAATTAGTTCCCATATGATCTCTGCTAAATAAAAACCCTTAAGTAAACAAAGTTGCATAAGTGGTGGTTATGTGATTTCTTCTTTATTACTTTGGCTTAACTTATAATGTTTCTGAGTATTGAAGCTTTGTTTAAAGATAGTATTGAAGTGGTAGAATTCAATTTCTTACTCAGTAATGTATTTGTTTTTCTCATTTTTGACTTATATGAAAATTCTGCTTAAATGAACTTTTATTAAAGGTTTCTGCAGAAGAATCAGTCCCTGAGCTGAGGTTGAATTCCAACCTTCTCCAGGTATAATCTTTTTCCTATATTAAGAAGGCCCGTTGAGGACCCGTTTAAAGCCCGTTTTAAGCCCGCTCCGTATATAGTAAAAGTTGGCCCTTTAAAAGTTCGGCCCATTCAAGGCCCGACCCGTTAAAAACCCGTCTAATTAAGGGCCGGGCCCGGAGGCCCGATAGGCCCCCGGCCCATTGCACACCTCTAATCCCAACGGACAGTAGCAGAAGCAATGCGGGCTTCGCACGCCTGTCCAAACAATGAGCTAATTGAGACAAGAAAATTTGAAATAAATAAATAAGTGAAATTTATTTTTAAAAAATATTACAAGAGTAGAATTTCTCTACGGCTACGATAGCCCCTCCCTCCATATTTAGTTATTTTTATAATTTTCTTTTATTTGTTTTATTTTATTTTATTAATTATTTGCATTAATTTATCTTCAAAAAGTTTTATAAGTGGTCTAAGTTGAACAAAATCTTAATTGATGATAACTTAAAGATATACTTAATTTGAGAATATTAAACTATAGGAATACTTATAATTATTTGATTCTCATAAAATTGCAGTTATTTTTATTTTCAAATATTACATGGCTAGTTATAAGTGTATTATAGACTATAAATTTTTAAGATAAAATCGAACTAAAAAATAAGTATGTTGTGACAACTCCCAAATCTCATGTAGTTGGTGATGGTGCAACGAAGAACAAGAGTATGGTGCAATTGGAAAGTGTTATTGGGCAAGGCAAAGTCTAAGAGAGGACTTGATCAATGCTAGAAGGTGCACCAAAAGTGACTTAGCATGTGCCTTGAACGAGGCATGCCTCAGGAGAACCATGCTCGAACAAGACAGCAGGTGCGCAAAGGTAGAATGCTCGAACAAGACAGTAGCATATATTCTTGCTCGTTCGAGCAAGCTAGGCAGTGGCCAAATGCCGGTTCTGTTCGTGGGTGGGACATGTCTTAAGTTGCCCTAGGGTTATTCTAAACATAAGGGACTATATATATGGTCTCAAATCAGGTTTAGAACAACATGAGAGTGAGACTGATTGAAAGAGAAACCTACGGTTAGTAACCAAAGAGTTTTCTTCTTTATTGTGTCAATTTATGAAGGTTATCCGTTGTTGAATGGAATCAGTATCTCAAGAGTTTGATATCAAGTATGTGTGGTTAGTGATTAATGAATATCCAAAAACTCGTACGTGCGAACCATCAAAGTTCCCAACTCCTTGGGTGTGATATAGCTGGAGTCTCCAAATGAACACTTCCAAATCCTAAAGATTTGCCACATCATGAAAGTTGAGAAAAGCATGCAAAAAGGTGGTAAAAGACTACATTATTAAATATGGACAAGTTAAAAATAAAATTGATATAACCTAAAAAGAAAATAATTAAAGAAAGATAAGAATCTAGTTACAACAACAGCCACTTTGTTGTTCAATATTTGGTAAATATCATATATCTGTCTCATTAGCCACGTCCTTTAACAATATATACCAGTCTTTTTCGCTAACTTATGTCGACTTATTTTAACTTGGAACCTCTTACTCTTTAATCTCCACTTAAATTAATACTCCCATATTATATGATATCATGTAATGTTCATTTAAAGTGGTAAAAAAAAATTGGATAACATATACCGTCTTTTGATATTAAAAAACCAACTCAATTAAAATGATAAAAAATTTTAAATTTAAAAGTATATATATATATATATATATATATATATATATATATATATATATATATATATATATATATATATATATATATATATATATATATAAAAAATAAAATCTGAAACTCGTAATTTTTTAATATTTAAACGTACAAAATTGTGTTTTCAATGTTTATAAATGTTTGAGTAAATTGATTATCATATGGTTTTATTACTTCTATAAGTTGAGAAAGAATTGCTATTGACTGCAAAATAGTGTTCATTATGAATTCCTCGAAAATAAGGTTTAGATATGAGAAAGTGACAAACAATTTATGCCCGTACTCCCTACAATGAAAGAACTAGAGAATTATGATTAATTTTACCTTAAAATTAAGTCTTGTATAGTATGAAATATAAATGATATCATTAACATCATTAACTCTAAAGTACTATATTTTGACATAATGGCAAATTAATCTATGACATGATCTTACTGATGGAGATATTCTTATCGTAAACATAAAGAAAAATCTTTCTGAAAAGTTAAGCAAAATAAAACAATTAGGGCTTGTCATTGACAAAAGTTTACACAAATAAATAATGGAGGCCAGAGTTTTAAGGAATAATGAACCCTTTACATATGCATTTAGTAAAATTCATGCGATCAAAATTTGGTCCAAACCATCAATCAAATCGAATTAAATTGTAATTGAAAACGATGCTATATTAGAGATCAAATGATGCGTTTCGACTTTTAATATCACCAAAATCGAAAGTGTAAAGTCTTGTGTGAAACAAATTACGCAATCAAATGAAATCGATATTTACAGGAAATAATAATGCAATAAAACGATACAAAAGTTTAACGAGGTTCGCCCAATTTAGGCTACGTCCTTATATTATCAAAGGAGTTCAAAGAACTCTCAAGAATAGAGAATTACAATTGAGAAGAGATATTAGGCTAGTGTTTGGCTTGGGTTATTTTTGTTGGATGTTTTTGGATGAGCAAATGAGCTCTCTATTTATAGGAGAGATCATACTAAGCAACATTAAGTACATTAACACTACGAATAAATGCCAATGAAATAGCCCCATGTATTGGAAGAGTTGAAAAACAGCATCCTATACTGTCAGAAGATTCGCTCGACTGGTCGAGTGAGCGGCTGGGTCGAGTGGAGAAACAAAAGCTGCTACTGGATACATTCTGACTTGTTGCTCGACCAAACAGAGGAGTTCGCTCGGGTCGAGCGGGGTTTGCTCGGTCAAGCGAAGGTCGAACGACCTTCAGATCCCTCCTGGACAGTTTTTGCTCGACTTGCATAGTAGAGCATCTTGCATTAAACCTTTACACTTCTTCATTAAGTCCCATTAATTCATGCTTTAACTATCCATTCAACACCATATTAAGTTACCAATTTAAATCACCAATTAACAACCTCATAGAATTCCATTCTAAGAGTTCACTCATGAATACACTTTTTAATTTGTGCACTCAAATCACACTTAATCACAACAGTAATTAAATAATTTGATCTTATTTATAGTCTCATTAAAACTTTCTATTTGATGCCTTTGGAACCTTCCGATTTCCCTGTTCGATCCGATTTTTAAATTGTGATGACTAAACTCAACTAGAAAACCTATAAATTGAAATCTGAAAATTTTAAATTTGCATTTTTTATAAATTGTAATTTATAAAATGTTAAATTCTTAAATCCTTTTCTTAAATGCTCAAAAAAAAAAATCCTTTTCTTACAAAAAAAAACCTTGACCTACTATTATGCTTGATATTATTAGATCGTGATAATTCGTTACATAATCTCAACGTGGCCCACTCATGTGGGCACGGGACATCAGTAGGCCAGGGCCCACAAACCCATGGGTTAAGAGCGTTGACTTGCACATACACTGGGTGAAGTTCATTGATTTCTAAAATCATATGGTAGTAGGAAGATTAGCTCACCCACTATATATGCAAGTCAACAACCCACTATGTTAACGATGTGGGATCTTGTCTCACATGTGAAGTATTTTCAACACTCCCCCTCACATGTGAGCCACATCATACTAGGAACTACCTTCGGCTCTGATACCATATTAGGCCGTCACAATTCGTCACATAATCTTACCGTGACCCACTCGTATGGACACGGGACATACGTGGGCTCGGGCCCACAAACCCACGGGTTAAGAGCGTTGACTTGCACATATATTAGGTGAGGTTCATTGATTCCCAAAACCATATGGTAGTAGGAAGATTAGCTCACCCACTATATATGCAAGCTAACAACCCACTATTTTAACGATGTGGAATCTTATCTCGCATGTGAAGTATTTCCAACGGATATTGTGTACTTTAAATCGGTAGAATGGAACTCTAACAAATTGAATTGACGATTGCATATGTGAAATCATGTATAATAGTTGGAGTACTACATTTTCATTATAAGATAGGCCGAGAAAAGGAAAGACAGACTAAATTGACCAACCCTGTAATTTGAATGCTTATTGTAGTCTAAGCTAATTTCGACTCCAATTGAACTTGTTTGGAATGCCTTGTAAAGTAGAATCACACAATATTACAATTCAGGCAACAATTCTAATAACATGAATCCTTTTATTATTATTAGAGATTTATCTTTGAAATATTTTAAAGATTTAAACTTGCTGTCGTTTACTCGTTTGGATTATCCATTATTTTGATAGAGTAGTGAAAAATAGGTGCATCAAAAACCTAATCGAAATGACAAATTTTCTTTTAAGATCGTCTTATTGTGAAACGGCTTAATATGGATTGACCTAATTTTAAATTTTTTAAAATTTAATGAAAAAAATTATTTTTATCTAGTTAACTCGTATGAATGTTTAACTTTGGGCTACTTGTATGAGCCCATCTCACGCTGATCAGTGTCATACAAGACTTGCTTCATAAGATCCCTTAGTTCGGACTAAAGAAACAACATCACTCGATCAAAAAACAAAGCCAAAGAGTTGATCTTTAACTAGGAAAAAAGGGGTCCCAAATAAATTGGCTTATTCAAAAATCATTGTTTTTTTTTTTGGAAAATTCTTCATCTTTCTCTTTTGGTATAGTATAGTGCCTAAAATGGTTAAAATATATTTTTCGTATACCATTTTGGATTAGGTTTTTGAGGCATCTATTTTAAACAATTTAACTTCCATTGGTGATTAGAGTTATTATTTGCAATTATTATTTTTTTGATGTTCTATAATATTTCACTCTTTCCATCTTTAATAAAAAAACAATTTAATAATATTTTTTCATCATACTGTATTCTCACTCATTAAATCATTACTTTTATCCTATAATTCAAAAGATTTAAAATTGACAAATTAAAATGACATTAAAGATGACTTTTCTTAACAATCCAAAAATACAATTAATTCAAAACAAGACACCGGTTAAATACAAATTTATTAAAATAGTTTCAATAGAAAGTATATATTTTATATGATAAAAATTTAAAGTAATGGTTTAATAAATGCATGGAGTATAAAATGTAGTAGCAAGTAGCATGATTGTGACATGAAGAAATAAAGTATAAAACATTTTTGCGTGTTATAATTTATTTAGTTACGATATTGTATGGGCCCCGGCCCATATTAAAGAAAGATCACCAATTATTTTGTTGTGTTGTGGTTATGATTTTCTTAATATTAACAAAATATATACTTTCTCCCTATCATATTCCTTGCACCAAATAAATAATTGTAAAATTTAATATATTTGTCGGACCGTTTATATCTAAATTTACACATAACTAAAATATAAAAATTTGAGATTATGAAAAGAAGTAACAAGACAACTAAAATAAGTTTCCACATAACTATGTTTTTTTCTATTTAATAGTAAATTATCATAAAATGATAAATAGTGCAAAAGTTAATTTGATGCAGATTATATGAAAAGTAGAGGTGTTCATTCGGGTCATCGGGTTGATTTCGGATCACGTGTTTTGGGTCCATTTTTAAGTTGGGTCAAATCTGGTTCGGTTATAAAGTCGGGTGTCTATCGGGTCATCGAGTTTGTTTTGAACGCCTCTATTGGAAAGGAGGAAGTAGAAGTATAGATAAAGTAGTAAGTAGTAAGTTAGCTAGGTGAGTGTCAAAATTGCAATGGGAAGAAAGTTTTGGAGGTTTGTGCATGTTGCTAGCTGTTGTTGTGCAAGTTGTGTGGCCATAACTGGTTTTGGTAATATTCATATAATAATACCATTGGCATTACCAGCCTCTGTTTCTTGGAAGGAGTATTACTATTTATAACTATGAGTAAGTACATTATTTGGATGGGATTGCTATTTATATATTGCAACTCCCATCAAAACCCTTTACTTTAATCATTTAATTTGGTCAACTTTTTTGACCTGTTGAAAATTATGAAATTAAGACAGCTGAGAGGATATAGTACTAAGAGTCTCCATCCTTTTCTAGAGCAGATAGTCTTCTGAGAGATTGTCTTTCTGAAAGACGTCTTTTAGGTCCAGTCCATTAAAGTTTAATATCTACTTTTACTCTACATTTTTTCTTGTGGGCCAGTTCAATTAGAGATTGTCTCTTATAAAGACTGTCTCTCACAAGAATTTTGTGTTTCTAGAGTACTATTGTTAAATTGGGCTGGATCTTGGATTTGTTGTTAGGAAAATATAAGGAAATCACTAACAAAATGTGCATTTTATTTTTAATTTGTTGAGTGGGACACATCATTCCGTCATTTTTTATATGCGAACTCCCATTAAGTTTGCATATGGAGGGATTAAATAGGGTCCCAGTTGATCTGAACCGTTTATGTTACACTGGACTTATTATAAATATGTTGACTTTGGAACCATGGAGATGAAGACTTGTTTAACTCAAACATTTGTGACATGTCGATTTACTATACAAATTTCATGACTTAATTCGCTCAATGTTATGCATTTAATCCTTCATCTCACTTGGTTAAAACATCTTAAAAATTGTAAAAACTTTAATTATCATTTGTGATGGATTGTTTTAACGTAAATTTAAAAGGGAGATAGTTACATAAGTGAGGAATCTTAGGGCATGCTTGTACTGAGTGTTAAATATTTAAGAAAGTAAAAAAAGTCAAAGTAAGAAGATAAAGTTGATAAACGAGAAATTAGTGAATTTTGATTGTTGTAGAGGTGGAAGAATGGTTGTAAAGTAATAAAAAATAAAGGGAGCTCTCAATTTTAAAGGGTAAATATTTATCCTAGGGGAGGGCGGAGGAATATATTACCTCCATAATCGAGGAAATTATTTACTTTTTCCTTCATTATTTTTATTTCATGCTCATTTTACCTTCTTCACAACTATCTCAACTACTTCAAATAAATTTCTATTTGCTTTCATTTCATTAGTTTAACTTTATTTCTCCCCTTAAATATTTACACCCAATCCAAACAGCTCCTTATAATGATCACATTAAATCTTCTACTTAATTGAGTGGTATTCATGAGATCCAATAGCGTTGTTAGGAATGATCTATAAAAGAGACATTTTAACTTAAATTTTGTTACACCAAGTTCACATCAATTAAGCATAACTAGGATAGAAACCCGTGCAATGCACATATTTTTAAATACGTTGATATTTTAGTAAAATTTTATACGAACGAAAATATTAAATGAAGGTGCGTAATAAATTATTTACATACATACATTGTAATTAAAAAAAGAGTTAAATATAAAAAACACAAAAATAAGTTGTTAATAAAGAGTTTATAAGTTTTGAAACACATCTTTATATACTACATTCTCAGTACGTAGTACGATACGATGACATATTTCACTTCTCGTTTGAAACACCTCTTCTTAATCCAAGACTATAATGATATAGTTATTTTATTAATTACCAATTTCCGTGTAATGAGTTTTTGAAATATGTGTTAAGGTATTGTTATTGCATACCACTTCAATTCTTCATTTTGGCATACTGCAATATCATAATAACTGCTATTTCATTCACAATTTCTCAGTGCTTGATGTGTTCATAAGCCCTTTCAGCAAATTGATCCCAAAGTCTTACACCCAATTTAATTCCTCTATTTTGGTAAAAGTAATAAAAACTAAGTCAAATACTCCCTCCTATTCATCCAAGTTGTCCCATTTCCTTTTATAGGCAATTTACTCAAGTTGTCCTATTTCCTTTTTCGTCTATCCTTTTTTTACCTAAATACCCCCACTTTTCCAATTTCCAATACCCAACTACCACCTTTACAATTAATTTAATCTATTAAAATACCCCACTACCACCTTGGTGGACCCCATCCCACTCTTAATATCCTTGCCAAACTCAAATGGGACAACTTGGATGAATAGGAGGGAGTAATAAATATGTTGAATATATTATTCACCAAGTTGACATCAAAACAATTAAGCATAATACTTTCTTATTTCAGTGACATTATTTTTAACGTCCTCACATTAATAGCTCATTTTCGGAAAGTGTCGATGTTTTTTTTTTGAACTTTAGATATATCGAAAATCTCTTTCTTAATATATGCAACTATATTATCTAGTTTTACGCTAATCAAAAAGACTATGAGGTATTTGGCAAACGGTTGATAATTGGTAGTTGATAGTTGATTACAATGGTTGAATTGACCAGTTAGATTTTATTAACTAGTTTGACCAACTGATTTTGAACCCGTTGCTATGAGCAGTTTGTTCAAAAAACAATTTATTAACAACAACAAGTTATTTCAACCAGCTAGTTTACAAAACATTAACATTAGCTAATTTGACCATTAAACTCTCTATTTCTATCAAAATAAGATAAAAAACGTCCAATAAACTGTTTTGTCAAACATCCATATAAGCAATTTCCAAAATGATCCTCTAAAACGATTTCGTGAGAGTTCTATTTTTAATCACACATATGTCTTGGCGTTGTGCTAATCGTTAAGGTGATAACCGATCACTATTTACTTTGTTAAAAACAATCCCAATATTACTTATCTATTCCCAATAATATATAATCCATGCTAATGGAGTAATGTTCATGATTCTCATATATAATTTGAAGTAGGTTTTGGAAAGGTTTAGGAAAGTAGATCATTAGGTGAGATTTGATCTCAGAATCTTACATGAAAAAGACGATATTTGTTTCAATTGAAACAAGAAATTATATGTTTTTATATATATAAACAATTAAAAATCTTTTGAGATGACAAATAATCATTAATATTGAAATAATGTTTTATATATTTTTTCGAGTTAATTAATATTAGAGAATATTTTGAGTAAATGAATTATAATTTGAGTTATTTTTAATTTGTTTTCCTTTAAGATATTGGTTCACTGATCACTACGATCACAACACTTCATCATCCATAAAATAATTAAAGTTCATTTTATTATACTCGGTATTGTTATTATTATTTAATAATTTGAGTACTATTTATTAGATTTAATAATAGCAATTAAACTTTACATTATTATATTGTTAATGAAAAAGGGGTACTGACAAGAATATACTTCATGTTAATAACATAATATACTCGGTATTGCACCATAGTTGTCCTTTTTGGCGTTCTTCGTGGCTAATTAATAATTGGATCTTGGTAACGAATGTCCTTTGGAGTTTTGCTACTAAAATTAAATCAATTTCTATAAAATGAAATATATATTATAATTATATAATTATAATTATATAATATAATACCTAATATATTATATAATTTAAAACCTATCACCAAATCACACGTTAAAATATATTATATAGAAGTGTTATTATGTCAACGATCTTTTACCTTAATATTATAAAAAGGAAAATTCTACAAGTTAAGCACCAACTATAGATAAAGATGAGCGGCAGCCGTTCTTATATTTTTTTTCTACAAAATAGCACTCAACTCTCTTTGAAAACTCATTACCGTAACAATATAATGAAAAGAACATTATGTAGCCGTTAAATGGTGAAAGAACATAAATACCCTTGTATAATTCAGTTGGAAAATTCTACATGGTAAGCACCAACTATAGGGAAAGATAAGTGGTAGCAATTCTTAAATTTTTTTTCCATAAAATAGCATGAATTTAAGAACTGACTTATATTGAAATTAAACAAGGGTATTTGTGTCATACCACCATTTAACGGCTACATAATGTTTTTTGCTTTATATTGTTACAGTAGTGAGTTTTCAAAGAGTTGAGTGCTATTTCGTGGAAAAAATATAAAAACGACTACCGCCTTTCCCTATAATTAATACTTACTATTTAGAATATCCCTTAAAAAAATTATTTTAATGTCATCCATCTGATTAAGGAAGCTAATTTGAACTTCAACACAACAATTACAATACACGTTGATTCATGATGCCGTAAAATTTTAAATAAGATAATATTAAAAAATATTAATTATTAGTAAGACGTTATTTCTGACATTTCTTTTATTGCTTTCTCATGAAAGTTGGCTATTCCTGATTAGAATGGCGTAAATTATGGACTAAATTAGCAATCTAAAACTTATTATTTTAAACAATAATAACTGTATTTAAATAAATCAAGTCAAATTATTATTTTATTCAGAAGAAAAAAACATAAATACAGCTATATTAGAAATTTTGATAATGAAAAATGTCAACTTAGTTTTAGATATTTTTATGAAGCAATGAATTCATCGTACGTAAAGTCTAAAGAGAACAAAAAGTCAATGTACTTAAAGTCAAAGGTAGGGGTAACACGTGTAAGTGTTGTAGGGAAATGAATGTAATTGCCAGCTTGCTAACCATGTTTAATAATTTGGTCAACGCTAGAGAGATTTGTTCAAAGTCAGCCATTTTATATGAGTATTTATGTTATCGCTTGATGTTGCTTCAATAATGAAATTTTCCTATACATTCAATTAGGGATGGTCTCGAGTCCAGGATCCTGTAGGACCCGTCCCAGATCCGCCTCTTTTTAAGGGTATGGGTCTTATTTTTTGAGACCCATCGGATCTGGATCTAAAAAATAATTGGCGGGTCCAGGGTTGTCCGGGTCCGAGATCTGTACCCTGGACCCGCCCCTTGGACCCTTATAAATATTAAATTGTCCATTTCTATTTGTCTTCTACGTATGAATTCTGCTTCCAACACTTATTTTCCTTTCATATAATCATAATATATAAATAATATATATGCTACTTGTTAAGTGCTAACCCAATTACCCTTATTTCATGGACTCGAACTAGTGATTGTAATAGAATTTAAGCGTATATGGATGACACAATGCGACTTTAGATGTTAAACTAGTATTAAATATTTGTAAAATACGATAAAAACTCTCTTACAATATACGAAAAATATAATGACTTACAAATGAATCAAATTTCACAAATCAAAGAGACTTTTTTAGACCCATTAAAAACCCTAGACCCATCAGATTCGGAGGGTCTGGATCCGGGTCTGAAAATTTTGGACCCTTAGGGTCTGGATCCAGGTCTCAAAAAATTAAAAGGATCCGAATCCGGATCTGGTTGGACCCGTTTCAGACCCGCCCCATGACGATCCCTACATTCAATGATTCAATCACCCATAGTTGGGGTGTTTAGATGTTAGGATTTTAAATTAACTTTTTATTATTTTTTGACTTTGTGGCTTGCAATCAAAACAATTTTTGTAAATGACTTTTAAATTAGCTGAAAAACTGACTTATAAGACAAAATAAAAAAGCTACTCCAATTAGTATTTTGTTGACAACTAATACCAAAATTTACCAAACATCTTTATAAATCGCTGGCTTTTTCAGTTAGCTTAAAAGTCAACAAAACAACCAACATTTCGAGTTGATCAAACAAATCAACTAAAAAAATTAACAACCAACAACCAACAACTAATTGTCAAACACCCCCAATACGTAAGTTAGAGGGGTTAAAATTGATTTTTAAATATAAAAATCAAATGGCTTAGAGTTGAACTCATATCCACTCATTTAGAAATTAAACCCTTAACTGCAAAATTAATTTTTTTTTACAACTAATATTTTGATTTTATGAAACAGTAATTTTCAAATGAGACAGTCTTAAGATAAGATAATCTCTATTGATTTCTTTACCGTAAACCAAATCAAACCGCTAAATTACAAGTTGATTCGATCTTATTAGTTGTATGCAGTTTAGACCAAATTTTATGTATCCTTCCAACCCCCAAGTATTTCCAATACCCAAGTATCACATGACATTATTCACCTTATTATTTCTCTTCTTCCTCATTTGTTGTTATTTGCTGACCTATTGGGAATATCCAAGAGGGTGACTTCTTTATAACAAGAGTATTATTGCATTTGGATCATGACTCAACAGTACTATCAACCTATGGTTAATCATGGTTCAAACATGGATGGTCTTATTTGGCCTTTATTGAACTTTTAGCATAATAACAAGCCACCTTAATCAATTATTAGTAGATGGCTTGACGCATGCGTGTGTTGGTGGCATGGTAGGTCCTAGATATTTTATGGCCCTGTGCGAAATAGTACAATAGAATCCTTTTCCTTTGTCATTTATAATTTATGTGGACCTTCTACAACTATTAATTTTGCTTTTTTGACATGGGGCCATGGGCGACAGCCCTTCTTGCCCACCCTTAGGACCGGCCGGTGGTCTTTGTATACCATAAACGATGTTAAAACCTCAATTTCAACTTATAAGTTCGAGGGAAGAGGGGCATGTCAAAGTGATATTAAAGATAAAGAGAAAAAGGTAATTGGATTAGGAGTACAAATGGCAAAATTGACAAGCATTGCAAATACTTTCACATTCATATTTACAACAACTAAAAAGTTTATTAACCATCAGCTGATCACCATTTATCCATTATACAACATGTACAATTTTCATAATACTCGAGCTCACATTTGCCTATGTGACTATCAGTGAATGTATCCAAATCTTTGTCACACTATTTATTTTTCAGCAAATATTCATTAAACCTATTAAGTCAATAGAATATTCTCAAATCTATTTGGTTATTTTATTGCCTTTTTTTCAGCCATCTACCTAGACCATTTTGATTTAGGTCACTTTTATCGTCAAATTTTTTTAGAAATGAAATAAGTTATGAAGTAATATATTGCGAATATGGAGTGCATGGAGGTGTATGAGTGGAGGTGGTGAATATGGGGCGGACATGTGCGAACCAATTTTAAAAATTGCAATTAACATGAATTTACTCATCTTACAAAGTCTTTGCTTTATTTTTAGAAAAAATTGTGCTTAATAATCCGATCTATTGTTCATCTACTGTGAATAATCTCAACTATTGATTATTTTTAAATAATTCAACCTTTGTATATTTTTTGCTGACAGCACCCCTTGCCACATTTTCACCGACTATTATAGATACCTATTAGCCGTTACTTTCACTTCGTCTTCCTCCTTATGCTTATTTGTTGGTCTACCCAACTCTTCTTTGGTAGTAAGTAGCTATAGTAGTCGGTTAAAATGTGGAAAGCGGTGTTGTGAGCAAAAAAAATTCAAAGGTCGGATTATTTATAAATAATCAATAGTAAGGATTATTCATAACAAATTGACAATAAGTTGGATTATTCAGGATAATTGTTCCTTATTTTTAGTGACTTATAGAATATGTAGAGGATTAACTTCTGTCTTTATAAAATCTTACTAATTTTTATTATTTTCTTAAAGTTATTTTCTCTAACTTTGCGTTTCGCAATATGCATTTGTCAAATTGTAAATAATAACAAGAAGAATATTGGCTAAAAATTCTAAAATATTCACCAAATTTTTTGGGATTAGATCGAAATTCGATCGATCTAAGTACAATATTTTAGAGAGTTGAATTGAAAAGTTACAAATTTTGATATATCAACATCATCTGTTGAAGTGCCCATGTGTTATCCACATGTGAGTTGTCTCACATCAGAGAAAGAGAAGAATATATATCACTTTATAAACCCAAGGAATAACTCCTACTATCACCAATTGGTTTTAGTAGTGAACCTTCTTTGGATTTATGAGTGGACTATTTTTTCTCCTCCTTGTTTGGATTGCCCAGACGCATTTTCAAAATTCTATCATCATCATACTCTATATATCCCTCTTTATATATATATATATAACATATTTTTTTATTAGAGATTTGTATGTACTAGTATTTTGTATTTTCACTGAATAAAATTTTTTGTGCTCCTACTAGCGAGTAAATCAACCTATTAGTCATCTATTCGTTATGTATGACAAATACTTTTTATATTTATATTCACCTATTATCGATACTTGAGAGTTGTGACGGATAAGATTTATATCTTTTGAAATTAATTTTCTTTATCATTTTGAAAAGAAATCCAAGGAAAGATCCACAATCACCAATAAATAAAGTGGGTCAAGGCTATATAAAGTGGAGTATATTGAGTTAGTATGAGACAATAGACATTACGTTAGGGTACGGAAGTTCTCCGAATGAAAGTAGTAGCAGTCCCTATTTATCCAAACTACACCGTAGCCGACAACTTAAGCCCCCACCAGTGTTTAAACCCCAACCATAATCCACACCCTTTTTACGCGTATCCTTTTTTAAATTCATTTTCTCCATTACTCTCCTATACTCCTTTTGTCTCAACATTATTTTTCATTTTAATTCGTCCTACGTAATTTGAATAATTTTTATTTTAGTTAGGACACTGAGCAAGACTAACCACTTGCTTTTAATCTTATTCATATATTTTAAATCTCTTTTAATTTTAACCACACAATTCATTATCTCTTTTCATTTATTATCGATTTTTGAAAATTTACTCACTTTCTCTTTGATGCAATTCTAAAAAGACAGAGAAGTATTAGTCAAAGTAAAGCAGTTAACATCATTCTACAGTCAGCAACAATAAACTTTAGACATTTTATTTTATCTTAATTAATATTGTCCTGCAATATATTATTCATTCTCAAATTTTGTCGGTCAATACGCTTGTACTTGACTACTTGTACACATACTCTACATTGTACAAGAGTCTCAATTATATGCATAGGTGATTGATAGCTTGATCGTTATTCGTTAATTAGAGTTGTGCAGCGACTCAGGGTTTATTGAAACCCGAATCTAATTTTAAATACGCAGATTTTAAATAGGTTAGACTTAAAAAGAATTTAGCGAGATTAAAACAAGCTTTATACAATCCTTAAATAAACCTTTATTATTATTTTTTTTTTGGAAGATGAATGAATTTTCTATTAATACTAGAAAACCTACATACATGTACAAAAACGTCCCAGACCTAACCACCTGGATTCATCTATTTGCATCAGTTTGCTAAACAGGCACACCTTCTAGGAAGGATTTCCCACCCGCATTCTTCATGTGCATAGAATTCAAGGATAGGATCTCAAAAAGCTAGGAAGCCATATAAACAAAAATTATACATCATATATGGTCCTATACATCTAGTTTCTATCTCTATCATTATCCTTGATACACATAAGAGTGGATCGGGACTTCACTTGGTGCTTGATCGTCTTCAACACAATTTCAATGGCTTTGACTTTGGCTTGCCATATTGCTTCATTTCGGGTCCGCCATATTTGGTACACTAGACAACACAGGGCGATGCAAAAAGCCTTCTTTTTTGTTGAAGTCATTCTCCATTTTTTTGTGGCTAAGTTGCATAGCGACGAGACACGAACATTAGATCCAAGCCATGCCATAACTGCTTCTAAACAGGAGTGACTAAATCTACACGCAAAAAACAGATGATCAATAGATTCACTAGCATTACCACAAAGAGGGCAAGTATCATTAGGAGTTACACCCAGTTGAAATAGACGGTCTTTAGTCTTCAGCCTGTTGAGGAAGGTGAGCCACATTATGAATCTTGTTTTGGGGATGGCCTGCCTAGACCATACTAGTCTTGCCCAGTTTACTGTCTCAAGGGGGGGTTGCAGCTTCTGGTATACCTTGCTGATGGTGTACCTGTTTTGCTCTATTGAATCCCACAATTTATCTTTTACCTTGCAGAACTTCTTAAACGCCCAACTGGAAGTAATTGGAGGATTGAACAGTTTCCACCTACCACCCTTCATATACACTTCATGAATCCACTTTACCCAAAGTGAATCTTGTTTAGTGCTAATGTGCCAAGCAATTTTTCCGACTGCAGCCATGTTCCAAGTCTCGAGGTTCCGAATTCCTAAACCTCCATTTTTCTTAGGTGTGCAAACTTTATGCCAACCTACGTTACCGGGGGATGTATTTTTGGCATCTCCATTCCAGAGATAGGCGCGACAAACCAAGTTTATTTCCTTTATCACTTTCTTGGGGAGAATGAACATTTGGCTCCAGTAGCTAGATATACTCATAAGCATCGTATTTACTAGTTGAAGACTAGCGGCATATGATAGGTACTTTGCGTGCCATGATCGAATTTTCTCAGTCATCTTATCAACGAGGGTGTCACAGTCAGCTGCTGAGATGCGCTTTGAAGATAGGGGCACACCGAGATACTTGACGGGGAGAGTACCAAGAGGGAATTGAAGAACACTGGCCAATTCATTTTTATGATCATTACTCAACCCAGTTAGAAACATTGCAGATTTGTTGCAGTTAGCATGAAGGCCTGAGGCCTTAGTGAACACCTTGATGCTCTCCACCAGGACTTGGATTGAGGAGAGGTCCCCTTTACTCATCAACATCAGATCGTCTGCAAAGATAAGGTGGTTGAGGCCCAATTTCTTGCATCTTGGGTGAAACCTGAAGCTACTTGACCTGCTAGATGTTTTCAGGATTTTAGACAGGTATTCCATCCGGATAACAAAGAGAAGGGGAGACATTGGGTCTCCTTGTCTAACGCCTCTTGCTGACTGAAATATCTCTGAGGGTTGGCCATTCAGCATAATAGCAAACTTGGCGGTGGAGATGCATGTATAGATAATTCTGACAAAATTTTCTGGAAAGTTGAAAGCTATCAACATATGTTTGATAAAACCCCAATCCATCATGTCATATGCTTTGCGTAGATCAATCTTGAGTAAGCAGCTGGCAGGGTAGTTCTTCCATTCATAATGTTTCACTATGTCTTGACATAATAGGATGATGTTGTGAAGAATGCTATGCCCTGTAAGAAATGCTCCTTGGGAGCTATCAATAATATCATTAAGAACCAGTTTAGCCTAGTACAGATCAATTTAGAGATGCATTTGTAAATGACATGGCAGCAGGAAATAGGTCTGAAGTCTCCAGGTTCATTCGGGCAAGCACTCTTGGGAATGGGAGTGATTGCTGTCACATTTCATGCGTTGAGGAGGACCCCTGTATTGAAGAAGTTCTGCACTGCTCGCACAATATCATCTCTAACCAGTTTTAACCTTTATTATTATTATTATTATTATTATTATTATTATTATTATTATTATTGTTGTTGTTGTTATTGTTAGAATATGGAAACCAGAATATTTAGAATATTTGTAATAATCCTAGGTAGCTTGATGATGATCTTAAAAAAAAAGGTGGCTTGATGATGAATAATAGAACACAATATTAAAACCCCAAAATCTGCATTTTACTCAAAATCAATTATTATTATTATTATTATTATTTTGCATGAACTACGATACAATACTAATGCGTTATAATAGTCAATAGTTTGATTGTAATGAATTTTTTGTAATTTTACTCAAACTGATATGCATATTTAATGAAAAATTCAAAGGAGCTAATTATAAACGGGATCAGACCAGCTGGTTGGAGCAAACTGAGAGGGCTCGACCCGTTTGAAGCCCTTTTGTTTCGATGAAAAGTTCAAAGGAAATTAGTATTAAAAATTAAATTTTTTAAATTTTTTAAATTATTTTATTTTTTTTTAACATTTTTAATTAGATCATTCTTATTTATCATCAACTGTTTAAAAACTAATAAATTTAAAAATATTTAATTTCCCTGTTTTTTTTTTGTAACCTTATTCTGATGATGATGACCGAAGTTAAAGTAAAGAACACAGTAATAATCCGCCTTCCTCTCTTTTTCTCTCCTCATTCTAAAAAAAACCCTAATATATATAGTTGGTTTGGGACTATCATTAACCTTTTGGTTGATGGTAAACACCCTAATTTCTCCGTTTTAAACTTTTGAATATGATGATGTTAAATATTCTCCTTATAAGAGAGTTGTTCTACCCATTCATTAGGTTGATTCTACCCATTTATTGAGTCTTGATCTCTTTCCTCGTGAGAGTTTGGGGATATGAATTTTGGCCTCTAGTTAATTTGTTGGTAGAAATCAGTGTGATAATGCAGCTGACTCCATAATTGCAATTACGATCAACAACATCAATTCAATTCTATCTCAAGACTACAACAGATTGAAAGACCACCTCGTACATGGTTGTTTTAATCAGCGATGTGGAAAAGGATATTCAGAATTGTTAGATCTCATACACAATGATCGTAGTTTGTTAATTTTCAATTATATTTGGTTAAAATTGTTATGTACTTGCTAATTTTTATCTCTAATGTAGATGTCGTATGACTCTTTAATAATGATTCAGATATTAGTAAAAAAAAGTTAAATTTAATGAAAGAAGCACATAAAAGAGAAAAGACTATTTATTCTGGAATTTCAAAGGCGTTAGCTAATGAAAGAAAATAAAAATAAAGTGCCTAATATTTTTCTTCGTTCCATAATACTTGCTACTGATTGTGACATTTTTCTACACAATATGTCTCACTCAGTAGCAAGTATCATGAAACAAAGGAAGTATAAGATTATTATTTTTTAAAAAAAAGTATAGCTTTTGTACGCCCCAAAACTTTGTCCCGGGTCCCAGCAACACCCTGTCACGTGGAAATATCAAATCTAGGATGGTAATAACTCCCTTTGAAACCCCTCGGGGAGGAAGAACTCTGAAGCCTGATTGTTCCCCTCGACAGAAGAAAACAAAAATATCAAAGATTTCCTCAGACGTCCCATTGCCCTGAGAAAGACATCATGACTCCTTGAAGATCAAGACTGCCAAAGACAAAGGTCTCAGGGTGACAAGACTCATACGAGTGACAGAGCAACCTTGAGAAGATCACACTTAAGAATAAAAGCATCAGCACATGAGAAGTCCAGAACAACTATGATGACGTGTCTAGTGGCAATTGTTGTCACATGTTAAGCTGTCATACTTGTATAAGGCAAGACACCACACCTATCTCATATTATACTACTGCAAACACACAAAAGGACAAATAAGCTGCCATAAAGTAGGAATGAACCAATCATCAAGCTTTACGTATCTACACCTTTTTATTGGTTCCAAGAAAGATTTTATCAAGATTAAAAGTCTAAATACACAGTGCCATGAACTATCAAAGGTACGTTAACCCTTAGCTTTTGAGCAATTCTAAGCATTATTGAATTCTCAAGCAATTACTGTGTTCATTCACTAAGGATTTCACATTCGCAAACAAGCCCTAAGTGTTCTTCTCTAGAGCAAATGGCCACTGTGCACTCTTAGAGAAAAGGTTAGGCAACTTTTCTCAAATATTTATAGACTTTATTATTGGAGGAGGTCCCCTAAAGCACCCCTATCTGGCCTTCGTTAGTTCACCTGTGCAAGACCAAAATCAAGATGTACTCGATAGTAACTTAGTTTTGGTCCAGAAGTTCATAATTAATCATCCTGGACTCTAAAAAACATTATTAGTATCTTTAGTTAGAGTGTTGATTGTTCAAATTCGATAGGAACAACTTTTAAGTTTTAAACCCTTGATTTTTTTGATTTCAAATATAGTGCTTTAACCATATAATTCTTGGTGTTTTTATGTGAACTACTCACACTTTATATTATATCATAATATTAGTATGTAATAAAAGAGAGCACGTTAAAAATACAAAGGGCCACATTTGCTATGGGGAAGGACCAAAGGGGGGCATGGACCCCCCCAAATCTCGATCCCCACACTTTTTCCCCACGACCTAATCAATTAATGATATGAAGGAACCAATTTTACTAAACTTTTAATCAAATAATTATAGTCTTCAAATGTATTATATATTTATCAATTCCTCTCAATACAAGAGCTCTTAAGGTAGAAGTGTACTAGATGTAGCTAACACACACTCTCTTCATAAATGACGCTAAATATTCAAATTGAAATTACAAAAAATAGATAAAATTTAAACTTATAATTTTTTCAATTTAACTTCTGATACCATATTAATAAAACAAATCAGTCAATCAATGTTAAAAATTGGGAAGATAAATCTCAAATTTGGACTCAGTAAAGCCATGATCAGAAATTTGAGCAGACATTACTATTCATCTATATTTTTTTAGTTGAATATATTAGCAATTATCAAATGATATGTTGGTCTAATTGATGCAGCTTCAAGATTAGGAAAAACATGTCATAAAGAGACAAACGTCTAAGTGGCATTCGAGTTGGCCGAACATTTTCTTTCTTGAAAAAAATTGATGTAAAAGTGAATCCACCACATTTTTTCACCATCATGCAACTTTGAATGCATGCTTAATTTGACTATTAATCGTCAATTATTGATTGTATCTTGGAGTATTAATTAATATTATTATATCCACATAATTCATAATTGTGCTTCTTAATCTTAATCCAATAAATTTTAAGAACTTTTTTATTTTTTATTTTTTGGATTACGTTTGTTAATGAAGGATGAAAATGCTAGTTAGGTGCGAATTAAACGCAAAACCTTTTTTAAAAAGTGATACTTACTTTGTAACTTTCGTAGTTATAAAAATTTTAAGCATTTGATAAATATTAATGATGCCAATTCATGCATCATTTTGTTATAAAATAAAATAATTATGAATGACCACATGTCACTATAATATTAATAGTCAATACTCAACATAATGGTAAAAAAACAAAAATTTCTAATTAATAATCGTGATTTATAAAGCACACAAAAAGACAAAAAGAATACTAATAAAATAAACAAAACCAAAAAATATAAATTATAATAACAAAATTCTCACCCTATCAAATCCTACCACATAAGTGTGATTTGTTAACCTCACAAGTACCCATTATATACTAAGACCTACTCATAAAAAAAGTTGCAAAGTTATCATTATTGTTTATTTAGTAATGACACGTGTCAAGTTATATAATTAAATAATTGTTAATTAAAAATCAAAGCTTAATCCAAATGTTTGGTGTTCAATTCATTTACTTTTCCTAATAAACTTAATTATCAAAAGCTATAACATATCTATAGAATTAGTTTGTTAATGTTGAATTTATTACTGAGTGCCTTTATGGTTATATTATGCCTTCTTGTTTAAACTCGATTACAGTTCTATAGATCTAAACGTAATTGATTTTGGTTAAAAATAAGCTTTAGATGATAAGGCCGACCCTAGATATTTGGGCTCCTGGGCGAAATGCTATATTGGGGCCTTTTTTCTTTTTAATTAATAATCTATATAGAACTTTTACAACTATGAATTTTGCTTTTTTGACATGGGGCCCTGAGCGACGGCCCCTCTTGCCCACCCTTAGGATCGGCCTTGGATGATATAGGGTTGTATCGAAATTGTGTTGTTAGTCAAATTTACTCTATGTGAACGACAGCTTAATTCGATTGTTAATTAATAATTATTTCACAGTTTGTTTAACCTATGCCTAAAATTGGATCTAGCCTACTTTAATTGACGTTTATGTCGATTTAAACTGAGGACCTTAGTCGATTTTAGTTATTCAAACTGACTCATTACTCCCTCCGTTTCTAAATGTTTTTTCCATTTACTTTCTGCACAGTTTTCAAAGTAATTTTGAGTCTTAATATCTTTAAATATGCATCATAAAAAATTACAAAAAATATATAATAAAAAAGTATACATATGACGAATCTAACGAAATCTCACATGGATATATTTTATCATATATATATGTCTTAAAAAACTTAATAAATTTCTCTCTCTGAAATAGAATATTATAAATGGGAAGAACATTAAGAAACGGAGAGAGTATTACATTATGTTATCTATAACAAATTATAGTTCATAACTCCTACCTTTTCATATTATTTGTTACACTTTTAACTAAAATAGGAGTATTAAAATAAAGTTAGTGGAGATATATATAGATAACGTAAACACAAAAAAATATTAAAATAAAGTAAGTGAAAAACATGTGGTGACTATAAGCATTTTAAAAATATTATAATATAAAGTTAGTGAAAAATATGAGTACTGAAAAAATATTGAAATTACGATGACCAAAGTTAATTATGTCAAAAAATTAATTAGAAAAATTATTTTGAAAATCAACAAATAAACTGCCTAAAATAAAAAATGAATTCATCAAATACAGAGGAAGTATCTTTATTTAAATTGATAATTTATATCATAATTACTAGTTGCATAGTGTAGTTGCGTACCCATTTTCTTTTAATTACATTTTTTCCCGAAGTGTAATTTGGAACACAAAAAAAGGCGGAAAACAGAAAATACTTCACCGATGAGTCGAGTTATATGAATAATTAAGATCCGAGTTATTGTGGTAAACCCAATTGAGATATAAGAATCAGTTAGAGCATATAACATATTCTGGTGCCTCAACCATCGGCTTAAGTTTTTGGTTAAGTTGGTTTCTTGACATGGTATCAGAGCCAGAGTGACAAGAGGTCACAGATTCGAATCTCAACCACCTCTCATCCTCTCATTTAAGTGGAATATTTAGCACCAGGTATGAGGAGAGTCTGTGTTGCATCCAGACTTCTAGCCCAAAGGGCTCTCGTGTGAGGAGGCGAATTAAAGTATATAACATATTCTAAAGCCTCAACCATCAACTTAAGCTTCTGGTTGAGTTGGTTCCTTCACAGATACAAGATTTGAGTTGTCCAAAGTGTCTCAATTAGTTGCAATCACAAGGGAAGATTTGTCTAGACATAATCTCTTAAAAAGCCCATTCAACATTTAAGTTAGTCGAAAATCGAAAAGATCACTGAGGAAAGATTAGAATGATTTGACTTGAAGACTAGGCTTTAAAACTCAAGTAAGATTTTTGGCATGGGGTGTTTAAGAAAATAAATCGAGTGTCATAATAGAAATATTAGATAGGTGAAAGAATTATATGTATTGTTCAAAAAAAAAAAAAGAATTGTATATGGATTGTCCTAAAGGATTCATATCTCATACTCGTCGATAAAGATTTATTTTTTTCTCTAGCTGGTTGGATTTTTCAATTGCATGTTTTTAATATGGTTTTTATTTCATTATACTAATTATAACTAATATTTATATTTCCTACATAATACTTGCTTCTATTCATAGAGAATGAGTCATTTGAGTTTTGCACCAAAACCAAAAAAGGATAGGGGACCACTTAAAAGTGAGTGGAAAATCCTCTTTTTCCATAAAGATATTTATGTGTTGTTGTAATAAGGGCTAAAGGGTAAAAAAGAATGACAAAAATAAAAATGAGACATTTTCAATGAATAGACCAAATAAAAAAATATCGCATTCTCTATAAATAGAAGGGAGTATTAAAGTATTTCTTTTTCTGAAATACTAGCAACTAATACTAGATTATTGCATTGAAAAATGTCATTATTAATTATTAGTATTTAATAAAACAAAAATAATATTAAAGTTACTCCTATTCTATATATTTGACGTTTCCTTTATAAAAATCTATATATTTCACGTATAAATCCATTAAACTCATACTAGTAGAATTTATGGATAATGGGGCAATTCATGAAATTGGAAAGAGTAACAGCCTTACTTTTTCAAATTACATACACAGAATTAAACAATACTAACAATAACCTTTTGACACGTTATTTTTGGCCGTCATGTGGCTTTAAAATGTCCAAGAACAACCAACTATAGCTTTTGGTGGTTGAGTTCTATAAATGCTATTTTTGACGAACTTTTTGTAAGACTTGGAATAATATACCTAATTTAGACGACATATTCTACTCCCTCCTATTCAGCCTAAACGTCCCATATTTTTTTGGCACTATTCACTCATCACTTTTAGTTTGTATTTTACTCTTAATCTATAAGTTAAAACATAGTCATGTGGAATCTTGTATGATTCGTCTCAATACAAGGATTATTAATATCAAATTTTTATAATTTTTAATTAAGAATAATTTAAGATATTAAGAGTTAAAATGTTGCATCGGCAAGTGTGAAAAACTAAATGGGTACTATTCATCGTTTAAGCTTATTTTATATATTGCGGCTAATATATAATTAATAATATAGTCAAGTGGGATCTTGTTTGAATTGTCTAATCGTATACTTTTATAATATAAATTTTTTATAATTTTTAAATGTGTATAATTCGACATATAAATGAACCAAATAGCACATTGGATTGCATAACAAAGTTAAATGTAGCAAGTATTATGGAACGGAGGAAGTATACACCAATTAATTAATCATTATATCATATATAATAAATAGTAATTCTTAATAGTTATTTGTACACGTGTTACCCTTATGAAAAGTAATTCTCTTTAGTTATTAGTCAATTTTAACATTAATTATCGATATTTTATCCATTTGGTATTATATTGTTTAAAAAATCAATTTAATTAAAATTTTAAGTTGATGGTTAAAGTTTAAAATTTAAATATGTTATGTAAGCTGTTACAATTTTCAGCGGTTGTTCTTTGGTTGGAAATTTAGATTGTTGAGACATTGAGGAAATTGCGTTCATCACATATTCACATGTATCCATAGACGACATATTGAGAAGAAGTTGATTGACGTCCCCTAAGGCATTGAGCGATCAGCTAGCGATGTTATTCCACTAACCTCGACGAGCACAATAGATTCTCACAGATGTTCTTTCTAAGGTTCAAAATATGTTATATACTCTAATAATTAAGTGTTTAAGAACAACACGTTGATTGAACTTCCTCTGTCATCGGTATCTTGATGCCTTATGAACAAGCTATGCAATCACCGATTCAATTACCATTTTGTGTGGTGGTTGAGAAAGTAACCATTGTTTGTTGTTAGACTGTTTCATCACATAATCACTCCATGGGCCTACTTGTGTGGACACACCCACGGGGCACCCGGGGTTGGACCACTAAAACCAGGGTTATGGTCATTTGTAACCTTGTTAATGACTAGTTATTAGTTTTTGAGTTGTGGATTATTGGAGATAATTTGTTATTTTATCATCGATAATCATTGTGTTTAAAGAACTAAATAATGATATTTTTAATTTATTGTGTTTTCTACATCAATAGGTTAATTGAACATATTGTCACTTCAAAAAAGCTAGGTATAAAGTTCGTATTTTAAGAACACATCGTTAAGATTCGCTTAGGGCACCAAAAATATCCAAGACTACCGTGAACAAATTCACAAATAATGATCGTTGACTTGCCTACAACACATACAACACATGATGAGTTCACCATTTTTCAAATTCATATAGTATTATAAAGATTACTCACCAAGAATTATATTATATATACAAGTTCACAACCCAACAGTAGTTGTATGTTGTAGTTGGCTTAATTGACCTGATACTAATAATGGCCTTTTTATTAACTGTAAAGTTATGTATTAAACAAATGTTAAATAGAGAATATAACATGCTATAGGATATACATAAAACACGACTCTTAAAAGCTTTTTGTAATTTAGTCAAAAATAAATTTTTTATCAAACACCTTTTTAGCGGTTTAATCAATTTAAAACTCAAAAACTAAAAGTTAATAAAAAGTCTATCTAGAAATCATTTGTCAAATAAACAGTAATGGTCGTTGTGGTGGAAAGTGACGGCGAAATCCTTGGAGGCATTTTCTTGGGTCAAGGTATAAGTGCTACGTAGGTTAGACATCTTTTTGTTTGTGGTTCTAGATTTTAGAAAGTGTGTTAAGCTTTGTGTTATGTCTAAACTACTTCTTGGTCCACGGTGGCGTGGAATTGTTAAGGCAAAAATTTCTTTCATGAACACTTTTAAATTACAACATCATTCTGTCAAAAAACCAATTCAACGAAAAACTTAAATTGATTGTTGAGGCCCGGCTCAGGATATGTCATACACTCTAACACGTCCTCTCACACAAGAGTCCTTTGGGCTAGAAGTGCGGATGCAGCATATACTCTCCTCATATTTGGCACTAAATATTTCACTTTAAATGAGGGTGATTGAGATTCGAACCCGTGACATCTTGTTCACGTTGACTTTTGATACTATATCAAGGAACCAACTCAACCAAAAGTTTAGGCTAATGATTGAGGCCCCTAGATATATTATTTACTCTACACATTCATTACTAGTTTTATACACAATATTGCTGTTGTTATTATTATTATTATTATTATTATTATTATTATTATTATTATTATTATTATTATTAATTACACATAAAAAAAATATCTAATATAAATAAAAAACAAACAAAAAAGCAAAGTAGATGCTAGTTTGGGGGCCGAAAACCAAAAGAAAACGAAAGCGATTCTTTATCTAGTGTTTGTAACATTTAACCAAAAAAAATCCCATTATTTTATTTAAAGTGTAACAATTAATTAGAAACAAAAGGATAATAATAAGTAATAGATTAATAGTACTAATTTGTTCTTTTTTATTCTTTCCGTTTACTTTTTTCACAGTTTTCAAAGTAAATTTTGAGTTTTAATATCTCTAAATACGCATCATAAAAAATACAAAAATATATAGCAAAAAAGTATATATTAAAACGAATTTAACGACATCTAATATGAATATATTTTATCATCTATATATGTCTTAAAAATCTTAATCAAAATTTCTCTCTCTAAGATAGATTACTCTAAATGAAATGAACATTAAAAAACAGAGGGAGCATTACTTTGAGATGGTAACTGATTGTGGCATAATTTATATGATAATTGATAAGCAAAGAAAATAATTAGGTTGGCTTTTTTATTTTTATTTTATTTTTAATCAAAATTTGTCTAAAATAGAATGTAATTGAGTGTCGTACCAAGTTACACTTGGGAATAGTATAAAAACAAATAATCAACATATAGCTAATTTAACTCTAAATTAGTATCAGATCTTATAAATGGTGTATAAAATAAATAAATCTATTAATTTTCAAAAAAAAAATCTATTAAGGCTTGGTTGGAAGAGAATAAAATGATGATAATTGTTTAATTCTTCATTATGTTAATGTTGCTAATATATTAAAATCATCTTTTAATAAGTTTTAAATCCTTCGTTATGAAGACTAAATCTAATGGTTTATAGATATAAACATTACTATTTGTCCTTTGAATTAATTTTGCTAACAACTAAATTAAATTATATTCTCCCATAAAAAAACTAATTTTTACTCTATGTGTCAAACCCTATTTAAATTGTTTTAAGGAAAATTGTTGTTTTTGCCTTGGTGAAAGCACACTCCTAGCTCGTTGTCACCAAATTTAAATTGTTTTAAGCGTTTAGCGAACAAAATATGTTCATGAACGACATAAAATAGAAAAAAAATAATAAACATTTTGGAAAAATGTCGAAAATTAAAATTTAGTTTAATTATCCTTAAAAATCATCATGATCATCATTCATTCATTCATACAATATACTAATTTATAAGCACTTTGTGTCATGTGTCACTATTACAATGCATTTTATAAATTCATATTAATATTAATATATGAACATTAAGTCTAACCCAGAAATTCATGTAAGACTAGTTAATTAGTGTAAGGTAATTATATTTAACCCCTTCCTTCATATTCCCAAATACAATGCATTATAAAGTGAGAGTTTACTAGAGAAAGTGACAAGTTTGAGAAATGAAGTTAAGAGAAATGCATTAGGAGTAATCTATGCAATATTTTTTTATCTTATCTTATCTTATCATATCATATCTTATATATTATAAATTCTCAACACAAAAGTTATCAAACATACCCTTAGTATGTAATCTACAAACAAAACATACATGTAAAAACATTATATTGTACGATTGGAGATTTTTTCAATTACTACTACTTTCAATTGTTATCAAGAAAATACGAGCTCACCAATTTTAGTATACCACTATCATTATCATCATCTTACCCAGTGTATCCCGCTCATATGAAGTAAGATTAGTGTATGAGGAAGGAAGGAAGGCGACAACTCATACCGATAAAGGAGAATGCGGCCAAAGAATCTTTCAACAATTTTAGTAGACTTTTCTAAGATTTAATTTTAGCATCCAATAAAAAAGAGAATATCTAATCATAATATCTTTTTAAGTGTATCACTATGATAACATCACAAGCACTTTATGTATTATGATTGGTGGTGTTCAATGGGTCGGGCCCCCATTTTGAGCCCTTATCCGACCCGTTTTTAGAAGGGCTTCATAAAGGTCAGGCCAAAAATGGGTCAGGCCGAAAAACGGGCTACACTGTAATTAAAAAATGAAGTTGGCTATAAAGGGCTGAAAACAGGCCTTTGTAAATAGTATAATCAATGTATAATTTAAATATTAGAAATGACAATGACAATGAAATTATTAATATTCTTTCAATCTAATTATTATAAATTGGCATATAGGGATTAAAATAATTTTTAGTAGTAAAAATGAGCCGGATTGGGCCGGCTCAGCCCCATTTAAAGCCCATATTAATTTTAATGTGCACTTATCCGACCCGACCCATATTTACTTAAGTCCAGCTTGACCCTTATCCGGCTCATTGAACACCCCTAATTATGATTACATTTAGTAGAAAATTACTAATGCTTAAGCCTTAATTAATAATTATCATGCATATTTAAGAAGTTGTAAAAAATGTTATATGAGGACTTTGTTAAATTTTTTCAAATATTCTACATGTTATTAATCTAAATAATCTGTAAAAAATAAAAATAAATCCAAACTGTATATAATACGGATATAATCCTAATATAATGCACCATGCAAGCTAAGATACAAATGATGAAAAGACGAGATAATCCTAATAGAGTCGCGCGGCCTTGCATGGAAGCGCCACTTGTTAAAAGTACCCATATTTATATAACAAATTCGTCAAGCAAAATGTCAATTAGGAGTAAATTAATAAGGCCAAAAATAGAAGAATGTAGGATAAGATCAATTAGACGCGTGGATATATTATAGTTATTGTTGCTTAAATAGAAAAAAAAAAGGTGAGTGTTGAGCAAGGATATATATATATTTTAAAATAGACGTGACAATTTGATACTTATTATTCACTAAAATTGAAATTGATTTGACCTCATTACAAAGTAGATTCACAATTATATAAAGACGATATATAAATACTACACTAAATTTCAACCAATTTAAAATACTTGATCCGAAATTAATTTGATGATTCAAATGATTAACTCTATTTGCATATATTTTTGGGTTGGTGTTGATGAATATGACATATGAATTATAATAATACCACAAGTTGTGTTATATAAATGGGTACCAATTCAATGTTGGTTCATAGAAATGTTGAAAAGTTGATCATTCAAATCAACTCTTTGAAATAATAAATGACAACTTGCTTATCCAAAAAGGTGTTCCTCATCCTTATTATTTCAATAATAATAATATAATATGGCCTATGGGTCTTGAATTGCCCCAGAAATTTCTACTAAACACTACTAGTAGACTGGTTGGAGTACATCATTTTTAACTTATTTGATGTAGGGTCTTAACTTGCAAATTTAGTGGATTACTTGAATATTATGCTAATTAAAGTACATTTACTAATTACTTATTTTCCTCTCTCTTTAAGATTGTTACTGATATTGACATATATAGTAAGGAAAAATATATATTATCAATAGCAATCTTAAAGGCAGATAGATTCCTCCGTTCCATACTAGTTGCATCATTTGCCTTTTCACACTCCCTAATGTACGAATTCAATCTTTAATATCTCTAATCATACATATCGAAAAATTATAAAAATTCAAAATTAATAAATTATGAATGGAGACAATTCAAACAAGATCTCTAATCATACATATGACTATGTTTTAACTTTTAGATTACCGATAGTATAAAAGTCATTTTGCTAATAAATAGTACCGCAGTCAACAATGTTGCAAGTAAAAAAGAAGGAAGGAAATAGTTTGGAGCAAAACATTGAGCTAAGAAATTATAAATACTACATAAAAAAGCTTCTAACAGATCAGATTACCCAAAATAGTCGCTCAATATAGACCTATGTCAACTGATTCTGACTATTCTAAATAGTCGGAAAAAATGCAGTCAGTATTTTTTTAGTATGAAAATCGGTAAATTAGTTGTAATTATCGACTAACAAATTGGTCAGAAATTTTTAAGAGATTTTAACTTATATTTAAATGTATAAAGTGTTTATTTTGAATAATTTTTTTTAATTATTATTACTTTAACAATAATAATAATAATAATACTAATAATTAGTTAACGCAGTGTTAGTAAACTATTAGTCGTGTTGTATTAGTAAAATATTTGTTGTATATTAGTATAATATTAGTTTATTATTAATCGTATTACTGTATTGTTATTTTATTATCAGCCGTATAAGTATAAATTATTAGTATAGTATTAGTCCTATTATTAAAATATTAATTGTAAATTACTCCCTTTGTTTTCTAATGTTTTTCCCAATTACGTTTTACATAGTTTTCAAATAAAATTTTAAGCCTCAATATCTCTAAATACGCATCATAAAAAATTAAAAAAAATACTTCATGACGAATCTAACAAGATCTTACATGGATATATTTTATCATCTATATATGTCATAAATGCTTAATCAAATTTCTCTCTCCAAACTAGAATATACTAAACGAGAAGAACATTTGGAATCAAAGAGATTATATATTAGTGGTAATAGCAGTAAGGTATTATTAGTCATATTTTATTTGTGTACAATTTTAACTAAGGGTGTCAAACAGATCAGGTTGGGTCGGGTTCAGGTTCGGATCATATATAAACAGGTCAGAAAACCCTTGACCCAAACCCAACCCATTTAGTTAATTGGGTCGAAAATCACAACCTTGACCCAATCTGCAACAGATCAGGTTGACCTAGTTTCGACCCACTTTATCCGTTTATCATTTTTTTGTTTTTGTTTTAAGGTTTTTAACGTTGATTAAATCTAATTTTTTAGGCTTTAACTATAATTTATGTTTTTTTTGTTGTTTGTTTTGTATTTACTATGAAAAATAAGAAAATATAAAATGAACTGCGTTTAGCTTATATTTATTGATTTATTTCAAAATTAACACATTTAATTAAATGGGTTAATCAGGTTTTTTTTCAGGTTTAAAAGTTTGACCTCAACCTAACCCATTTAATAAACAGATCAGGTCGGGTCGACCCATTTAATTAATTGGGTCAAAAGTCTCAACCCAAATCCACTTATTTCGGATTAAGTTCAGATCGGGTTAGCAAGTCGGGTCAACTTTTGTCGGCCCTAATTTTAACCTTGTGGTTGTAGTGTACTTGGATGTCTTCGGAACTGTTTATTATGCTTGATATGCTTCACCTATATATAGTATCATCACATCTGTTTAATTTTATAATTTGACTACTTTTGTTATCATATTATAGTATTAACCAAATTAATCAACCCAAAAGTGAGTTAATATATAATAATATACTGCACTATACATTTAATTTACATAAGCTTAGTTATTGGAAGAGTCAATATGTTTTTAAGCAGCTTCCTTTATACAAAGGGAACATTCAAAAATAATCAATCGATAGTAGTAATTAATATAAAATTAAAGACTATAATAATTTAAGTATTTTTTCTCTCTACTCTATATATTAGTATTTTATATTCTACACATTTACTCCCATACCATATAGTACGGTCGATTTAACAACGTTAATTATATTTTAGTTTTGAGTTAATTTGCTTAAACGGGAAGGGGGTCCCACAAAGCGAATGAGCATTTGTCATAATTTTTAAATATTTTTTCAAAAATTATAGTAAATTAAGGATCGTCATTAGATTTTGATATTTTGATATGTACTTTTTCTAGTTATCAGGAGAAATTTAAATTTAATTTTCGTTGGTCTATCTTTTAACCATTTACTCTCCTCGTTCATTGTACCCTACAACTCAAAAAGAAAATAGAACAATAAAAATTAAAGACTGAAGATCGAGTTTTGTCCTAGATCAGTTGAAATATGTATCAGTAATAACTAATTTTGGAAAGAATAGTCTAGATTTGATCTTGACTTCCTATACCATGACCGAGCTCTCTTGTTCCCTCGACCTATTTAAAAACCCAAAAATTAAATAATATTCTTAATAATTATAGGTTGGGTGCATTTGTATGAAGCATGGAAATGTAATTTCATAATTTGGGAAGTTGAAGAGAATATGGAGTTAATGTAACGTGCATGAAAGCTTAGCTTGTAAATTAAAATTAAAAATAAATAAAATGGTCAAATACATAAAGAAATGATGTTTAGATCTATATTCTGTAATCTGTTATTGGCAATGAGAAATTAATCCGAAATTAAAGACAGCAGAAATCCAGGATTAGCCCACAGAAACTTGGGACATTTGGTTTGCATGCATGCTGTCATGCATGAGAACATTTTAATTACATTTAATTTTGTTATGATAACATGTTTAATCACGTGATTTTTCTTATTGTACGGTGTACTACTTAGTCAACCAACCAACCCATAAATATGAGTTTTATTAGTTATTACTTCATTTGTCTCCTATTTTTTTTAATGGGACTTTACTAATTTGTATTAATAAAATGGATGAAAAATGTAGAGAATTAAATACGAGTTTATGAATGAGATTGGATTAGATTATTATTTACAATCTGTATTAGACGTAGAAATACAATAAAATTTAAAGGTCAATCTTACTGAAAAGAATAACAAAATAATAATAATAATAATAATAATAATAATAATATTAATAATAATAATAATAATAATAATATTAATAATAATAATAATAATAATAATAAAGAAAGCTAAAGAATCAAGACAATGAGAATCAAATTTTGATTCATTATGTAATATAACATGCTCTTAGTGAGATAAAATTCGATTCTTGAATTTATAAAACTAATAATTCTATTTTATACATCTTCAAATTAAAAGACACATCTTAGAATAAAAATTCAATCCTCAAGACTTAAGCATACAATGTTGACAAAGGCCGAAACTAAATAGAGATGATCAACCCAACTACAATCCTTTTGTGAAATATAAATTATAGTTTTTCAAAATCTATTTTATAGAAGTACTTTTTATATCAAAATGTACATTATAGATGTACTTGGTATGGCCGTATTAGTGAATTTCCGAATTCAGTACACTAAGCTATTCACCGGTGCGTACTTGATCCTTTTTGTATAAGTTACTCTCTCATCATGTATATGTTCTATTGTATTTGCAATAGAACTACAATAATATGAATTTTTTCTTTATTTACTTGCTTTGCGGATATTTAAAGGCGTGAGTTTTTATATATATATATTTGTTTGACTGTTTTTGTTAAGATGTTTATATTATGGGTTTAGTATTAGTCCTATTCAATACCAAGTTACCTCTGAAATTTTGGAAGAAAAGTAATGAGAAATGTGTGCAATTTGATTTAGTGCTGACAAACAATTGGAGCTTGAAAATACATCAACATGTCGATGAACAACAAGATCTTGCACGTGTTTGGCATGTCTAAAGCAAAACCCCTAAGTATCCCAAGTTCAACTATTGTACGTCTGACCCTATGTCTTGCACCACAATTTGAAAGATGAATTGTGTATATGGCTAAGGTTCTTTACTTTAGTGAGGTGAGTAGTTTGATGTATGCTATGGTTTGTATTAGATTTGAATTGATACAAGCAAACAGTGTATTTAATTAGTGTAGTTAGAAGGTTCTAATCCAGAGAAGGAGCATTAACTAGCTGTGAAGCGCATTTTTTGCTATCAAATAAGTACATCTAACGTTGGTCTTATTTTTGGAAGCAATATAGCTAGAGAGTTGAGTGACAGGGTATTGTGTTTCTAATTAAGCTACAAGTTAGGATAATAGGAGACATGTTTGTTCTATGTGGTGTTGCTGTTAAGTGGAAGGCTACTTTGAAGGTATAGTGACATTATCTATTTCTTTGCAAGAGCATATAACTTTGATAAAAATTGCAAAAGACGAAATCTGGTTAAAGCGATAGATTTCTGATCTTCATCCACATAATAATCTATTATGCTACAATTTTTTATAATGATAAGGGTGCAATATGTATTTCCAAGGATCAAGTTCATCATAGCAAGAATAAGCACATTGATGTACACTATCATTTACTTATAAGAAAAAGAGATTTAAGGTGAAAATGATTGGCACTGATGACAATCATGCAGAATACGTTATCATGCCTGTACCTTAAAGAAAGTTCTAGCATTGCATGGATTTGCTAAATAGCTCATGGTTATAAGGGCCCTTAGAGACATTTTGGGCTCTTAGTAGCAACCATGATCTTTAGCATAGTTATCAGAATCCTGATTCTGTTCAACGATTCTACAATCCAAAAATAGACCACCGATCCGGATCGTAGGTAGGTGATGAGAAAATTTAAATTAACCGCAAGCGCACGGTGTACGCGTAGTGCGGGTCGAACACAAGGAGACTATATAATTCTAAATTGTATGTCTTATAACAACCAAGACAAGGGGAAAACAAATTAAATGGGTTTATATCTAATCTAGGATGCAAGAACTAAAACAAGTGTTAAAAAGGTGGTGTTAAAACAAGATATGATGAACACTAGGGCGTCGGGCATCACCTAATTCTAACATGGAATTCAATTACTCTCATGATTGTATGGAATTAAGCCGTTGACATAATCGAACGCGATCTAATTAATCTCAAGCTTTCGCTTTATTGACTAATATCAATTTAAGGCCAACTAGTATTAATCCTCAAACTTCCGTTATATTGGTTAATACTAGAAGGAGTTTAACTTAAATATATCTCAGTCCTAAATTAATCCTAGTCTCAAACTTCCGTTTTATTGAAAAGGTTAATAAAGATATTTAAATCAAGATTCATTAAGCATAAGTTCAGTCATAGGCTCAATTCACACACAATCAATCAATAAAATATCAATCCATGCTTCGAATTAGGGATTTTACCCTAACCCTAGATAAGAAAACTACTCACTATGCACGTTGATGGAAAACATAAAGCAAATGATGAACAAGAACGAAAAACAAAATAATAATGTAAAAAAACTTATAAAACTGGAAGGTAACATAAACTAGAAATGAGAAATCCAAATGCTGTAATAACTTCTTCAACGAAAGCTTCAAGAATCCAAAAGTACGATACCGAAATTGAAATTACAATAATAAAAAGTGCAAGATTGAAAGAACTGAAAGAAAATTACTGAAATAAAATTGGTTCTAAGACAAAGGAATAAAATAGTAACCACCATTATTTATAATGGCTCCAAAAATTCTCAGAAGAAACCGCCGGATCTTGGAGAAAACCGTCGAGCGACAAGCGTCGCTTAATATGCGACGACTCGTCGCATACTTTCTGCCTCAAGAAGAAATGTTGGATTGTTGAGCGACGATCGTCGCTTATAGGGCGACGACTCGTCACATAGTTTCTGGAAACTGGTGATTCTTTGCAATGCGGAGCGACGATCGTCGCATGTTGAGCGACGACTCGTCGCTCAGTCTCTGGAAGAAATCTTTGAGCTGCTGATAAATGCGACGAGCGTCACATGGGTGCGACCACTCGTCGCTCACCTTCTGGCCTGCTTATAACTTTGTTTCTTCGCTGCTATTCTTCTTGCATGAGATCGTCTTGGCATGGTTCTTCACTTTAACAGGGGGTCTTAGGCCATTTCTCCAAGCCTTCACCCTCTTATTTCTCCAAAATCCTAATGAAATCTTCAATTTTGACTCAAAATCATATAAAATACAACGGTGAACTCTTTGAGCCAAAATTATCACAAACACTAGAATTACTACTTAAAATCCATCAAAACAACCGAAAGGGAGCATAAAAATGTCACGAATAAATGCAAATAATTGCACTTATCAGTAGGATCTTAATATTGTAGAATCGTGCGATCCTACTAAAGTCAAGAATTTAGGTGGTAGGATCATAATATGATCCTACGATCCAACGATCCGATCCTACATGGGTAGTTTCAATCGTAATATATTTTCATATAATACATATTTCACTTACGTATGAATATATATTCAAAATAATTATATCAATACCTTCATAAAATTCATGTTTTTCTTAATTTGTCGTTTAAAAATGATTATTTAAAGTATTTTTATTTTCAAAACATAATAAATGAGTCAAATAAGTTCTAATTAACACCTTAAAACTTAAAAAGAGAACAAATATAATTGATAATCAGTAATCCAAAGCACATTGATGCATATTTGTAGGATCACACGATCCTACGATCCGATTCTACCGATTTCAATCCTACCCCTTTAACGATTCTAGGTAGAATTCCGATCCTAATAACCTTGATCTTTAGAGACAATCGGGATGGTAAAGTGAGATAAGCTTGACATTATATTCGTGCATCTAGCTAGTTTTGTACATATTCATGTGAGAAAGATTTAGCTTAAGGTGAATATTTGTGATGATATGAGTTATAACCTATTTTTACAAAATTGATGCGTGCGTAAAACTATTATATTATGAAATTCTATAAATTCATAATACTAACTTCATACAAATATTTTTGTTATTTGTCTTAGTTGTCTTATCTTGTCTTGTCTTTTATTTTTCTTTACAAGTCGTTCTCTCAAGACGAATGTCTCTTTAGAGGACAAAAATAGTGATGATGATCCAAATTAAAACAGGCCAACATAAATGTATAATAAAATATACTATAAATTCCTACTAGTTAGTAAACAAAATATATAGTGGTGTGAGATTATGGGAAGCGAGAGACAAGTCACAAACGTACCCAAAAAAGTTGGATCTAGTTGGGTATTTGGGTAAGAACAAGTGTAAAAGGGAAAGTCAATAGTCCCTTAAGACTTAGAAAGCCAGTAAATCACCCCTTTAGCGTTGCTTAAGAGTCGTTGGCTCTTACCTCTTTCATGATCATTTTTAAATTAATCCTTTCTTTTCTTTACTAATAATATCTCTTACTTTTCTCTACTTTGCTTCCCAAATTCATTTTCTAAACACTACACTATTTGCCTGACATGTTTACGTCTAACTACTAATAACTTGCCACAATACCCATTTTTTATTTTTTTAAAATAATATCTTTAGTACTAGGAACATTTTTATCAAAGAATTAGTAATAATTAGATTGAATCAAATTAATTAAACTGAATTAATTACTAATCAGGAAGATTAACACATTGTATGTATCTATCTATACTTAATTAGTAAGCTAATATCAGCATTGTCGTTCTTGATTATTTTAGAGGTCTGAACGAAATCGTAAGTTAAGAATATAATATAATAGCATTTCAAAAACCTAAGTAAATTGTGATCTTTAACTCTTTGGTTTGCAAGTTCAGATTGCTCACACCTGACTCGGCGGTAGAATCACCAACAATCTTAAAATTCGAGCTAGCAATCACAACTACATAGTTTTTTGGATTCCTTCGTCAAAGGAGTCAACTATCTCTTCTATTTCTTTTTTATGTCATTTCAATTAAAAAATACCTCATTAAATACCCTTTTCAATATGTAAATTTTTAAAAATATTTTCTAATTTTAAATTAATATTTAATTTCTTTTTTTGGTGAATTACCTACTATAGCAGGTTATCGTGTTACCAAGTTTACTGTAGGAAAATACCCCTCAAAGTTAGGATTATTCATGGTTAAACAATAGGTGGGATTATTGTAGGAAAATCATAAATAGTTAGGATTATTCTAGGTAATTTTTCCTATTATTTGAAGGTTCTTTGAAAACATATTTATCTATCCATTAAATTATGGCAATAGGCTTAGTAAATGGTCGTATAGAAGTAGATTAAATTTATTAGGTAGGATATTATCATATCATCATTAATATTATGTATATACTATCTTTTCAAAAAGATAGAATATATATTATGTGTAAATTTTTAGGAAAATTTTTATCTCAAATGATTTGGTGTTATCCTAGATAGTTAATCTACATACATTTTGTTTAGTATGAAAATATACTATAATAGAAGTAGTATACAATATCTTGAATCACATCGAATCCAAATCGATAACAAACTCTCTAAAGGTATACATATATACAATTTTTTTAGTTAACTCTTTAAAGGATTATATATTGTCACGAAACCAACTTAACCAAAAGTTTAAACTTATAATAAAGACCCGAAGATATGTTATATACTCTAACGTATACTCCTACAAAATAAAATATTACAAATACCCATGCTCCTCATCTAAAAATTCAAAGTCTTTTCTTTTTGATGCAATTCTAAAGGGACAGAATAAGAATTTAACTTTTAATAATGCCCTACTTCATTAGCCTTATAGAATATAATAAGCTTTATTTTCCTTTTTGGTTCGCCTAATAAGAGTTGCTTCATTTCTAATTTTAGTCATGACCCATACTTTTTGTTTTAATTCTCATTAATTTTAGGTAGTGTTTGGCAACATAAAATTCATTTGAAAATAGGGAATTTGATTTTGATATTCACATTCAAGAATTATAAATGACACCTAAATGCTTGGAATTTGCAAATTTTGATACTTGACCAAATTTTACATTGTTATTGAAAGTCTATGGAATTGAGCCAATTTCGAACTTAAAATTCAAGATTTGCCAAACATTGTATTTGACCCAATTCAACATTTGAAAATAAATTTTAAGTTGCCAAACACACCATTAATTTTTTCTTTCATCGCTTCTACATATTTCTCCCACTTTCTCATCAGGCCATAACTTATACTTTCTTCATTTAATTATATTTTCTACTCTGCTTTTATATTCCTTTTACACTATTTTTATATTACTCGATACTATATATGTCGTAAAACAACTTTATAAACTACATACATTACTAACCCTTGTATACTTTTATCATATTTAATTACAATATTAGTAATTTTCTATCAAGGAATCATTTCTTAATAATTATATCAAGCTGAAATAATCTAAATATTATAAAATAATACTCCCTTCACCCCTTTCTTATTGTTTACTTTCTAGTGAGCATGCAAATTAAGAAAAATAGTAGTGGAGTATTTTAAGTGATTATAATAATCGTAAAGGTGGTAGTTGGGGTATTTAAGTGATTATAATAATTGAAAAGGTGGTAGGTGGGGTATTTTAAATAATATAAGTTGGGGTAGTTGGGGGTATTTAGGTAAAAAATCTTTGCCAAAAATAGAAAGTGGACAATTAGAGTGAACTAACCAAATAAGGAACGTGGACAATAAAAAAGAAACGGAGAGAGTAATAAATACTCTTTATCACTATTACTTATTTTATTTTTTCATCTCATTTATACTTAAACTTATTTCTTTATAACAAATGTATACCTAATAAATTTACTTGACTTTTTTCTAATAAAAGAATACTTATTTCGTTCATAATATTTACTACTGATTGTAACATTTTCCCACACAATATTACACACTCATTAGCAAGTATTATGAAACGGAGGAAATATTTTCCTAAACATAAAAATATTAACACAAATTCTTGTGAGAGACGGTCTTTTTGAGAGACAATTTCTAATTGGGTCGGTCCATAAAGAAAAATATAAATTAAATGTAAGCAATAAATTTTAATGAATTGGACCTGAGATACGTCTCTAAACTAGACTCACTCAAATAATAATAGTGGGACAAGGGATTCGAGTAGTAGCTGCATATACTAGTCCTATTACTTTAAAACTTAAAAGGTTGAGATGATAGTCAACCAAGACTCATAAATGAAAACAGTACTGAAAACTGACACGTGCACATCTCTCCTCTCTCCTAATTACTTTCTCTCTCTAGACATTAGCTGTAGTGAGAATCCGTGTATGGAATTCGAGCTGTAATTGAAAGACCCTTTCACCCTCTCCTCCCTATAAATACACCCGACTCCTCCCTTCTCTTTCACTCAATTTTTATTTCTCAAACCTTAACTACTATACCTTACTTACTAAAACTATTCATTATTATTCATTTTTAATTTTTTTTATACTTATTATAATTCAAAAAAAAATTTAAATGGTGATCATTTTCATCTTTTTGATCACATTAGTAACAATATTTATTTTTCATTTATTTTTCAAATTTTCGGTTTCCGCGTTCAGCCGAAACCGAAAACTCCCCTTACCTCCGGGGTCATTAGGATGGCCATACATAGGCGAAACATTTCAACTGTATTCAGAAAACCCAAATGTTTTCTTTGCTTCAAAGGAGAAAAAGTAAATAAATTTTCCTAACTATTTATTCATTTAGGTATAAAATTATATTGATTTATGGATAATTAGGTAGAAAACTAACATGTGTTTGTTTAATTAATGTTTTTGTTAATAAATAGGTATGGTTCCGTATTCAAAAGTCACATATTGGGTTGTCCATGTGTGATGATGTCTAGTCCAGAAGCTGCTAAATTTGTATTGGTTACAAAATCAAATTTATTTAAACCAACATTTCCAGCAAGTAAAGAAAGGATGTTAGGGAAAGAAGCAATATTCTTTAATCAAGGTGATTATCATGCTAAGCTTAGAAGATTGGTTCTTCGTGCTTTCATGCCTGATGCTATTAGAAACTTTGTTTCTGATATTGACTCCATTGCTTCTCTTACTCTCGATTCTCTTCAAGGCTCCGTCTTCAATACTTTCCAACAAATGAAAACTGTGAGTCCCTTTTTTTTTATTAATCTTTTCTCCTCCAATTTGAGTTGAGTATTCACTTTGTAATCACTGCTCGCAACCTCCTTATCTCCTTCGAAAAGGGTATGGTTCGTTTTCTCAAATATATCGGGTGTGATGATGAGGGCTGTCAAGATGAATATTTGGCACATTCTATATTGTGGGCTATCGTCCAGAACCTCAAATTTTATTGGGCCCAAAAAAGATATTTTTATTTAAATAAATTCTTTACTAAGACCGTCTCATTGTGACACCGCTAGTTATGGGCGGATCCAATATTTACTTTTAAAAAAATTGAACAAAAAAATTATTTTTAGATTACTTAATCAGTTGTTTTTTTAAAGAAATTAATATAGGTACGTCTCACGATAAGACCGTCTCACACAAAACTTGTTGTTTTATGAATAAATTAATTATAATATCAATAATACAAAATATTATATTATTTATTACAAATCTTTTTATTTTTCTGCCAAAATTTAACAAGATGGCTTTGATTCATGATTGGACCCTAATTTTATATATTGAAGAGCTTGCATAACAGGGGAAACAGAGCATATCCCATAAATAGAAAATTAATTATTTATTTATATTATGGAAAATAATTTAATGCAACAAGGTTGGTTGAGTCATGCCTTTTGTAATTCCAAAAAGATAGATTTTAATGGTGTGAAATACTCCAAAATACAGTGTATGTGAAAGATTCTTGTAGAAGTATTTTTTTTAAATGAATTATATAAAATAATATATTTATAATTGGTATGTATTAATATGCAGTATACATTCAATGTGGCTCTGTTGTCAATATTTGGAAAGGATGAAGTGACGTACAGAGAAGATCTGAAGCGGTGTTATTACATATTAGAAAAAGGATATAACTCAATGCCTATCAATTTGCCAGGAACACTTTTCAATAAATCAATGAAAGCAAGAAAAGAGTTGGCCCGTATCCTGGCCCAAATTATTTCTACTAGAAGAGAAATGAAAAAGGACCACCAAGATTTACTAGCCTCCTTCATGGGTGACAAAGAATCCCTCACAGACCAACAGATTGCTGACAACGTTATTGGTGTCATTTTTGCTGCTAGAGATACTACTGCTAGTGTCCTCACTTGGATTATTAAGTACCTTGCTGACAACCCTTCTGTTCTCCAAACAGTCAGGGTAAGTTCTAACTACTTTTTTATTCCAAAAGATCTCACCTCACTAAAATATTTACGCTTATTTAATGTGTATGCAAGTCAATACTCATTATATATGACCTTATGAGCTAATTAGTCAAACACTAATCATTACAAATGAGAGATTAGTTAGAATTGAACATGTAACTTGAGTGTTTGTGGACTAAGTCAACTAAAAAATACTTTCTCCTATTCATCTAATGTGTCCCATTTGACTTTTCACCATATTTTAAGTGGTTAAATGAGACCACATGTAAAAAAAAAATAGTGTTTTTATATATTAATAAGGGAGTATTAATGATGGAAATAATTTGACTTAAAATGAGATATCAATTAGATTCGAACATGTAACTTGAGCGTCCAGGTCTAAGTCGATCAAAAGCTAAACTAATACTTTCCGTTTTAGAATACTTTGATACTAATGATAACATATTCATAAACAAAAATATCACTATCATAGCAAGTATAATAAAACAAAAAGTAATAATTTATTAGTGAATATAAAAAAAAAAGTAAATAATGTGATTATTGATCTTATCTAGAAGAAAAGCAATGGCAATAGTTAAGGTTATGTGGGGTTAATGAAGATTACATTACATATGCAGGAAGAGCAAGAATCAATAATTAAAGGAAAAGAAGAAAGTGGAGAAGAAATGGGATTGACTTGGGCAGATACAAAGAAAATGCCTTATACAATAAGGGTAATTCAAGAGACACTAAGAGTTGCCTCTATTTTATCCTTCACTTTTAGAGAAGCTGTTGAAGATGTTGAGTTTGAAGGTCAGTTCAGTTAGTCAGTTAGTGTGTTCTTAGTACTCCCTCCGTTCTAATACTTGCTACTGATAGTGACATTTTCCCACACAATATGTCACACTCAGTAGCAAGTATTATGGAACGGAAGAAGTAGTATTTAGTCAGTCCTCTTTTTATTTATTTTTTTCTTAGTCTCTAAAAAAAAGGTTCTTTTTGATTTCAGGGTACCTAATTCCCAAAGGATGGAAAGTGTTGCCATTATTCAGGAATATTCACCACAATCCTGATATTTTTCCTGAGCCTGAGAAGTTTGACCCCTCTAGATTTGAGGTAATATACTCTATGCTTTATAATCCTTTTCCATTTTTACTCTTTTTATTTGTTAAAAATAAATACTATTTTAGGTTAATAAAGGTTTTTTTAACATTCCCTTATAGAGATGAGGTTTTTAATTTAACTTTGGGACTTATTGGACAATTTTAACTTATTTTAATATAATTAGAGAGTCGAGTGGTCAAACCAGCCAATGTTATTGTTTAGTAAATTAGCTAATTGAAAAAACTTATCGTTTTGAATAACGTATTTTTTGAATAAATTGCTCATAGCAGCGAGTTCAAAACAATTAATAAAACCAGTTGGTCAAATCAGTCACTTCAATCAACTCTTAGTTATCAGCTGTTAGCCGTTTGCCAAACACCCTTTTTATCTTTTTAAAAGTTAATAAAAAAATATAAATAACGAGATTTTATGATACGGATTTAAAATAAATTAATAATTTAGATATTCATGATTTAATGAGTCATTTGAATGGAACTTTCAAAGAAAGCAGTCATGACATTTGCACTGCATGTATTCAAATATTTGATGAATTAAATAGAAAGAAGTCAAGATATCTAGATTATGAACTCAATGTTTATTTAATTTTCTGAATAGGTGGCACCAAAACCCAATACATTTTTGCCATTTGGAAATGGGATCCATGCATGTCCTGGCAATGAACTGGCAAAACTTGAGATTCTTGTTCTTTTACATCACCTTACCACAAAATACAGGTTGGTTACTACTCCTTACTATTCTCAATTCTCTTCGGTTAATCGAACTATAAAAATTTATTCGAGTCATCAGATTAATTTTAAATTATATATTTAATTCAAATTGATTTTAAATCAAATTTTATAATTAAATGGATTTTTATGTAATTATAAATTCATTTTTATATGGAGGCAAATAAATATAAATAAAACTTACTGTGTTATTTTGATGATAGTTTGAGTATGACAATTGGTGATGATGGGTTATTGATTGTTTGCAGGTGGTCTATCATTGGCCCACAAAACGAAATACAGTATGGCCCGTTTGCACTTCCCCAGAATGGACTTCCCATTAAACTATCCCTCAAAAGTCAAGACTAATTAAATAGTCCAAAATTGGGATTTTATTATTATAGAGGCAGCAATCAACTCACAAGTATAGCAAAATTAGATGATGCTGGATCTTTGAAGAGGACAAAAAACCTTTTCTAAACAAGAAAGGGATGGTGCTAGGAAGATAACAAATTTAAAAAAAAAAAAAATTAAGATAAAGGATAAAGTATCTTCTTTAGGTTCGAGATTGCAAGTACCCTTCCGTCTCATTTATTTTGTTTCCGGTAGGGATAGTCGATTAAAAAAAGTGTTTGATAGCAGGTTCGAAATAAAAAAGACGGAAGAAGTACGAAAAAAATAACCCTTCTACCAAAGGAATGAAGGAAAATTAAGAAAGGTTAATAATAATGTGAGAATAGAAATAGTGTAGGAATAAGGAAAGAGGAGCAACAGCAATTGTACAAAAGGATCTCCTCACAACAACAAATTTTGCAAGAACTAGCTAGTAGTTTATTTTGTAAGAATATGTTACAAATTTATTGTGATTTTTTATTCAGATCTGTCTTAATCTAAGAAAAGAAAAAAAAGGAAATACCGTAAGGATTATTTCTAATAAAATTGTAAATTTAGTTTAGAACATGTTGGTGAGACTGATGTCAAATTTTCAATAATATGCTGCAAGGCGTCTATTATGCATAATTCTTTTTTAAAATGCTTTTATAAAATTTATTATCAGTAAATTTGTCTTTTTTTTGCCTAGGTAAATTTAGCATACGCTTATTAAAAATATTCAAATTTAAACAAAATTATTGTACCTAAAGTTAATTTAACAAATCGATTAGAACACTCTCCTCGCTTAATTGGTAAAGATTTATAAAAATGTATACTAGAAATGAAATCACATCAACATCATGCTCTTTATATATAGCTTCTTTCATTATGCATCAAAAAGCTAATATTTCATGTTCCTTTTTCATTTGCCAAAAATTGTTCTTTTTGATAAGAGAAGAATTCTCTCTTTATCATAAACTATTCTTCACATCCTTAATTCACAAGTCACAACATATTGCTTGTTTGCTTAAATACCCTTCTAATCCCTCTCTAATAATGATTTAACGCTTTTTAGGCATGATCACATATTTTTCCGTCGAGCCTAAAGCCACATTGATTATCTTTACTAACTTCATAGGAAATCGTCTCACCGTGAGGCGAGCCTTATACATGAAAAACAACAACCTAATAATTCAGTTTATTAGCATATAAATTTCTTATTTTAGATTTTCATTTGTGACCGAGAAACTTCTCTCACAACAAATAACTTTTACTAGTATAGAAACTCGTGCAATGCACGATTTATGAGTATAAAATATATAAAAATATAATTTCAAAAAGTAGTGCAAGTATATATTATAGTGATTAAATTTAACGAATATATGAATTTTTCAACGCAAAAATTAAATATTGATTTTAAAAAAATTATTTATCGAATACATCACTTTTTATTCAATTAAATACATCAAATTCAGGTTAGGTATATAGAATTATTTTAATAAATTAAATAAATACTTTACCTAATTTAGTTTCAATGTTAAAAAATCAGAGTCTAGATTAGGTAAATATTGTCATGTAAGTAACTATTATCTACTAAATTAATTTTATATTTGTCATGGCTCTCAAAGGATGACACCTGTCATTTTCCAGCATTTTTATTAATATGTGTTCCCTCCTATTCATAAAGAATGAGAGATTTGTTTTTTAACACTATTCACTTATTACTCTTAATTTATATTTTATTTTTAATCTATAAATTAGAACATAGTCAAGTGAGATCTTGTTTGATTCATCTCAATGCAAAGATTATTATTATTCACTTTTTACAATATTTCGTTATGTATAATAAGAGATATTAAGCATTGAATAAGTGCATTGGATAGTGTAAAAAAAATATGTTTTATTCTCTATGAATAGGAGAGAGTATGATTCTAGGCTAAGTATATAAAATGATTTTAATAAATTAAATAAATACTTTACCTAATTTAGTTTTAATGTTAAAAAATCAGATTCTAGATTACGTAAATATTGTCATGTAAGTTATTATCATCTATTAAAATAATTCTATATTGGTCAAGACTCTCTAAAGATGACACTTGTCATTTTCCAGCACTTGTATTAATATGTATGATTCTCTATGAATAAGAGGGAGTATGATTCTAGGCTAAGTATATAAAATGATTTTAATAAATTAAATAAATACTTTACCTAATTTAGTTTCAATGTTAAAAAATCAGATTCTAGATTACGTAAATATTGTCATGTAAGTTATTTTCATCTATTAAAATAATTCTATATTGGTCAAGACTCTCTAAAGATGACACTTGTCATAATCCAGCACTTGTATTAATATGTATGATATGATGTATGATTCTCTATGAATAGGAGGTAGTATGATTCTAGGCTAAGTATATAAAATGATTTTAATAAATTAAATAAATACTTTACCTAATTTAGTTTCAATGTTAAAAAATCAAATTCTAGATTACGTAAATAATGTCATGTAAGTTATTATCATCTATTAAAATAATTCTATATTGGTCAAGACTCTCTAAAGATGACACTTGTCATTTTCCAGCACTTGTATTAATATGTATGATTATAAAACCAAAAAGGGTAAGTGGCAATATTTATTAGGCCGTGACAAATCGACACATAATTTCACCATGGCCTACTCATGTAGACAGGCTCACAAACCCACGGGGATGAGCGTTGATTTGCACATGCACTTGGTGAGGTTCATTGTTTCCCAAAACCATATGACAGTGCGGGAGGGATTGGCATTGGTTTGAGCAATGGTGTTCCAAGCTCGTTCAAGGTGGAGCATCTAGTAATAAGTTTACGTAGAAATGGCGAGGAACTTAAGGTATGGGAAAAGCATCATATAAGAATTTGTCTTGTCGAAACCATGAGGAGTAAGAGGTGGTGATGGTACCTTCATTATCAAGCTATGGGATTACTCTAGACTCTGGTTAGTAGTTGGCATGGGCGGATTTAATGAGTATTACAGATAGGTAAGTGACAATACTTTGAAAATGTTAATAATATAATACTTTGTTTGACTTTTGATAATTGTTACATTTCTGTTTTTCACGTTATTCAATGCATAATTTTATTCTTTAATATATTTAATTTCATATGATGTTAAGTCATTCTAAAAGTTAATATTATGATAATATGTATTAGACGAATCAAATAAGATTCAACTTGACTATATTTTACATTATATATAAAGAAATATATACCAAATAAGATTAATTGATGAACAATACTTGTTACAGGAACTGTAGCCATTAATAAAATTCGAATTAAGTAGTATGTAAAACTGAATACAAATTAAAATTGATTGAGTTGGTTTTATGGTCAATTTTTACATTGAAACGTTGATATCAATGATCTTTGCATTGAAACGTATCAAACAAAATTCAACTTAACTATGTTATAACTTATAATTTCATGATAAAATATATTATTATTTTACTTAATACTACCTCCGTTTCAAATTATTTGCAATATTAGAAATATTGTATTATTCATTTATCACTCTTAATTTATGATTAATTATAATTAATCTATAAGTTAAATATAGTCAAGTAAAATATTGTTTGATTTGTCTCAATGTAAATATTATAATATTAGTATATTAAACTGCATGAAAAGTAAGACTCCACTAAATTTGAAATTAATTATTGTATCAAACATCAAAATTATATTATTTAATTATTGAATATAAAAATTATACTTCATATTCGCTTTCAATTTTTAGTACCTCCAAGACTCAAGTGGTTCTAGAATCCATAATCCATTGAATAGTGCAACTAATTTAGTCTCTACTTTAGTACCAGCACAACCACAAGTGGATACACACATTTCTGAGCAATAACCCTAATTTGTAAATCGGTATAAAAAGATAAAAAATAATATTAAAATAAATAAAATCAAAATAAATAAATCAAATTAACAAAATTCTCACCTAATCACATCCTACCACATAAGAATGATTTATTAATCTCACAAATAATATTAAAATAAACAAAACCAAAATAAATAAACAAAACTCTCACCTTATCACATCCGAAGAAAAAAAATAGGGGCGTGAAATTTGATCTTTTTTAGTGGTTTGCTCTATACTTCCTCCCTTTCTTGTAAGTTGTCTCATTTAATTTTGGTACACTGTCTAATGAATTAATTCAAATTTAAATATCTTTGATTGTGCATGTTTAAAAATTATAAAAATTTTATATTAATAAAATTACATTGAGACGAATAACATAAAATCCCACTTGACTATATTTTGATGTCTATATTAAGAATTAATCACAAATTAAGAGCGATCGATAAATAGTGTCAAAAAACTAAATGGAATAACTTAAAGAATTGGCGGGTGTATATTATGGGTAATGATATTTACAATTTAAAAGCATTGTACATAAAAATTAATAAATTTTTTTATTATTTATAATTTTTATTTTTCAAAAGTATTTAATCAAAGCAAAAAAGAATAAAGGCTAAACTAATAAAGTATAATTTAATTATTATATTTTCAAAGCAAAAACAATACGTATTAAATATATAAATAAAATACAAGATTCATTCTTATATACAAACTCTTACGTCTATGTATATCAATTTCCATAATTTATTAGGAATTAGGAATTAAGAATTGACCATTTTTAATTTAATTTATTTTCTTAATTTTGTTTTTTTCAATGACAATTTTTCTTATTTTAATGTCATTTAAATACTTATATTGTTTTTCTCTTTCAATCATTTATTTCTACTTACAATTATTTATTGTCTTATTCTATAGATAATTTTTTTTAATAAAATTTCACTCATTTTGCAACTGATACAAAATACAAAGGGGCAGTAGAAATTAGGAATGAGGAATAATAAAGCAAAAAGAGTGGTCCTTTTAGTTCCGTTACCAGATTATGACCTTAGAGTATGTACATACATCAACAATAAACTCAAATAATAGTCAGTTACTCGGTTTTAGCCTAAATCCTAATAAGTGTGGTAGCCGTGTACGAATTAATGCATACATATTTCTACTCGTCTCTGGCTACCTAGTACCTAGTTGCACTACCACTACATTAGGTGTATTTTTAAATGATTGAAATTTACAGGTGATAAACTAGATCTCTAATTTTTTTATATTTTTTTTATTTTTACAATTTTTAAAGCTTGTGTTTGAGTCTGGTATCTATTAATGTATTCTATGAAAAATTATAAATAAAATATATTAAATTTTATACATTAAAATAAATCTGAGAAAATCTCACTATAAATTTTATCTTTTAAATATTCATTAAAAATCTATTCCTAAATAGATTTGTATCCAAGAGTTTTAGTAGCCTAATTGGCCATGTACCAACATGTTTTATTTCTTTTTGTTTTGGCAAATAGTGTAACAATAATGTTGAACATTTAGTATCTAATAATCTTAAGTATATAATCATTAAGTACTATAAATAGTAGTGGTATAATATGTATTAAAATACAAAGTCCTTTGAGTTGATTGCATTGGATTCCCTTACTTATTTCATATTAATTTTGGAGTTACAAAGGAGTAATTGGGAAGAATAATGTTCATGAATACCTTGTTAATGGTATTGATTGGAGGCCATTGATATGGAGGAATACTGCTCATGAATACCTTGTTAATGGTATTGATTGGAGGCGGCCTTAATATTGGTCATCAATGGGTGATTGAATGGCGATGACCCTTAGCTGTACTTGGAGTAGTATAAATAGGAGCTTGGGGAAAGGTGAATACTACACCCATTTCTAAAATCTCATTATTGCTCTTTCTCTTTCACTTGTGTTTTTTGTATGTCACTTAGGGTATGTCACTTAACAACACAAATACACAATATACCATAATTCATCAAACACTTGTTGTTAAGTGACATACCCTAAGTACTAAAGGTGTATTGTGTATTTGTGTTGTTTGTATCTCGTTGTGAATTTCCAATTCAAAACCCAAGTACCTTTGTGAGGGAAATATCACAAAAGGAAAGTGATTATACGCCTACTACAAGTATCAAGTTTCCGAGTAACGATCGTCGTTACAAAATAATCTTCAATTTTATTTAGTGTATTTTGTAAGTTTTATTTTAACCATCAACAAAGGAAAAAATGCAAATTCTCAATTGTAATTTATATTTTGCATTATTATTTCTTGATAAACAATGGGTATTGGTGGATTATAGGCTTATAAAAGTCTAGCTAATATATGTAATTATATAGTTAGTCTATTTTTTTATTATAGAATCTAGGATTAGGGAGATTTGAAGAGATGAGAGATGAAAAGTTATACCTTTATTAATGGAGATAAGAAAGTTACAACTGATGAGATATCGTGTGAGAAAATAATTGCAAAAGAAAACAAAAGATAAATGATACTATCTATTAGCTAAAAACAAAATCACTCATTAGAAAAATATATTAGGTTGTGTTTGGAAACTAGCATTTCATTTCAAATTAATGATTTCAATTATAAAATCATGAATGTAGAATTTGAGAATGACAAGGTTGGAGAGCTCATTCTCAAATCCTCATCTTTAAACCATTTTAATAACAATTGCGGATTTGACTCAAATTCAAATTTGAAATTCTAGTATTTGCCAAACACTAATTTTGAGTCAAATTTATATTTTCAAATGAAATCCTCATTCCCAAACATAGCATTAAGTATTTTATATATGATGGTCGCTACTATGTATAATATGTACTTTTAAATGGTTGCTACTATGTATAATATATTCTTTAAACAAAAGATAAATATAAAAGTCGAATAATGTTTTGGAACAATGTATCAATTGTTTGACACAAATTCTAAGATAGTTTTATTATTAGATGTAATACATACATAAGTTAAATAGTCAAATTAATACTCCTATAAATTATTGGCATATCATTTGTTTATTTTAAAATCAACGCACCAGACGACTGTCTCTTACAAAAGTAGTTCATAGTTGGATCATCATTTCCAATAGATTGTTTAATGCTTTTGGTTGAATAAGGACTCATATTGCTGCTGGCTGCTTGCTATCCAATGGATTGAATACTTTGGGCAGAGAATTAAGTTGGGCCGGTATGGTTTTATTTTAAATGGACCGGTTCTGCTCAAGTATTTATTAAATTTATTCTCATTAAATATATTTATAGTATTTATTTTGAGAAATTTATTAAGAAATACTAGTTTAGTATTTATTTTCAAATGCATCACACTTTTTACTTGAATATGAAATACTAGTTTAGTGTAATTATTATTAAGAGCTAATATTTCATTTTTGAATGGTAATGCATTAATTCAGTAAATATTTATTTAGTAATATAGATTAAGATTTATGAGGGGGTTCTATTAAGAGTAGATATATATTATTTGAAAACTAATCAATTTCACTTAAGAATAATTAAGAATAATAATTAATTGGGGTTTTGTTTTTAGGTGGAGTTTACGTTGAGTATTATGATGTTGAAACAAATTGTTTTGTATTTGAATAGTAATACTTACAATAGTAAGTCACAATAGTAACTTATAAATATAACTTTTAATGTCTTTTCATCGGGAGATAGTATCGCACAATAGTAACTCCATTTGATTATAATCGAGCTAATTCTTAGCAAATATAAGATGGAACAGTTGGACATAAACCTTATGGTAAAGAGTATCAAATTAACATAAAAATTGATTATTTTGTTTAAATTCAATTACTTAATTTTAAACTCTAATTTTATTACTTGTAATTGTTACTATATCATGACTAGACATTAAAACGGTTGAGCGGCGGGTTTTTGGAAAAGTTTATTTTGGATCGATTGTATTCAAGTCGGGTCAATTTCAGATTGGGTCATGTAAGATTTGCACCCAACGGGTCAATGGCTTTCTTATCATTATTTTTTTTAATATATACAATAATATATTTTGTTTCGTATAAGCTAAATTATTTACTTATTTTTATATTGAAAAGGTTTAATATACCTATTTTAAGGCTATAATAAAAATTATTAAATTTAAGTGATTAATTAGAGTAATAAACTAATTATATATAGACCATTCTTATAGTGAAATCATCTTATACAAAATAAACTAATGAACATAGTAGATTCCATTTAAAAATATTAATGTGTGTTTGGGTTCCATTTGAGAGGTTTAAGCCAATGTTTCTCAATCTTTTGAAGTCAGACCATTTTCATGTTACGGGTCACAATTTTCGAGTTACAACCCATTAAATTTTAATTGATTTTTTAATCAATTTTAAATCTGATCAAATTTAATAGGTGAAATCACGACTCTTAATTTGAGTAGGGTAAAGATCTGAGGGATAGTTGTCAGAGAAAAAAAAGTATGGTATTCGTACAGACCGTATTGTACATGAATACGTGATGATGATGATGAAGTCTAATAATTGGACATGTGAAATCTAAGCAAGTCTCAGAATGAACTGTCTGATGCAAGTGGCAGACATCTAATTATGATACATGGCAGACTATAAGAATCAATCATTTTGTAATCTTATTTTCCTTGTTACTTTCTTTATTCCATAATATTTGCTACTTTATTCTATAATATTTGCTACTCGAATAGCAAGTAATAAACGAAGGAAGTATTAGATCTTTCCTTCTATTTTCTATTCTATGTACTTATTATTAGATCCGGACTTCATAACTAAGGACGTGCCAATTTTAAGTACTTTTTCTGTTCTGTTTTAGTTGTATTATAGGGGTTTGACACATTTTTTAAGGGTTGTCAAATCAGTATAGTAAAAGTAGGGATAATGTATGATTGACGGTGATATGTGGGGTAAAAATAATAAAAATTATTATAATTAGATAGTGGTTGTGACTTGTGGCCTTGTGGGTATATTAAATAATTAATGAGATGATATATGATTGATGGTGATATGTGGGGTATGAATAAAGTGAGATAAAATAAGTAGATTATTTTTGCCAAAAATAGTAATGTTCCAAGTAATATGAAACTTCCAAAAACGGTAAGCGGTGCAAGTAAAATGGAACGGAGGAAGTATGATATATGTTTAATTAATTTCGATTGTCATGTGTATGTAAATATTTTTGACATTAATTCTATTTTATGTTTTATATTTTTACGCTCATGCATATATCCTTTTTATTTAATTGCTGAACAGATTTTTATGTGATACCCCATGTTTTCAAAAATATTTTGACTTTTATGTTTCATATATCCTTTTAAATTTATTGAAAATTTGTAATTTTGTGCTATTTAGAAATTGTTTTTTTCTATGTGTTAGGATTATAGTCACCAAGTAATCAAAAGTTCAAAACAAGGTTATGAAAATTAATCTAGCTTAGTGTAAGTTAGAAAAGGACACAAGTACACACTTGTGATTGGTTATATGTGAATTAAGTTAGTACATTATTGCAATGTATTAATGGTAGTGAAGACATGAGACACGAAGTACATCGAGCAATTAATGAGGTAATCTTGGACACCAAGTATTACGTTGTGATTAGATGATGGAAAATCAAATAAGTATACTAGTACATTGTACTAGTTGTTAGTGAGTACTTGGTCACCGACGCTTTTCCTCTATAAATACTCTTGTTCTGGGCCTTAGTTAGATGCACCAAAGTCTCATTGTAAGACCAACATTTTTAGCTTATGTATTCTCCCTAATTAGCTCCTCTCTTCTTTATATTAATCCTTAACTTGTGATTCCTATCAAGTTTATAATTTATTAATCTATGAATTTAAACACATTTATATTAATTCTAGCGCCGCAGGGCCGTCTTGGGCATTTTAGTGGCCCTGAGCGAAATTAATTTGTAGGCCCTTAAGAAATGAACGTGTGTCCGACTATTTTTAGTTATAGTTGATAAAATATTATGTTTTTCAAAGGACAAAGCTCTAATTTGTACAAGTAAGCTAGTTAATAGAGAAAACTAAAAAAGTAAAATTAACAACACTAATTGTCCAGTACTATACTTTCTAACTTGAAATATAAAAATGTTATACGATTTTCACTAGTATACTACCGTCTATCGGCCATAACTTCAAAGAAGTTTAACAAAAAATAAATAGCCATCAACTATCGAAATGTTAACAAAAAACAACGAACTACTTAAATATGTAATTAAATCCTACAATTAGACCAAAGAAACAAATGTAAGTCGTCGAGCAATAACAATCAACTAATCGAAGAAATTAAATTATTTTATATCGCTTAAACTTACAACTATATATAAAAAACAGTTTTTCAATTATATAAACAAAAAAATAATGTGTGCTCTAAAATCGGGTCCTAAGTGGTAGCTAAAAAATTAATATTAATAATTGGGCTAGAATTGAAACAAATGAAAAAAATAACAAATGGTTAAAATTATAAATGGAAGTTGAATAAAAAAACCAATATATACCATGTAAAAGACTAAAAAAAAAGAATTTTGTGTGTCATCTAAACCCTAGCGGCCCCATTTTTTTTCTCTCTTCTCTCTCTAAAAAAAAAATCTAATATCTATAGTTAGTTTGGGGCTATGCCCCTAATTTTTTCCTTTTAAGTTTTTTAATATGATTAAAATAAATTTTTGTCCTCTTCCTGTAAGAGAGTTATTCAACCCATTCATTGGGTTGATTCTACCCATTCATTGGGTTGATTCTATCCCATATATTGAGTTTTGAAGTCTCTCCTTGTGAGAGTTTGGAGTTATGAATTTTGGTCTTTAGTTGATTTGTCTGTAGAGATTAATGCGATGATGCAGCAGACACCAAAATTGCAATTATCATCAACTACATCAAATTCAATTCTATCTCAAGACTACAACAGATCGAAAGACCCCCTCGTAAAAGGCTGTATCAAACAACGATGTGGAAGAGGATATTCAGAATTGTCAGATCTCATACACAACGATCGTAGTTTTGTTATTTTTGAATTATATTTGGTTTTAGTTGTTATGTACTTGCTAATTTTTATATCTGATGTAGATGTCGTATGACTCTTTATTAATGAATCAGGTATTATTAAAAAAAAAAAGACTAAAAAAAGAAATGTAGATAAGAGGAATTTAAATATATACATATAAAAAACTTCAAAAAAAAAACAGAAGAAAACTTGTAAACAAGATGAATTGAACTTGAGACCTAACAAATAACATGCTAATAGCTTTGCTATTGAGACAATACTAATTATCTATTACAATAAATGCATGACAGCTATACATACATAACATAAGAGGCCCCAAAAAGAAGGAGGCCCGGAGCAGGAGCTCCGGCTGCTCCTGCTTGTGGCCGGCTTCTAGGCTAGATAGTGGTTGTACCACATTTGTCGGTAAATTATCTTAAATCTTTATCCTAATAATTTCTTTATTATTGTCATTTATTATATGTGCTCACATGTTTGGTTTCTACACTAAAACACATCAAAAACTCTCATCTAAACTGTCATCATTGCCTTAATTATTTCTATATTATTGACTTATTGTCATATCAACGTTTAGTACCATTAACCAAACGGGCCGTAGTGGATAAAGAAGCTTTTGTTTGATTAGTCTATCACACTAACTATTTTTTTTTTTTAAGAAAGTCACACTAACTACTTGATTTATAAGTTTTTGGATAAATTTTTAGATGCCAAAATAACTCAATTTGTATTTTATAATTAGAGTATAATTAAGTGCTTTTATAATATCTTAAAGAAACTTAATAGCTATACCCTTTGTTTCTAACAGATTACCACATTTATCAATATTTATTAGACGTTAAAGCTCATAATATCCAATACATAAACCCATTAATTGTCCTATAATAATTTTTTGAATTATTCACCCAATTTTTACTTAAATATATAAAATACCACACATTGTTTATAACAATAATCTAATACAGTCTTAGTGCATTATTTTTTTGTTTTGTACCCTCCTCAATTAACCTATAATAATTTATTAAATTTTAAATGAAATACTACAAATTGTTTACAATTAATAATAATACAATTTACTAATGTGCGTATGTTATAGTAAGACATAAATCTAATACTATATTTTTATTTTGTACCTTCTTCAATTAACCTCCGATCCTCACCAGCCTACATTCTTCACTACTCCATTCACTAACCAACAATTTCTATCCCATATTCCGTATGTCTAAAATTGATAAACACTATTTTAGTGTGCACCAATTTAGCCCACACAAAACGGTTTTCGGATTTTGATCACATCTTACAATTCATCTTTGATTTTCCTTCCAAGGAAATCAAGAACAGATTGAGCAGTACAATAAGAAATAGCTTGAATAGTAACCATAGGATTAACCCCTAAAGCAGTAGGAAGAACACTAGAATCACCTAAATAAAGCCCTTCCACTTCCCAACACTCTCCCTTTTGGTTCACTACTGATGTCTTTGGATCAACACCCATCCTACAACTCCCCATTTGGTGGGCAGAAGTTATGGGCATTTCTAGACCTTGTAATGACCTACAACTTTCCCTTCTCACAAACTCCTCAAATTCATCACTACTAACTTCCTTCACTCTAATACTTCCTCCACTCTTATGATGTGTCCCTATCTCCTCTGCCCCTGCTGCGGCTAGTATTCTAAGCATCTTCTCGAGCCCTCGTTTAATATTATCTTCGTCTAACCCGCTTATCTTATAGCTTATATCGAAAGGGGAATTCGATATGCTTCCCGAGCTAACATCTCGTACGAGTGCAATCATGTGTGCTGTCCTAGAGAACTTGCTCATTCTCTGCTTGATATTTAGCCCTGATGTCCAAGGAATTAAGGCAGAGAACAGTCCCGGGTGTAATGAAGGGGTTTGGATCAAGGCTCCATACCCGGATCCATTAAACTCTGACACTACTGGTGACATAACAGTCATAATCCCACCCTCATAACTCATTTTCCCCTTTTCAGGCCACACATTTTCTGACGAATCGGTCTCAGGGAAGTATCCCCATGCCATTACAACAGGGTGAAGATGCAAATTTCTTCCAATGTTCGGGTTTTTCAGCCCGCTTTTGTTCAACAATGCTGGTGTGTTTAGTGCACCAGCAGCTATCACAGTTGCCTTTGCATCCACCACACATAAAACATCATTCTTACAACTTCCAAGCTTGAACTCTACCCCTATAGCCCGGTCTCGAGCCCGCCCATTTTTCCTTTCATACCTTACTTTTGTAACCTCACAACCAACAAGTATAGCCCCATTACCTGAATCCACCATATCCTTCAACCATGTCTCACAAGTACCCTTCTTTTTCCCATCCTTACACCCTAAACAACACCACCCACAATAATGATCCGCGGGCGAATTCCTCGGAATATTCATAACAGGATAACCCAATTCCAAACACCCTTTTCTTAGCACTGCATTGTTAAACCCATCTTCATTTACATCATTTTGAACCCCCATTTTTTCACAAACCACATCTAAAGCCTCCTCATACAAATGACTATCAAAAAGGTCTAACCCATAAACTTGAGCCCATTCTTTGATCACATGTCTCGGGGTTCGAATCGAGGCCGACCAATTTATTGTTGATCCCCCACCAACAGTTGATCCTGCCAATATACTAACCCCTAAATCTCTTGTTGATACTATTCCTGCACCTTCATACATCTGATCTAAGGTTTGGCCTTCTAGAAGTGAAAGATTAGACCTTGCATAGTAATCTCCTTTTTCTAGAACAAGTACTTTATAGCCTTGTGATGCTAGAACACCAGCAATAAGTCCTCCTCCACTACCTGAACCCACTACAACTACTTCACATTGGATTGTTATTCTTGACATTTTGGAGTTTTTATTCTTGTTATTGGTTGATACATGGAAGCCAGAGTGCCTTAGAGATTCAATTACTATTTCTTGAGGATGTTTTGAGTTGATAATGCCATTGTAAAGTGGGCCATAAAGATAGTTTTTTGATGGGTCTTGGGATTGTTTGTGGGCTTCTTCAATTGGATCATTGTATAAGGGTTTGGATTTGAGATAGTTTATTTGTTGGTTTGGCTCCTTGCTCCTTTTGGATTTGAAGTTTGGGTCTTGCCCGCAATACCCTATTGCTTTCCAAGATGGGTTTTGTCCATTTTTGTCCACCTAACATGAATTTCATAAGGAAACCTATATTAGAAATGATCAACATCATGTAAATGATATAACGCTTGAGTATTAAAAAAAATGATTAGTTAATAGTAAAATATCACAAATTCTTACTTGAGACCGTCTCTTGTAAAGACGGCTCTTAAAGCCCGATCCAATTCTAAATATATATTGCTACAACTCAAGAGATCACCTGGCAAAATATTAATATGGACAATTTTACGGAATTACTGTTTCTAATAAGAGTAAATGAAAAGGCACTTGAAATTCTAATATACTTTCTTCGTTCTATAATACTCGCACTATTTCAACTTGTAACAAGTATTAAGAAAATGATTAGTTGATAACAAAATACTATTATTGTCCTTAAAATATCACAAAATAAAAAGATATTAATTTATATTATTACATTATGTATTCTAACGTACTCCCTCCTATTCACTATTATTGTTCCATTTGATTTTTTTTAATGTTTGTCAACACATATATTCAATCATAAATGTCTCAAATTGTGCTTAATTCAAAATTACAAAATGTTGATGTTAATAAAATTACTTTACATCGAGATGAATCAAACATGATCCACATTAAGAATAAAATTCAAATTAAGAGTGATCGACGTATAGTATTAAAATATAGGTGTTCATTTGGGTCATCGAGTTTATTTCGGGGGAGTTAGAATTCATATTTTGATCCATAGCGTTTTTGAATTTGGCTCAAATCCGATTTAGTTTCATCAAGTAAATTTTAGATCATCGATCTTATTTGAACACCTCTGATACCAAATAACCAAATAAGACAATAAAAAAAGTGTAGCAAATATTTAAGCGACTAAAATGTGAAAAGAAAAAGATACCTGTGAAAAGAAGGCCAATAAGATGAGAGATTTGAATCCAAAAAAGCCCATTCGAATAAGAAGAAACCAACTTGAATATAATGAGAGAGCTAATTGTTGTCGTTTATGTAGTGGTAATTCCGAAAACTTAAGTAGAAATGGGAAACTCGGTGACAAACTCAGCTTTCCACCCAGCACGAATGTTCCGATTCTCGTTGACAGTACAAACAGCAGAAGTCGTACCAGGAATACGTGATGTTGAAGTCTGTTGCTTATCATCTTGCCCAACTAACATTTTCAATTTTTATTAAATAAACAACGTTAGTCGCAGTAAGTTAGGATTTCGAATTATGGGGTCAAATTGTCGATATATTAACAAATTATTTGCTATATAAAAACAGTTAAACAATAAAATGGTATTTAACAAATGGAGATGAAGCTGCCCTATAATTATCCATTTTGAAAAAACTAATTGTTTTTGACTCCATATAGCCTATTAATTAGGTCTCTACAAAAACACAGTAAATTGAGATAGCAAAAATGTAAATACGCACACAAAAAAAAAGGATGAATATGAAATTATAAAAAATAAAAAGTAATGATATTCTAATATATGATTATTAATTAGTCTATAAAAAAATTATTATTTAAATTAAAGTTTGATATTACAAATGTATACTTCATGTTAGAGTATATAACATATATTGGAGCCTCAACCAAAAACTTAAGCTTATGGTTGAGGATATACTCTGACCATTGAGTTGTAGTAAATTTTGTTATAATTTTTCACATTTTAAACTACTCCCTCCGTTCTTTTAAGTTCTTCCACCTTACTATAATGAGTAGTTTCAAAAGTTCTTCCACTTTAGAATACTTTCTATTTTTTAAAAGTTTTTATCCCACTTTTACCCCTTAAAAACCCACTTTCCTTATTTCACACTACTATTTAATTATTTTCTCTCTCATACTTCCAATACAATCATTACTTTACACTACTATTTTAATTATTTTTTCTCTCATATTTCCAATACAATCATTACTTCTCACTACTATATAATTAAAATAATACCCACTACCACCAAAGATTCCATCTTTCTTAATATTTGTGAAAAACCCAAAGTGGAACATCAAAAAAGAACGGAGGGAGTGTATGTTATATGGGGCCACGACAAAAAAAACTAAGTTTGGTGACAAAAAAAAAATTGCCTCTAAGTTTGGCGACAAAGGGCTTTTTTTGTCGCCAAAATATTTGTTCAAAATTTTTAAACGGTTTAATCTTTAGTAATTGGGCGGAAAAATTTTATACGACAAAATAGGAGACAAAACTCTTTGTCGCCTAACTGTATGCGACAAAATGTTTTGTAGCCTATTTTGTAGCCTAACTTGCATTTTGTAGCCTAAAGCCAAATATATAAAAAATTACATTTTCGGCAAAAGGAGTCGGCCTCCTCCGGCCCCTATGTATTTTTGGCCATGATCCTAAAGTTATGTCCCATTTTTTTATTCATAAGTCTGTTATTTTATCGAAGTGGAACAAATCTGGAGACGAAATAGTATACACAAAAAACTAGTAGTTAAGATTTGAACCTTAAACCTCTAGTTCAACAATTATACACTTTAAATTAATCACTAATCCATATTTTAAAAATAGTTATATTAGCTTGTTCAATTAAATAACTTTATCGCAGCGCATTTACTAAGAATTCCACAGTTAAGCGTATTTGGTGAGGATTAATTTTAGGATGTGCTATTTTCTCGGGTGCGCTCAAGTGAGATTAAAGTGCGCTGAAAAGAATTGTGTTTAGTTTGTAGGTCCAATCTAAAGTCTCTATTGATAGTAAAAATCATAAAAGACATTAAAAAATAGAAAAAAAATCAAAATTATGAAAGTAAAAATATACACAAGTAGTTATTGCTTCTCTCATATTCACAAAAATTATAGTTGGTTGATCATAAAAGGAAAAAATCATACTAAATATAGATCCGTTAAATTTTAATCTAATTTAAAATTGATTCAAAATCTAATTGAAAATTAGCTAGTGAGTCATAACCTAAAAATTTTAACCCGTAATCCAAAAATAACATAACTACATAAGTTGGGTCAAACTCGACCAAAACCTTATACCGACCATTTTAACCTATTCTTAATCCTACATCCTCATTTTATAAGAATCCACGTAATCATTTTTAGTTGAAATCTTTTCTCTTTTTTAGTTATATATTTTTCTTAATCTTGAGTCAATATTTCTTTATATTATAGCCTTAAAAAAGGTTTATTAATATATTTTCATAAATAATTATTTTCTATTTAAATTGTTTTATGTGTTTTTTAAGAAAATTTAATGATAAGAGTTTAAAATATTAAAACCCCATTGCACTGATCCGAATCCTACGCAAAAATAAGCCAACCCAAAATAATTCAACTACAAATTGTGTCAATACGAAAACAGACCCTTAATCTTTTAAAAATTAATATCTAATTATCATATTTTTAATGCCTACTTATATTATCCCCAATGCTTATTTAATGTATCCTTAATGTCTACTTTCAATATGTAAATGTCTACTTACGTTATTCTTAATGCCTATTTACAATATTTAAAAAACATATAATAAATCGGCCTAATTAGAGATGATCTTTCAAAGAGACCGTCTCTTACAAGAATTTGTCAACATTCAAACTCAATAAGATAACTATAAGCACTTTCTAATAATATGGACCACGAGATTGGATTGCAAATAATATAAGCATATCGTATCATCTAAAAATGAAGAATCTAATTGTTAGGTGTGATTTTAGATTCATTGCCCAAATGTGCACTTTTGGCATGAAATAAAACGTTGAAACAAATTTTTTGAGTTTTGAATAAAGATTCATACTACAAACATAGATAATATTTTATATAAAAATATTTTATTTTATGAGACAGTCTCATCATCATGAGAAGGACCCATATCTATAATTAGTCAAAAACTACAAGTGATCACTTTAACTTTAAAATACTAATTGTATTTTGAATCGGCAAAATAAAAATTAAATAGTCTCACAATGAGACCTACAATTTGATAATGTTTGAAATAGGTTGATTGAAGTAGAATAAATATACACAAATTCTTGTATGAGACGGTCTCACCGTGAGACATGTCTTATATATACTTGAGTTAATAATTGAAACTTTTAGCTAATAAGCTCCTTGTTTTGAGGTTATCTCCCGTGAGACGGTATCATAAATACGACCATTAAATGTGTCAAAAAAAAGTTCTATTAAAATTATACTAATTTTCCGACCATCAAACGAATCATAAGAAAAATTATAAGAAGCATGTTCTCAGCTATGGGGTTTTTGGTTGTGGTTCAAAACAATTGGAAATTTGAGTCTCGTGATTGTCGGTTATGCAACAACCTAACAAAAAACTTGGATATATGGCTGATGAAATATACATTTTGATGATAAATTTGTCAACCCAAAATCCCTTTTTCATTAAATGTCGTTAGAAACACATGACAAAAATTAATTTTAGTTCAATAAACATAAATGGGTTCATCAAATATTAAACATTGTACAAAATGATGAAGGTTATCGATAAAATGTGGTCATCATCGTCCTACCCAGTGTATCCCGCTCATAGAAAACTATGGGCAGGGTCTGGGGAGGAAAGGACGACGGCAACTCATACTCATAAGGAGAGCGCGGCCAAAAAAAGAGTCCTCCAACTCGAGAAAGAATAAGTTATCAATAAAATGTGATATTCGTAAACGAAATTCAACTAAAAGATTAAACTGATATTAAGACCTTATAAGTTATAATCATGGGCGGTTTAAAGGCCGTGCGGAGTGCTCAACCGAACTCACACTTAAAAGGTCTCATATAAAAAAAAAATATATTGGAATAACATAATTTGGTAGAAGTCTTGCATAACAAATCTATAGTCATATGTTCAAATCTTAGTTATTACATTTTTTTCTTTCCTTTTTTTTAATCTCTTTCTAAAAAACTCTTTTACTTCCAAATATTTTTCAAAAAACTCATTCAATTTTGACACATTTATCATTCATATATGAACTGTCACTAACTTAATTATATTAAAAATAATCAATAATTTATTTCTTATACTTTCAACCCTTGAAACTTCTACTCTTTTTATTAATAAAATCAAAAATTGCTTTGAGTTTTTATTTAATTCATCATCATCATATCCAGTTATCTCTTTCATAGAACAACTATAATGTGCTTTTATTTAATTCTAGTAATTAAAATTAAAATTGTGTTGAGTTGTTATTTTAGTTTACGAAAATCTCTATTTTCAATTATAAAGGCCCCAATTTTAGAAATTTATGAAAAATAAATAAAGCCTCAAAATTATTTGCTCTGCAGCCTTGTTTAATCTCTCCTTGGTGCTTAAGATTTGGCTACATTTTACTTTTTTATATTCTCAAACGTAATGATTCAATTGTTAATTAACATCTTTAATTATAGATAATAAAAACTTTAAAAGTTGACATTGATAATTATCACACTGAGTTGAATCAAACAAGATTACCCTTGAGTATATTTTTTTCTTATAAATTAAGAGTAAATATAGTATATTTTATTAATTTCTTTTAAAAAATATCAAAGTATAGATAACCCTAATCATAAATCGCAGAATGGATGAGATGTTTGGATGAGATTCGAATCGTTTATCCAAACATCTCATACCATCTAAAGAAATAAACTCTTGAATATTAAAGATTAAGCAAGTCGTGTATGAGACCGTCTAAACTCTTACCGTAAGATAAGCTCATACAAAATAGACATTAAAAAAAATTACATTTAAATGTATAGGGCAGCAGTTTTTTTCTAAGAATTTGGGCCGAATGAATTGAGGCATCTCATGATGACACGGTCTCAAGAAAAAATTAGTGTATTATTACATACTTCCTCCATTTCATAATACTTATATTTAACTTTTATATGCAATCCAATGTACTATTTTGTTCATTTATATGTCGAATTATACACATTAAAAATTATAAAAAGTTTATATTATGAAAGTATGCGATTAGAGGATTCAAACAAGATCCCACTTAATTATATTATTACTTACATATTAGCCGCAATATATAAAACAAGCTTAAACGATAAATAGTGACCAAAAACAAAATGTAGCAAGTATGTCGAAACCGAGGAAGTACTCAATAATAATAAGCATAGTATGAAGTATATGCAAGCTTAAATAGGCGTACACTTACATACTCGGGAGTGCCAGTCATGGAGGCAGAAGTTTTGTAGAATTGGATGACGGACTCGTTGGAGGTATTTTCCGGCGGTTCAACGGCTGGTAAAACGGTGTCGCAAAGAGCGGTCAGGGCTTCCATCTCTCTCGCCCACAATTTATTATTATAGGAATTTGTTGACTTTTTTCCCTCCATATATGTATAGGCGTACACTTACATACACGTTTGGTTTGTCAGTTTTTGAGAAGTAGAAGATACTTCTTAATTAGTAATGTTTTAGCCAATGATATATATATATATTTGTAGTTTATAGTAGACGGAAAAATGCTAGAATTTAATAAGGAATGGTACGAGCAACCTAAACAACAAGGATATGAATCTTAAAAAAAAAATAATAAGGGTAAGATGTAACTCACTTATGTGTTCGAGTGAAGTTCACTACCAAAATAAATTGATAATAGTGGTTGAGTTGCTTTTACAGTTTTTTTGATATGGAGCATTATTTCATATTTGGGCAGTAATTGACATCTCAAAAAAAAACAAATAAGTCTTGTTTGAGATAGTCTTGCGATGAGACAAAATTTAACTCTTAAATCTCTAACTGATAACTTTAAAATTATAAGTAATGATTTTAAGATTATAATTGATAACTTTAAGAAATGTTACAATTGGTGACTCTAAGATTGTGATTGATTACATTAAAATTATAAATAATGATCACTTTAAGATTATAAGTACTTCCTCCGTTCCATTTTACTTGCAACACTTACCTTTTTGGATGTTTCATATTATTTGCAACATTACTATTTTTGGCAAAAATAATCTACTTATTTTATCCTCACTTTATTCCTACCACATATCACCATCAATCATACATCATCCTATTAATTATTTAATATACCCACAAGTCACAACCACTATCTATTTATAATAATTTTTTTATTTCTACCCCACATATCACCATCAATCATACATCAATCCTAATTTTACCATACTGATTTAACAGCCTTAAATATTGTGCCAAACCCAATGGTGCAACTAAAATGAAACGGAGAAAGTATTATATATTTAGATTAGCTGAATAAAAATAGTCATACAGTGAGACTTTCATATATGCGAGTTTGTACAACTACATAAGACGTAGTTGCTTTCATATATTGTGTGGTGCTCAACTTAGTTAGGTGGATATATGGCAATTAGGCCACCTCAACAATTATAAGTAGCGTTGCTAACTAACTAACTAAATAATGTGTATTGTTATGATGTCCAATCAATAAAAAAAATGTGTAGTATATTGTATGCTTCCCTACTCTTTATGCATTAGGTCCACATTAGGAAATTTCAACCCACAAAAAGGTCCACATTAAGAAGAGTTGTTGATTGTTGTATTAAAGAGGTGTTTTCAATCACATAAGTAATATTTACATTTGGAATTTTATTTTTTGTGTTGTTTATTTTATACTTTTATCACTCAAACTAGTTGTCGCATTTGACCTAAAAGCTTTTTCACTAACAAGTTAAATGTAGCAATTTGCATTGGATGGAGGAAATTTGAATTTTTTGTGAGAATTAAAAATCTTGCGTGATTTTTATCATTTATTTTAATGGGGTTAAAGATTTATAATTTTAGAAATTGATCATACTAAAATAGCTAATTAAATCATGTGTACTTGTTATATATGTAAAGTTGCAAATGATGTTATCTACCAAATGTCTATAGGAATCAACCTCTTTGTGTTATGACTACAAAGGATAAAGTTGCATACATCTGATCCCTAAATCTCGAAAAAAGTTTATAAACTTGGTCCACATTAACTTTTGGGTGGACCAAATTTTCACTCTCACTCCCTTACTCTACATCCAATTTTTTTAAAAAGAAAGAAAAATTAATTTAATTTTTTTAATTTTTAATTTCTAAAATTTTTAATTTAAATTTAATTTTTTTTTAATTTAAAATTTTTTTAATTTTTAAAAATTTTAATTTTGTAAATTTTAATTTTTTTTGTTTTTAAAATTTTCAATTTTTTTAGTTTTTTAAAATTTAAATTTTTTTAAAAATTTTAATTTTTAAAATTTTTTTTTAGTATTTTATTTTTAAAATTTAAAATTTTGTAAATTTTTTATTTTTAATTTTTTTTTGAAATATAAGTGAAATTGACGAAATGTGAAAGTATAAGAGTAGGATGAAATAGAGTGGAACTGTGGAGTGAAGAGTGGGGAGGGAAGTAAAGTAGAATGGAGTGAAACAGGGTGGAGTGTAGTAAAGTAAAGTGTAAAATTTGGTCCATTCTAATATGAGTAGGTAAAAATTTACCTTTTGTGTGAAAAAATAACTTGGAGTCTTTTTATGTCCTTATTGATTTAAACCAATGTCTTGGTTTTCTTTTGTGACCTTTAAGCCTTTAACCCATTAGGTGCTTCCCATGCCAAATGTGCAGGGATACCTATTTCATGAAATAAGGTCGAAAAATGTTCATTTCGAGTATATTGGCTATTGACATGTCAACCTCCATAGGATACCTTATATGTGTGTTCACACTTTACTAACATATTTTAGTTAGTCTTCTACACTATTTATTGGTCCAAGTCAAGATAAAGAAAGAGAGTTATGGTAAGTTAGTGACAAACACAATTCAAAAAAATCATTAAAGTTTCTCAACAAATTGTAGATATAAACTAAGTATATACGAAATTATGTTAAGTGAAAATACTTGTTGTTTTAATACCTTTTAAAGTTATTAGTGGACTCTAAATATAGTGTAGATAAACTAAGTCTAGTACAAATAAATGATAGATGAAAATATAGTTATACATTGATGTTGTATAGGTGCATAAATAAACGATAGACTATGTGTGATATATAGTGTGATGCAATTGATCAAAATATTATATAAAAGAAACACTCAACATATGTTTCAAGGTGAAATTAGATGTGTGATGCAAATTATCTTAACATTATATAGAAATTGTACATTGACGATGATCTAAATGATCATACTAGACAAACACCTAGTGGCTTCAAGAGTTTATATAAACTATGAACACCATCTAGCTAGTGACGTATAGAAGTGGCGCAACTTTAGTTTCAAAAACGATAGATTTTAGACAAAAAGAAATGATCAGACATAGGAGATATTATCTACACTGTAAAGTTGTAGTAAGTGAATGTCGATTGAATTCACAAACTCCTATGCACAAACTCCTAGTTCTTGATGTTGATTGAATTCAAGCATGTTTAAGAATAGGTTTTTGAAAAAGGAAAAATCAAATAGGCAAGTTTTTTTTACAAGAATTGTGGATATATATTCAATTGGACAAACAAAAAAGATATGTATCCAACTTTAACAAAGACGAAAAATTGTATCATTTGTACGATTAACAGTATTTCAAGGAGAAACAAAAGATATTGCTATAAAGAAAAATAGAGTGACAGTGACAGTAACAACGTACAACAACTATAATTCTCCTTTTATTCAATTTCTATCTGTATAGTAAGTAGTAATTAACTCTTCAATTTTTTTTTTTTGAAATATTGACTCTTTGATTTTATGGAAAAATAGAGCAATAATTATATCCAAAATTCTTGCAAAGTTTGTATAGCTAATACATATTAACCCTAAGAAGTTATACCTCAGGCATACAAATTAATTTTGCAATAAATATTTGCATAAATAGAGCAATAAATATTTTGCATTAAATAGAGCAATAAATATTAACTTCAACTGAATATAATTAATTTAATATAATAAAAGAAAAAATAGAAAAATAACCTTAAAAATAATACAAATTAATTTTGCAGAAATAGAAGAATTAACTAAATCATAACACACATACAATCATGCCAAATCTTTAACTAAAATTAACATTATCTTTAAATTATAAATGTACAACCTTATCATATTCAATGACTTCATAGATACAAGTAATAAGACCATATACTTTAACATTAATTCTATACATAGAACTATAAATATTGAAATTTATGTTATAGTATTAAATAAAAAAAACTCCATATATTGATTTGTTATCAATTTATTAAAAAAAAATTGATATTAATAATCCAACCTTTTGTCCATCCGTTGTGAACAATCCCACTTTTAGATTATTTTTTAATAATCTAGCCTTTAACCTTAGTTTGCTTGCAGCATAACTGTTAATTTTATAATAATTCAACCTTTGTCTTTAGTTTGCTATCAGCATACCTTATTAGTATGTTGATAGCAAACTAAGTGCAAAAGTTGAATTATTAAAAATTAATCTATACGGGGGATTATTTACAGCAAATGAGATTATTAATAACAATTTTTCCATTATTAATTAATCCTTTTCCTTTTGAGAAACTCAAGAACAGATTGGGCAGTACAATAAGCAATAGCTTGAACAGTAACCATAGGATTAACACCTAAAGCCGTAGGAAAAACACTAGAATCAGCCAAATAAAGCCCCTCAATATCCCAACACTCGCCCATTTGGTTGACCACTGAATTATTGGGATGAACTCCCATCCTACAACTCCCCATTTGGTGTGCCGAAGCAATTGGCATTGACAAACCTTGTATTGCTTTCGCGCTTTCTCTTTTCACGAATTTCTCGAACTCATGGCAACTTACTTTCTTTACGTTTATACTTTCTCCGCTTTGATGGTGGGTCCCGATCTCCTCGGCACCCGCCGCGGCTAGTATTCTTAGCATCTTTTCTATCCCTTTTTTGAGGTTTGATTCGTCGATGGCGTCCAATTTATATGTTATGTCGAATGGAGAATCGGATATTGTCCCAGATCCTATGTCTCGTGCAAGGGCTATGAAATGGGCTGTTCTTGAAAACCTTGTCATTTGATGCTTCATTTGTGAGCCTGATGTCAAAAATAAATTCAAGTTAAATTACAAAATTTGGTATTATACTTCGTCATTATAATGATATCCTTTATGCTATGTTTGGAAATGAGGATTTTATTTGAAAATATAGATTTGACTCAAAATTAGTGTTTTACAAATACTAGAATTTCAAATTTGAATTTGAGTCAAATCCACAATTCTTATCAAAATGGTTTAAAGACGAGGATTTGAGAAATGACCTCCCCAACATTGTCATTCTCAAATTCCACATTCATGATTTCATAATTGAAATCATTAATTTCAAATGAAATGTTAATTCCCAAACACAACCTTAGTTAATTTTTTTTCATATAATAGTAGGAAATTAGTTATCAGTGGTGGATCCAGAATTAAGAAAATTAATTAATTTAATTTAAAAAAAAAATTTTTAAAAATTAATGTTCGTCAATCATGTGCAAAAGTTAAAAGTTTGAGTAGCTCGTGAAATTTCCCTAAATATTAGGAGTATTATCAAATACCCCTTCAGTCCTATTATAAAATTTGGATCATTTTACATTTTGGTCTATCTACTAAATTTGCATCATTTTTGTTTTTAGATGATGAACTACCCACTTACTTTAAATCTCATCCATACAGTTTAACTCTATTTTAATTTTATTCACACAATTTATTTTTTTCTCTTTATTTGTTTTTTTTTAAAAAAACTTACCCATTTCATCTTTGATGCAATTGAAATAGGATAGATAAGTATAATTTTTTTCTCTTTATTTGTTTTTTTGTTAAAAAAACTTACCCATTTCATCTTTGATTCAATTCAAAATAGGGTAGATAAGTAAAAATTAAACACATAGAATTACAAGCAATAAAAGAACACAAATTCTTGTGAGAAGGACCATCTCTAATTAGGCCGGCCCATAAGGAAAATGTAGAGTAAAATTGACATTAAGCGCTACAATGGATTGGGCCTGATCAAAAAGACGCGGTCTCTCATGAGACTGACCGATAAAAGAATATTTTTTATAAAAAAAAAACTTCTATTTTGAATTTCTCACCTGATTTCCAAGGCATCAAAGCTGAAAACACACCAGGATGTAACGAAGGAGTTTGTATAACAACCCCATACCCACTCTCATTAAAATTCCCTACAACCGTCGACATCGCCGTCATTATACCACCTTCATAACTCCTCTTCTCCTTTTCCGGCCACACCTTTTCTTCCTCCACCTCCAAACACCACAACTTTTCATCCCCCACCTTATCCGGAAAATACCCCCACGCCATCACCACCGGATGAAGATGCAAATTCCTCCCTATATTCTCATTCTTAACCCCACTCCTCTTCAACAACGCCGGCGTATTAAGTGCACCACCCGCCAAAACCGTTGTTTTAGCTTCTACAACAATCAAAACCCGATCATTCTTACCCCCAATCTCAAACTCCACCCCACTAGCCCGGGCCCGAACCCGCCCATTTTTCTTCCCATACCTCACCTTCCTAACCTCACACCCAACAATTATAGCCCCATTACCGGAATCCACCATATCCTTCAACCATGTCTCACCAGTACCCTTTTTTTTCCCATCCTTACACCCTAAACAACACCACCCACAATAATGATCCGCCGGCGAATTCCTCGGAATATTCATAACCGGATACCCTAATTCCAAACACCCTTTTCTCAATATTGCATTATTAAACCCTTCATTAATTACATCATTTTGTACACCCATTTTTTGACATACAACATCAAGTGCTTCTTTATATAAAGGACTATCAAATATTTCTAGTTCATGTACTTGAGCCCATTCTTTGATCACATGTGGTGGCGTTCGAATCGACGCCGACCAGTTTACGGTTGAACCGCCACCCACGGTTGAACCGGCTAGAATTGTTACCCCTAAATCTTTGGTTGTTACCATTCCTGCACCTTCATACATTTTATCTAGACTAGGACCTTCTAGAAGGGATAGATTCGTTCTAGCATTATATTCTCCTTTTTCTATAACAAGTACTTTATACCCTGCTGCGGCTAATACACCGGAAATTACACCGCCGCCGCTGCCGGAACCCACCACTACGACGTCGCATTGGATGCTTATTGTTGGTTTTTGTTGGTGTCTTTTGGTGGATGTTACAGGAAAACCAAAACGTTTAAGGGACTCGATAAGGATATCTGGGGGACATTTTGCATTAACTATGCGTTTGTATAGTGGGCCATATATATTTTCTTTGGGTTGGGTTTGGGCTCCGTTGTTTGGGCTGTGGTGATATGGTGTGACTTTGAAATTACAGATTTGTTGGGTTGGGTCGTTTTTCTTTTTTGATTTGAAATCTGGGTCTGGCCCACAGTACCCGATTGCTTTCCATGATGGGTTTTCTTCATTCTCATCCACCTGATATTATGAAACGTGAATGTGAATGATATATACATAATTAATGACATAACGTTTGAGCTTTCAATAATAAATTCACAAATTCTTACTTGAGACCGTCAATACAATAGACGTCTCAAGTTTTGGAGTTGGCCTAATTTATAAATTAAAAAAAAAAAAAAACTGATTGGTGGTTTTGTAAGTTAAAAGGGAGATATGGTCTGGGCTCTTGAGAGACATCTATACTATAGACGGTCTCTCAACAGATGACCTGTAATAAATTATACTAGTAAGAAGTAGGAAAGGAGGGAAAAATCAAAAACTACATGTAGTACTATAATGATCGTGGCATAATTATCATCCATATAAGAAAACTTTGAGACCTAGCTACCAACCAACATCTCAATAAATTTGATATAGTGTCAAACTCATCTCATTTGGTACTAGGGTATTCATAATCGTATACTGAATCGATTCATATTAGGAAATATGGATATCCCTTTTTTGAATGATGAAAATCATAATTCGATTTCGATATGAAAAATCAGATATTTAGATATTCGATTTAAGTAGGATTATTTTAAATTTTATTTATTTTGGGGTATTTTTAAATTTATGTTTTTTTTTTATAAATATATCGGATATTTTTAAACTTTTAAACTTATTTCTTTGACCAACCTTATTTTTAAACTTTGAAAATAAATTATTTTGGATATATATATGTTAGATTTTCAAAAGTGTAAATTAGTTAAATTGTATATATCGGATATTTTCGCACTACCATATGTGGTGCGGGGATTAATAAGGTTATAATTTAATTTTAAATATTAGATTATAATATATTTTAAAATTTTACTAAATCACACTTCTTCCTATTCGCTTTACTTGTCATATTTGAATTTTGAACACTAATCATCAATCACTGTTATTATGTGATGTATTCTTAATTTATAAGCTACAACATAGTCATACTCAAACGAAATCTTATTTAATTCGTTTTATTGTAAATTTTATTAATATCAACTTTTATAAATTTTTACTCATGCACAATTAGAGATAATTGACATTGACATTGGCAAATTTTATGAGGCATTAAGTTTCTCAGGATGCATTAAGAATATTGTAAGTAGGTAGTTAAAATATTGTAACTACTTAAATACTTACTCGGTGGGCATTAAGGATATGATAAGTAGACTGATAGGCTATGTTTCGCGGTAAGTATTAAGAATATTTTAAATAGACATTTTAAGTACTTTTTTCGGTAACATTAAATATATTGTAAGTAGGCATTAAAAATAACGTAAATAATACGATAAACAAATATAAAATTTAATGAGTTGCTGTCTTGATGTATAAAATATAGTCACATAAAATGTGTCAATGATGGAGCTTTCAAGATACCTTTTAACCTAACAGCTCCCCAACCTCCCCAACTAATAAGGAAAAATGACACAGTAGCTAATATTATCTGTGATCATTATATTCATCTTACACGTAAGCAATTATAACTCATAAGTATTTCACAATTTCTTACTTGAGACCGACTCTCAAAAGCCCAATCCAATTCTAAATATATATTGTTACAACTCTAAATATAGATTGGGCTGGACTTTTGAGAGTCGTTTTTACAAAAAACGGTCTCTCATGAGAGCACCTGTAAGTATTTATCTAGGGCGTTGAGTTAAATGAACTTATACTTCAATTTAGCAATGTTATTTTGTATATGAAACTAGAACATTTTTTGTAAATTGTAATTGTACTTTAGTCTAAAAATGATAAATGTTTATGTCTTGAAATACAAGTTAGCTTGCATGTTTATTAGGTAATTTTAACTTTACAATCTACTTCATCTATTAATCTAACTGCACCACAACTAATATTAATAAGTCTTGTATGAGATCGTTTTATTAAAGGCAAATTTATATTATTATTTTATTTCTCTAATTTATTACTTTAAAATTGTAAATGATGATTTTATGATAATATAACTGTCACATTTTACTATAAAAAGCGATTATTTTAAGCCTATATGTGATTTTGTTGATTGACAGGTGCTCTTTGATATGAGAAACCGTTTTTTGTAAAGACGACTCTCAAAAGTCCACTCCAAATCTATATTTAGAGTTATAACAATATAAATTTAGAATTGAATTGGGCTTTTAAGAGCCGTCTTTACAAAAGACGGTCTCAAGTAAGAATTTGTGATCGACAATAAGTAAATAATTTCTATGTCCTTTAGAATTAGTTCAATTTGAATAAAAAACTGACAAAAAAATAATAAAAGGCAAATTTTTTTTAAAAAAAGTAATAGTATGCGTGCATATGATTGGCTTATCTAGGTTCGTGTTGCATGTCTACGTTGGCACGTTGGTCATTTATTTTTTTTAAGTGTCCATGTGTTATCACATGTGAGTTGTCCCATATCGGAGAAAGAGAAGAGTATGCATCACTTTATATACTCAAGGAGTAACTCCTACTATTACCAATTGGTTTTAGTAGTGAACCTTCTTTGGGTTTATGAGTGGACTACTTCTTCTCCTCCTTATTTGGGTTGCCTAGGCCCATTTTTTAAATTCTATCATTTTTAAACAAACGGCGGTCATATCACTATTCAGTAGTCACTACGTACGACTTTTATGAGTAATCCTCCGGCTCACTATAAATAACTCACTATAAATGTTCATTTTGTCTGTGCACGCATTTTAAGAGTATGATAGTTAAGACATTTTAAGTGATTATAATAATTGTAAAAGTGACAGTTGGGTTATTTTAAGTGATTATAATAATTGTAAAGATGATAATTGAGGTATTTTAAATAATGTAAGTGGGATATTATGGTCTTTACTTATGTAAACATAGGGTATTTAGGTAAAAAATCTATCCCAAAATAGAAAAGTGGACAAATAGGATAAATTTATCCAAAAAGAAAAATAGAGAAATATAGTGAATCATAGGAATCACTTATCTAAAAGAAACTTTTTAGTCCTTGTTTATTACTGCAAATAGTATTAAAAAATCAAATAAACAATGTCATTGAAATGAAGGAAGTATAGTTTTATTAATTTTAAGAGTAAATTTTAGTTATAAGACTGTTACTTTTACTCCTTGTTTAAGTTATTTAGGTTCATTTCTTAATTATTCTACATATTATGGATAATACCAAATGAAAAGAAGAGTAAAGATCAATTTATAATATATAGGTTGAGTGGATTGATTCTTTTATTGTGATCGTATTGTTTCCTATATGTATTAGAGGTAAAGCTTTCATATTCATAATTAATAATAATACCGTCATTAAATAGGCCGGCTTTGAAAATAGTTTTTGACAAAAAGATAATTATTATCGTTAGTTCTTGACAAAAAATATATTTATGACAAAAAACATTTTTTAAAAATAGTCTTTTAAAAATATAGTAATTAAAATAAGTTTAATATAGTAAGCAAATTGAATTAAATAAAATAATATAAAAATTCAATTAAAATTAGGTGAACCGAAAAAATCATAATCAGGTCAAATATCTAAACTCTTATTTTGAAATCATTATCTACCAAACATAAATACAAAAGAAATCTACATAATTTATTTAGTAAAAAAAAGTTTTTATCTAAAAACATATCGATAAAAATAGTGAATAAAACTTTACATAAATGAAGTAGGATTTAGAAATTGTAGAAAGGTTAAATCTATTAAACTCGAGTCCTATCCATTTAATAGAAGTAAGCAATGGTCCACTACATAAATAGATGGTTGGAATTCTAGTATTAAACAAATTGCGGGGAATCTTTATATTTATTGTGACCCCTAGTAGGTTATAATAAATATTACTATTAAATTATTTTTTTTTCATTACTACAATTTAATAGAGTATTTTATTAATTTTATTTGACGAAACTAAAAAGAGATTGTAAATATTTTAATATTTTATAAATGTCATTTAGGGTTATGATATATTTAGCCTCAAGAAATATTTTTAATTTTAATCACATTATTCAAAGAATCATTTCATTAAAATGAAAATGTATGGTGAAATTATTAAAATGAAAATGTATGGTGAAATTACTCGTCAATTAATGTAGCTATCCCAAATAATTAAATAATAATCCATATACAACATTTGATTAGTTATCCCAAATCATTTGATTAGTTTTCCCAAATAATATAATTAATTAAATTACTTATATTAGAAATGGATCAATAATTAGGCCATATTTGGTGGAAGTGGGTTTTGAAGGAGAGGAAACAAATTGAAAATAGACACTTTCCCACATATTTGGTATGGAAATTGATAATGCATGGTAAGAACTTTTTTTGAAGCTTTTAAGGGATTTATAATGGAAAGATTTTCTCTTGGTATAAGTATCAACTACCAATTAAAGTATTCGATATTTTCTTTTACAAATTGGATATGTTATTCAATTTTTAAAAACTGGATAATTTGGACCGGATATTCTATTTTTAAACTGTATATTAGCAAAATATATCATATTCGCTTGCAATTTTTATTATTTCTTATAATTATTAAATATATGTATGTATATTTTTTAATAACAAATTTGTTTAGATTGTTGAATTTACTAATATGTACAATTCTCAACTATAACTAAGTTGCATAACTAGTTTAGTGTTAATAATTTAGACTTTTGAAAATCAAACCGTATTCCCAAAATGATTTCTATTCAAACTTTAAAAAATAAACTTAATTAATGAAAGAAAGTAAAGTAAGCTAAATTTCAACGTGTAAAAACGTAAAATTGTTTTAATAAACCCATAAAAATTTAAAAATTTAAAATCGGATATTCGATATTCGATTATGATTTTCACTATTTGGATTTTCAGATCCAGATCGATCTAATATCCGATTTTGAACACATTATATTTAATGGTCAAATTTCATCTACACATATAAACTCCCTTTTAATACTTTATATTATATATTCATAATTTAATTTCTCCCTTCGTTTAACATCACATTTACTACACTAATCAAAGGACAAAATATTACAACTTTTCCTATTCTCTTAAAATAATTACTATATAATCTTTTTATTTTTGTTTCTAGCTTTATATTTCTTTATATTTCTAAATTCTAAATACACTATTTGCATCAATTTTTACTTGAGTTATCCTAGCTTCTTATTTTGTATAACTTTCTTTTAGTTGGAATTGGATCCCATCTAAACTATTATTATTATATACGCACACAATTCAATTTCTCTGTTCATTTAATTTTAAATTTTCTCTTTGATGTTAGTATTACGTTATAATCATATCAAACAAGTGATTAAATAATACAAGTATTATAAATATGAACATATCAAACAAGTGAATAAATAATATGATATGAGAAATAAATTGTTACCTTACTAAAGAAAGCCAATAAAATGAGGAGTTTAATGCCAAAAAAGCCCATTCGAAAAAGAAGGAACCAACTTGTAGACAAATAGAGGACCAATTGTTGGCGTCTTTGAAGTGGGAGTTCAGAGAACTTGAGAAGAAAAGGAAAACGAGGAGACCAATTGCGACTTCCACCACCAAATATAAAAGTGCCTAATCTTGTCGATAACATAAATAACATCAGACGTATAAGAAACACATGATGTCGAAGTCTTTGGCTGATCATCTTCCCCAACTTCAATTCATGCACCAAATTTACAAATACACAAAGTTAGCTAAATACTTATCATATTATATTATATATTTTCTCATCATCATCAACCCAATATCCCGCTCGAAAACAGGGTATGGGGGAGAGAATGTAACGGACAATTCATACCCGTACTCCCCTGAGAGGAAATACTAGGGGAAAACGGTCAATTTTACCCCAAAAAGGTGAGAGTCATGCGTGGAGAGAAAATTTAAAGTTGTTAATAAGGCGGTTACATTTTGTCACATAATTACTCTATGGGTGTACACACTTGATAGTAGCTTAGTTTTTTTTTTTTTGTACACAGTAGCTTAGTTTTTTTTTTTTTTTTTTGAGATAAAAATAGTAGCTTAGTTTTTTTTTTCGAGTACAAACTAGTAGCTTAGTTTTTTTTTCCAGTACAAAATAATAGCTTAGTTAAGCATCATATTTTTTTCTTACTGCATTCAAGAATATTTTTTTTAGTAAAAACATGTCATTTACTATTGTTAAAACCTAACTCATTAGGCTATGAGAAAGTGTGCCTTTTAAGTATGCTTGCCTATTGTATGAACACGTGGGGATCTTTTTTCTTGAAACATAAATTAATTTCATACTTGTTTTTCCGTATAAAAAATTTCGCATAGATACTTTAATTGGTTTTTCGTGAAGGAAAAATATTGAAAAATTAAAATTGAAGATTTTTTTTAAAAAAAATATAAAATTAGTCGAATTAAATTGCAAATATTACTATTCCAGCTTGTTCAGTTTATAATTTCTAACATGAAAATGCTTAGTTTCTTAGTAATTAAGCAAAAAACCTTATCTAACTGGAGTTAAAAAACAACCCCCCACCTTGGGAAGTATTAAAATATAAATACACCAACTTGCTTAGTTAGCTTGTTTGATTGTAAGTTCGTAACTATATCATAAGTTATTTAATTACTCAATTGAAAATTAATATATATAGATATTTGATAAAAAAAAATTAGTAATTTTTAGATATTAATTTTATATATTAGAGAAAAAAATAGCTGTAGGTTGCGAAGCAAAAAGATTGCAAGATCAGAGTAGCTTATTCATTTCGGCAAAATTCATCAAATAAATATGTTTGAGCTATTTAACCTATCAACAAAATAAAAGGTCAAAACCTAGGCAATAAGTTGAGCAATAAAGCTGTTATGGTATAGATTTCAAAATTGTTAGAAAAATGACTTTTAAGCTATTTTAACCATCTGGAAGTATTAATTTATTTGCTAGCCGTGTGTTTAAGCTAGTTGTTATGAATTTTTTTAAAAAAAGTAATATCAATTGTTGATTGTTTATCCGTAAAACAGTTATAAAAAACCAATAATTAATCAATGAAAAAGCTATTCATATTTAGTAATTCTTATTTTAATTTCTCTTAAAATCTAGCTTTTCAGTTGATTGAAAAGTAAAAAATAAAAGATATTTTTTGAAAAAAATACTAAAAACCCAAAACTCAACTAAAATTCAAAAACATATGTCCTTCCCATCTCTTAAACTCATCCCACAAGAAAAATTAAAGAAAAGATGGTTATGGTGCCTACATGGTCAGGAGTACCCGCCATAGAAGCAGAAGTTTTGTAAAATCGAATAACCGACTCATCGGCGGCGTTTTCCGGGGGATCAAGAGCCGGTAAAATAGTATCACAAAGAGCAGTAAGAGCTTCCATCTCCATAGCAGTTAACTTATTGGTGTAATTTTGCTTGTCTCCTTCTATTAGAAGGGTTTGTGTATCAATACTTCCTAAATCTATCACCAATTCTTCTCCCTTTTCATTTTCATATTGGCTGAATTCTTCACTCATTTTGTTGTTTTTTATTTTGTAGTTTCTTATTTTGTAGGCTTTAAATCAAATAAGGGTTATCTATTTGAGGTTATACTAATTAATTTAAGTGTAGTCTTATATATATATATATACACTATACTATACTATTTGAAGTACTACGCATTATGTAATGTACACTTCCTTGGAAGGTTGGTAAGTATTTCAAATGAATACATGTGATCTGGATGGTTGAGGCAAGATGAGCGTTGACACCTAAATAACTAATCAAGAATTAATTAATGTATCATTATTTAAGAGATACATCCTCTGTTCTGAAATACTTGCTAGCTATATTGCGATTATTGACATTATTTATTATTTAAACTTATTTTATATATTGCGGTTAATGTGTATGAAAAAATATATTTAAGTGCAGTGGGATCTTTTATCAATTGTCTGATCGTGTATGTTTATAATATTAACTTTTATAATTTTTAAAATATGAATAGTTCAATATATAAATGGTCGAAATAACATATTGGATTGCGTAAAAATTAGATGTAGCAAGTATAAAAAGGAATAAAGGAAATATTATTCATCTGTTTATACTTCCTTCGTTATACTTGCAACATTTACTTTTTCAAGCAGTCCAATGCATTATTAATTCAATCCTTAATATCTATAATTATGTATAATATAAATTATAAAAGTTTAATATTAATAATTTTGCATCAAGACGAATCAAACAAGATCCCACTTAACTATGATATATTCACAAACACGTTATATGATAATATTTTACAAAAGAATCATTTATTTAAAAAAATTTAAAGTTTGAGATTCTTATAAATTATAGTCGGAAAGTTTATTGTTTTATGAGTTATTATGACTATAAATAGAGAAGCTTACGCCACTACAAAATAATAATAAAATGGCCACAATCGTAGATGTTTCATTGACTTTATATAAGTGATTTTTGAATTGTAAAATTTACTTTATTTCCTCTTTTTAGATCAATTTCCTATTACTTTTAAATTTATATCTATAATTATTTATTTTAATATTAGTATTACTTTTATTTTCAAATATTAAAATAAATTCTTTATTTGCGAATTACAGCCTTAAAGTTTATCACTTTTGCGAATTACAGTTTTAATGTTTATTTTTTGTGAATTACAGCCACCAAAGTATCAAAGTTTACAAGTTTAAGCCAAAAACACAAATTTCCGACCACTTAACCTAAAATTCCGACCATTTTTTCTGTGTTAATTTGACTTGAACTTGTAAACTTTAATACTTTGGTGGCTGTAATTTGCAAAAAATAAACATTATAGCTGTAATTTGCAAAAATGATGAACTTTAAAGCTGTAATTCGCAATTTATTCATTCTTAAATTACTTATTTTAAAAAAGTTGTTACAATGGGTAAAAATAATTTTTCCGCATATTGATTTATCTAACACAAAAATAAAAAATATATTAAATATGTTTTTTTTACCGATTTTAACAATTTTTTGTAAAATAAATGTCGTAATCGCCTTTATTGGACGCCTAGTTTGAAATTCTTATCAAACTGAGTGCTCAAATGCTAATTTTTTGACACACAAATCGAGATTGTGTTTTAATGTTATTTGTTTCACCGGTGTTAGCAATTTTTTCGAATAAGGAAGGTTTTGATCGTTATTATGTGGCGCCTATTTTTAAAATCCAATCCAAATGAGTACTCGTATATATAGTAGATTATGTTAGTGCTCACGAAATGCAAACTGGGAAAATATTATACGTTATAATAATAAATTTATCGATGCTAATAATTTAATCTAACATGATGTTTAATTTTTACTCTTTGTAATGACTTTTAAAAAAAAATAAGTAATCATAAAACATTACAATAAAGTTAATAGTAATTTAATTAAAATTTTATTCATAAAATAAAAAATTAATCGTTAAATAAATAATTTTATATATTAATTTAAATGAATAAAATATCAATTTAAATTAAGTCATCTCTTGTCAAAGTCATCGCAATCTGACAGTACAACTCGATTACAATACTTATGCTTTTTGATTTGCGATGGTCATACATCATAAAAAATTATTTTTGTGGCTATAATTTCTAAAAGCCTCAAATTTCTAACACTACTAAATATTTAACAAATGATTTTTTTAACAGGAAATAATAGTCATTAACTTAAGATATTATGTGCTTTTGCATTAAAATTTAATCTTACTTTTTAATATTACGAGTATTATGTTTTTTTTATTGGGTGTGGTTTACCATTGCATGGTGATGTTTGTATCTTTGCTCCCAATACTTAGCGCACCCCACCAAATTAGAAGGTACAACCAACTAATAATTTTGCGACCCAACCAAAATACATATTAAACGTTTGCCAATTTATTCAACATATTATAATAATAATAATAATAATAATAATAATAATAATAATAATGTTAAATAACAGCGCATGTAGTTAATCAGTTCGATATGAAATTTAAAGGTTAAAAATGTACGTATCAATTATCAAATATGGCTCAAGTGGAACTAATTTTGTGCTGAAAATTAGATATTGATTCAAGTGCTTTTTACTCGTTAAAACTGATTAAAATTAATTCAAATGATAATGATGTTACTGATTGATAATGATGATTGAAACTAAATAAAATTGATTTTTTTTACTAATTATAACTGATTTTTAGTCATAAATGAGCGACTTAACAAATTCTAATCTGGTTGCATTTTTCTATGATTAACTTGACGGTATGTTTAGCAACTTGGAATTCTTTTTCAAATGTAGAATTGACCTAAATACTATATTTGGCAAAATCTTGAATTTGGAAATGTCGAATTGGGTCAATTCCATAGAATTCCAATAACAATGGAAAATTGATCAAGTATTAAAATTTCTAAATTCCAAGTATATATGTGTGATTTACTATTTTTGACTTTTACTTTTTTACATGCAGTATTCTCTAAAGAAGTATATATGAAAATATCTCATGGTTTTTAGCATGGAGCTTAAGAAAATTACTTTATGGTTTGGAAAAAATCTTTTTGTTCTTAGTTCGCAAAAGTTGAGTCATTTTCTACACCGACCATTATATTCAACTAATACTCTCTTTTTACCAAAAAAAAAAGAAAAGAAGACCAATAGTCTCTTTTTACCAATCAAAAAGGTGTCATTTAGTTGACTATTCTAATTTATGTGGGTGATATAATTCTTTATGTTATTCAAATTATAGTTGTGCTCTTTTTTCATATGAAAGATCTTGGGGTTCTCAAGTATATTATTCTAGGTATAGAAGTTGATAGAGATCTAAAAGGTATTTACTTATATCAAAAAGTTATCATTTTGATATTCCAGATTTAGTTTGAAAAAGAATTGATAAACTACTTATATCAACAAGGTGTATTTTCTTTTCATGGGAGTCCATTTGCTAAGAACTTCACAGTTAAGCGTGCTTGGTGGGGAGCAATCTTAAGATGCTCCTGGGAAGTTTTAATTCCCTGGTGCGCATGAGTGAGGACAAAGTGCGCTGAAAAGACTTGTGTTGATCTGTGGGACTAGTCTACAATCTTCATGAATAGTCACCGGTAGTCCATTAGGTCGGGGTGTTACAATTATGCTCTGATATCCTTGTTTATCCTTGTTGAAACGGAAATTATTTTATAAATTATATTTGAAAGATAAATAACGTTGAATGATATAAAAGATCGATAAGAGGTATGATAGCGAGACTCGGAACCGAGTAGAATGAATAACAAATAACAGAGAATAAGGATCAAACATGAAGAAACATTATATCATCATAGAATATAAATTATACTTAAAACCTATTATAAGGGTCATGTGTAATTGAACTCATATAGAAATGATTTTTTGTTTTATTAAGTCTAAATAGTCTAATTACATGTTTGATTATATTTAGCTATAGATCTAATTAAATGTACCAAAAGAAAAACTTAAAATTGACGCATGCGTTTGAATATATTTAAAAAAAGAGACGGCTCTCCAGTTAATATGATTAAGCATGTAATTACAATTGGTATTTTGACCTATTTAAGTTGGTGTTTTAGCCTGTTGTAGTTGATTAACACGCCAACTTTAAAAATCAACTTCAACAGTTAACATACCAACTCAAACATGTTAAAATATCAACTTTATTAGGTTAAAATGTCAATTTTAATAGGTTATAATACCAACTTCAATAGGTTAACAACTTAACGTTAAAACAATAAATTAATAGGTCAAACTGCCAACTCCAAATCCCAACTTCAATAGGTTATAATAATACCAACTCTAATAGGTTATGATACCAACTTCAATAGGTTAAACACCAACTCCTAATAGGTTACATAACGAGGGTTTTTTTGGAGTTATTTTTTAGTAATAATAGACATGCCCATTTAAGACGTGTCTTTTATAAAAACTGTCTCAACTAAAAATTTGTATAAATTTATAAAGAATAGTAAATGAAAACCCTTCATTTTAGGCCTTTTGTCAATAGTCTCACTTTAATTATTTTATTTCAGCTAGTCTCCTGAGAGACCGTCTTTCTGAAAGACGTCTTTCAGGCCCAGCCCATTAAAGCTTAATATTTACTTTTACTTTGCATTTTTCTTTATAGGCCAGTTCATTTAAAGATAGATTCTCAAAGAGACCGTCTCTCACAAGAATTTGTGATTTTATTTTTATCCACATATTCATTTTCTTTTATCATTTAACTACTATTTTTTCGTACACACGTTTGATTTTAATTTTATGCAAAATTCTTAAGAGCATGGGCATGGATTATAGAATGTCGTGTCACTTTGTGTCCCACTTTTTTTTTCATGCATCACTTCTTTATAGAATTAATTCGTACCAAATACCCATAACTTTCCAACCAGAAAATATTCATTTTTTTATAAATTTTATTTTGAAAATAATAAGTGCAGAATTAAATTTTATGATCCACACAAGAAAAATGAAGAAAAAAGGTTGCGGCTTGAAGTTTTGACGTGACAAATGTATTGGCAACAGTAATCATTTGATAGCAATATTCTACTCTTATCGGCTCTCCTTACAAACACAACAAGACAACTCATCAAAAATGTTAGGAGTCAGTTGGGTAATTAATTTTTGTCTAATTAGAAATTACTCATTGGGTCCTTTTTTTGTTGAATATTATATTTTTGGTTGATACGAATCTTTCATTTTGTGGCTCCATATTATGATTGCTGAATTTTCATTGCTTTTAAATTTATGGTCTATTACTTTTTTAAAATTAAAGTCTGTGTTCGATTTTCATTTTTTCAGTTTGCTATGTACGTTTAAATGTTCACATTAAATTCAAATGACCCTATTTTCCGCTATGTGTTGATGTTAACGGGGAGAGTATATATCCAAATGATCGAAGATCAATCTTTTCGCTAGTTTACCTTAGTTGGCGAAAACCTTGCAATATGGTAGAGTAAGAAGCAAAAGATTGTTATTCTCTGATCTAGTGTACAAGAAGAATTTGGAGGTAACGTTTGAGGGATATTAGAGAATCACATACAACATGATTAAACAAAGCATGTACAATTTAATAGACATTTTATCAAAAAAAACTAAAGGATCGGACTATGTATCTATGGCCAATTGGCCATGAATCTATTCCATCAAAGGAGCAGATAGCAGACATTTTAACCAAAGCAAATGTCATTTGCTAATGCTGTATTGCTATGAGCGAGTTGAGAATAAAAGATCTAATAACTGTTGAAATGCCTATGTGTTACTCACATGTGAGTTGTCCCGCATCGGAGAAGAGAAGAGTATGCATCTTAATACACTCAATGAGTAACTTCTGTTGGAAATACTTCACATGTGAGACAAGATCCCACATCGACAAAATAGTGGGTTGTTGACTTGCATATATAATTGGTGAGCTACTCTTCCTATTACTATATGGTTTTGGGAAGCAATGAACATCACCAAGTGTATGTGCAAGTCAACGCTCTTGACCCGTGGGTTTGTGGGCCCGAGCCCATGGATTTTCGTGTCCACACGAGCGGGCCACGGTGAGATTATGTGACGATTTGTCATGGCCTATCAACTTCTACTATTACCAATTGGTTTTAATAGTGAACCTTCTTTGAGTTTGTGAGTGGACTACTTCTTCTCCTCTTTATTTGGGTTGCCCAAGCCCATTTTCTAAATTTTATCAATAACTGGACTATGAGATAGTGCAGGAACATACATATAAACAAAAAATCTTATCATAATCAATTAAGATCACAATCATGAAATATATTTTGTATATAATAATAAATTAGTCTCCAAATTTAGGAAACAATGTAACTATACATACATCTCAAATTCTCATACAATGGATACAAAAATATATAATTAAAAACCCTAAAACACATTAATTGCATTCTTAATTCAAACAATAATAATTTGTAATCCTTTAAACTTGATTCATGTAACACTTCCAACAATATTATTAGGCAAATAAAGCATATATAGACTAATAACAAATTTTGTTATATAAAAATATATATAATTTGATTGATTACTATGCATGGTTAACGTGGGTGTGTGTTGCAGAATTTCACACAGTTGTAGGTGCCTCTTTCTTTGAAGACCCTTTTGAGCCGGGAGACTCTTTGACCGCATTCTCCTATATGGGTATGAGTTGCCGTTTATCTTCCCTCCCCAGACCCTAACCGTATATAGTTTGTCTATGAGCAGAATATACTGGGTATGATGATGATGATTCATGTAGTCTTAACCAAGTGGCCAAAATAGAGGAAACATTAATAAATGAGTTGTGTAAGACAAGTAATACAAGAACATCAATGATTGTGAATATGTGAGTAAGATAAGCTAAATAACTACATTGTCTTGAAACCTCCATGTGTTATTGATTCAAAAATCCCTACACAAAATCAAAGTATTAGCCATAAAGTATACATCACAGGGGCCTCATGTACTGTTGAGGTTTTAAATGCAAGCTTTTCCGTGATCAAAATATACACTCCATTTATCTTAAAAGTCTTTACAAGTAATTTTCAATACTCAAATGTTACGTCGGTCAATGTCGTTCTTTAGCTCTCTGGATCCCATCTTGATTGGTTCTTTAATACTCTTTCACAAATTCATGTGAGAGCAGGTTTGTTTAAGAGATTGTTTTTAATTGGGCTGATTCATTATATATTTTTTAAAATATTATAAGTAGATATTAAGAATGATGTAAGTAGACATTTAAGATATTGAAAGTAGACATTAAGGATACAGTAAGTGAGCATTAAAGATAAGGTAAGTAAACATTAATCTTTAATGAGCTAGGCTTGAAATACGTCTCTCGACTCTCAAAAAGACGATCTCTTAAGAGACCTACTACTCCTTCTGTTGTGATTAAGTGTGACTTGAGTGCACATGTGTTGTGTGTGCATTCATGAATTGGAATCCTAGAAGGATTAAAGATGGGTGATTAAGTGTTAAGATTAATTGGTGAATTGATTAGACACTTAATTGAGGTTTTTATGATGAGTTATGAAGGGTTTTATGATGAGTTATGCAGAAATGAAAAGATGCTCTACTATTCAAGTCGAGCGGAAACTGTCCAGGAGGGATCTGGTGGTCGCTCGACCTCCACTCGACCGGCCGCTCGACTGAGCGGATCCGCTCGACCCGAGCAAAAATGTTCTGTTTGTTCGAGCTACAAGTTAGGATGCATCCAGTAGCTTCTGGTTCTCCGCTCGACCAGACCGCTCGACCCCCGTGGTCCGCTCGACCGGTCGAGCGGTTCTTCTGACAGCATAGGATGTTGTTTTTGACGGATCATTTGCTTGGAGGGAGTTACTACTCATTCAACACAGCTGATAAATGGTGTTAATTGTGTTATTTAATCATAGTATTAATCTTGTGTAACTCCTATAGCTTCTAGCACTATAAATAGAGCACTTGTGTAATCATCAAAACATCCACAAAAAAAAAAAAACATCCACAAAATACCCAAGCCAAACACTAGCCTTAATCTCTTCTCTTATTGTAATTCTCAATTGTTATAATATAAGAGATACTACACCACGGGGGACGTAGCCAATTTTGGGTGAACCTCCTTAAACATTTGTGTCATTTTATTATTGCACTTTTATTCCTACAAACATCAAGTTCATATTGTTTGCGTAATTTGTTTCACAAAACTTCACATACTTTCGATCTTGGTGGTATTGGAGATTGAAACACAACGTTCGATCTCTACGTCATCGCTTTCAATTGGTATCAGAGCCAAGTCGTTATTATCGTCGTGTAGAGGTCGTATTGGTGTAACATGGCAACAATGAAACTCGATATTGAAAAATTTATGAGGGCCATGAACGTAGGCACTCTTTGTCCTTGCTTAGGGTCGGCCCCGTTAAAGAGTGGATTAATGATAGTTGAATTTTTGAGCTTTTCATGGCATTGGCTCTAAATTCTAATATTCCCTTTGACTTCTATATTTTCAAATTTACACGACTTTTCATTTTATTTATTTTGCATCTTTTTCGTTTTTTGGCAATATCTTACTTTTTTTCTTTAAATCTCATTCAGAAACTTATTATTTATCTCCATTTTAACCAGTCATTTTACCATCCACTTGTGTTTTGTCTGATTCTCCAACTTCATTTCACTTTCCAATAAATTTCACTCAAGATCATTTGAGTGCACTCTTGTATGGACGGATGGAGTATTATGTTCGAAATAATTAAAATACACTATACATTAAAGTCATTAATAGAAGTGAAATATAAGGTTAATAAAATAATTTTGCATTATATAGAAAATGTTTTCCTAATAAGTAATCTTTTAAAGTAATCTTTTTATAATATTATACATAATCTTCTAGTAATATTCTATTAATTATTTAAGTATACTTTTTATTAGGGTTGGCAAAAGTTAACTCGACCTATTAACTCGGCCTAAACCTAACCCGAAATAAGTGGATTTGGGTTGAGACTTTTGACCCAATCAATTAAATGGTTCGACCCGACCTGATCTGTTTATTAAATGGGTTAGGTTCAGGTCAAAATTTTAAACCTGAAAAAACCTGTATAACCCATTTAATTAAATGTGTTAATTTTGAATTAAATCAATAAGTATAAGCTAAACTTAGTTCATTTAATATTTTCTTATTTTTCATAGTAAATATAAAATTAACAACACAAAAACCTAAAGTTAAAATTAAAGCCTAAAAAATTAGATTTAATCAACGTTAAAAACCTTAAAACGAAAACAAAAAAATTATAAACATGTTAAATGGGTCGAAATCAGGTCAACCTAATCTGTTGCAGGTCGGGTCAAGCTTGTGATTTTCGACCCAATTAACTAAATGGATTAATGGGTTTGGGTCAAGGGTTTTCTGACCTATTTATACATGACCCGAACTTGAACCCGACCCAACCAGATCTGTTTGACAGGCCTACTTTTTATGCAGTCAAATGCACTAATCAATCCTTAATATATTTAACTATATATAATAAAAATTTATAACAAATGTTGATATTGATGATATCTCGCATTGAGATGAATCAAAGAAAATCTCACTTAATTTATTTTAACTTATAAATTAAAAATTAATAACAAATAAAAAATAATGAAAAATAGCGCAATTATTAATATCAACTTTCTAATAATTTTAAAGGGTGAAAGTACAAAATCAGCTGTGTAATTAGTTGGAAATTTTCAACTCACCGACTGACATTTAATCAGTCCAAAATTCTGACTGAGAATCACTTAGAAATTGCGACCATTTTCCAGCGAAATTTGCTACTACTACATAGTTTAGTCGACATTTTTGTGGAATTCAAAATGAGGAAAGGAGGAAATTCAAAAAAATACGACCAAATTTTTGTCGATGATTGGTAGCTGACATTACTATTATACTAATTTTTAATTATTTAAATAAAGTTGAAGCGTTTTTTTTTTCCGTTTAATAAGCTTAAGAAGTTTTATAATGACTGAAACTATAGTAATATGAATTCCTCAAAAAAAAAAACTATAGTAATATGAATAATATATTAAGCTATTCCAACAAATTATATATTAAGATGACTAATATTATTATACAAATGCGACAAATAATAGATGAATGCTACACTAATGCACTATTAATATATGTACTAATATTTTTATACACTCCCTCCTATTTACTACTCCCTTGTTCTCATAGGGAATGTTCACGGGAATTAAGAAAAGTGGAATCTTTTAGATAGTGAAGATATTGTTTTATTGAATAATAAATTTGATGGAGGAAAAAGTGGGGACCACAAATATTAAAAAAGTATTTTAAGAAAGTTAGTGGAAAAAATATGGGGACCACAACTAATTAAAAAATGTTTTTATGAAATTAGTGGGAAACATGTCGGGACCATATGGAATATACAAATGTTAAAATGGAGTTAGTGGAAGATATGTGGGCCCATAATCATTATTAAAATATTAAAATGAGGATGAGTGAGGTTATTTTTGTCCAAAATTTGTGATATAAATGGAAAGATTCCTTATGGGAACAACAATCGAAACACCCCAAAATGAAAAGTGGGAACTTCTTTAAGGAACGGAGGGAGTATTATTGTCGATTTGGTGTTTTTGATACTATTCATTAATTACTACTTTTCCCGTTCTTTAATATTTGCCATTGAAATATTCTACCTTAAGGAGAGAGAAATTTAATTAATGTTTTTGACATATATTTAGAAGATAAAATTTATCCATGTGAGATCTCGTTAGATTCTTCTTAATGTATACTTTTTTTATTATGTATTTTTTATAAATTTTTATTATGTATATTTAGAGATATTGCGGTTTAAAATTTGCTTTGAAAACAGTGCAAAAAATATACGGGAAGAACAAAAAGAAACAGAGGGAGTATTAATTTGTATTTTTTTCTTAAATTATAAGTTAAAACAATGTCAAGTGGGATCTTATTTGATTCGTCTCGATTTAACTAAAAATTTTATTAACGCATTTCTTAATCTTTAATTAAACACAATTTGAGACATTAATGATTAAATAAGTACATTGACAAATGTGCAAAATCAAATAAGACAATAATAGTGAATAAAAGGGATAACTACTACTACTAATAATAATAAGGAATATTCTATATGGTAAGCATCAACTATGGCAAAAGGCGAGTGGTAACAATTCTTAAAATTTTTTCTACAAAATAGCACTTGACTCTTAGAAAATTAACGACTACCGTAACATTATTAAGGTAAAAACATTTAAAAACCGTTAAATATGAAAATGACCATTTTACACATGTTTCATTTTATCAAAGATCAGAATCTCCTTCCTCTTCCAATCAAAATGGCCATAGTTGATGCTTACCATACAGAGATAGCCTCATTTTGTAGTTGAGCTATTTTTGTTTTGCATGTTTGCTTCGGCTAGTTTGTTTTGGCTTTCTTGTTTGGTGTTACTTCCCTTGTGTGTTTAGGGAAGTGTTGCTTTTATAGTCTATATAGGCTGTGAATTTTTTTTGGAGTTAATATATACCTCTTAATTTCAAAAAAAGTAATTTTTAAAAAAATAGTAGTGGCAACTGTGTATAAGGATTTAGCGTGGATTAATGAGAAGGTGAAATATTGAAAGAGGTTTGTGTGGAACAATAAAACATCCCTAGATCAGAAGCAGATTAATTATTTATTGTGTGGTTGGCATGTGTTATAACCAGCGCCGCCCTAGATATTTTGGGGCCCTGGGCGAAGTAGCACATTTGGGTCCTTTTTCTTTGCAATTTATAACTTGTATGAATCTTCTACAACCAGTAATTTTACTTTTATGACATAGAGCCCTGGGTGATGACCCCTCTTGCCACCTAGGGCTGGCCCTGGTTATAATAAATTAATAACCTTTGCTCAGTGTGCAGACTAGGCCGGAAACAGCACTCAAACATGTTTCTTTGATTATATTGTGAGTTTAGCAAACAGTGTACTGTACTGTGTGGAAGATATCAAGTCTTGGCCGGCTTGACGATGTAACTGCGAATATCGAATCCATGGAAGACATTTCGAACAATGCCCATGACTAAGAGGAGAATCATATATAGAGGCCACATTTTCCAATCTTGCTTATGTCATATGGAGTGCGAGGAATGAAGCAGTGTGGTTTGCTGTCTTTGCTGCACTAATGCTGGCTCCCGCTGCTGGTTGGTTTGTTGCTTTAATGTCTAGTTATCTCTAGCTAGCCTGCTGGTTTGTGTACCCTCTTTGTTCTTCTTTGGGAGTGCATTAGTTGGCTCTTCCTACTGTGCAGACTGGAACATGGCTCGTTATATGTGGTTTGAGTCAAGATCAGATGCTTCTGTCCAGTCTATTGTCAATTGGTATCATCTGCCAACTGCGCTGCTACCCCTGTATCCAAATGGGCTATGAGCTTTTGGTGCCCTATCATCTCTAGCCGTTGCTATGCTCTGCCAGTCTGCCTGATGCTGCTATGTACGCTTGCTGGTCTCTTGTCTGCTGCTCCCTTAAATGGACGCAGCTGCATGCTCAGAAGGTTCTGCATCATGAGGGAAGCATGCACATGTTGCTTTTGCAGTGCTGGGTCTACATTGATTCTCAAGAGTGTTGCTGTCGGTCTTGGTTTTGAGCGGTTTGGTTCAATAGAGTCTGTTTCTTAGTTATGAGGTTTAATTTTTAGCCTACTTTAGTGTCTATGTGCAGTGTGTTGTGCGCCCTCGTATAGGTTTGCATTGGCTGATCTGTTTTCAGCCGGATCAAGGCTTTTCCTTTGCTCATGAATGAGTAAGATAAGATGAGACGATGACCCTTATTAGGAGTTGGGTCTCGTCCCCCATTTTGTATATTCTTTGAGTATCTTTAGTACAAAATGTTTGGAGATTATCCAACATTCACTTGGCCGGTCTCAACAATAATGAGGATAAAAATGAACTTTTTTTAAAAAAATATTTGGCTTAATGAGAATCTCCCCAAACTTATTGGAAAAATAAGTTTCTACATGAAAATCGCTACTTGGAGTAGCGTTTTTGTCCTACGGAGCAAATTAATTTTTTTTGGATACTTTCCACCAAACCGTTACATGAAGTAACGATTTTTCCATTTCTACCAAACCGCTACTTCATGTAGCGGTTTTTCCCATTATTATTATTTATTTTTCTAGTACTTGGCAAACAAAAAAAAAACAGCAGGTAAAACCGCGACTCCATTTAGCGGTTTATTAGAAAAATAAAAAATAAAAAATAAAAAATTTAAGGGGCATAACCGCTATTTCATCATGAAGCGGTTTGGTGGAGAGTACAAAAATAAAATAAAATCATTTTTTCCGCTCAACAAAAACGCTACTCCAAGTAGCGGTTTTTATATAGAAGCTTATTTTTCCAATAAGTTTGGAGAGACTCTCATTAAACCAAATAATTTTTTAAAAAAAAAGCTTTAAAAAAAAGTTCGATAAAAACTCTAGAGAGATGATGAATACTAAGAGGTGGAAACTTTTTTATGAATAGAAGTGAATGTTGGAAAATGGTAGGAAAAATTGAAATTTTTTAAAAATGCTTTTCAACCAAGCTCTACCTATTAATTAATGAAAAATTGTCGAAAGTTTCCTACAGTTTTATGATTAATTTGTTGGTTGAAAATCCGATTGATTTCTTATTAAAATGAGAGAACAACTGATTAAATACGTTACACAAATTCTTATTTGAGACCGTTTTTTGTAAAGACGACTCTCAAAAATCCAGTCTAATAAATATACATTATTACAACTCTAAATATAGATTTAAACTGTACTTTTGAGAGTTGTCTTTACAAGACGGTATCTCAAAAGAGCACCTGAATACATTAAATTGTTTAAAATAGTTGGAAATTAGTCTATAACTACTGATTTTTGGCTACTTAGTTAGTAGAATGTTTTTTAGTGTATAATCTAAAATTTTATATAAATATTACTGATTTTAGTGTAATAATCCTTAATATTTTACAACCATTTCAACATCAAAATAAAAGTACAATATAATCAACATGGTAAAGAATAAATACTCCTAAGTTGCTTCTATATTTTCAAGATCAAAAAATAAAAGTACAATATAATCAACACGGTAAAGAATAAGTAAGTTTTTAATAAAAAGATTAAGCTGATGGTTAAAATACATTATTTATTTTATATTAATACTTAATTAATTTTTTTTAAGTAACCTCAATTTTAAACTTTATTAGAGAAATAAAGTTTGAAGGATTAAATGATTCAAAATATACCATCTTTGTTCTTAAATATTCTTCCTATTTTTTCAAATGAAAATTTCGCAATGTTCTTCCCGTTAATTTTATTTATTCAAGATTTTTTACTGTTAGATGGTGATATTAATTTATTAAATGATTAAGTTAACTGAAGAAAAGGCGGGCACGATAAGCATATAAAACATATATGTAGTGATGGCCACGGTCCGGGTTGGGCTGGTTTCGTTCCGATTTCACCCGATTTCGGTGAACATTTTCGGTTCTGGTTTCGGACGGTTTCAAAGGGTTCCTTGGCGGTTCCGGCGGTTCCAATACCCGGGTCGGGTGGGTCGGACCATCGGTCCCATTCTTATTTTTTCTTTAATTTTAATATAAAAATACTATAATAATGCGGACGTACCTTCGTCGATTACTTGATTATTAGCGAAATTCAATGCTTGTCATCGTTATTAATATATTTACTAAAAAGAAGAAAAAAAAATAAATTAATAAGAAACGATACAGATGATTAATAAAAAAGGGGAGAGAATGGACTTGAACCTAGTATCCCGAAGAAATACTAAGCTGCCTACGTATCCCGAAGGAATCAAAGCCCACGTAGTTCTTTATCGTACCTTTTATTTCTAATTGTTGAATGTTGATGTTGATTGACCGTGGTCCGGTATCCATGATCCTATTTGTCATCGTCATATGGTTGGTTAGATGCTTCAGCCGACTCTCCTCCCGACGATGATGCAGATGTATCCATCATCATCCATGGATCATCGTCGTCTTGATCATCATCGGTCTTGAGTCCTTGTGTTCGGACATCCGCTTGATCCCAATCTTTCTTGCAAACACATATTTGAATAGTATGTGGACCAAGACGAGATCTCTTTTCATCTAAAACTCTTCTACCTGCACTAAAAGCAGACTCCGACGCAATACTAGAAGCAGGAATTGCAAGGATATCCTTTGCAATTCTCGATAATCTGGGGAATTTTATTGATTTTTCTTTCCATCATTGTAAAATGTTATAACTACTTTGGTCGATTTCAAAGTGAAGATAATTATCTAATTCTAAATATGAAGCGGAGGGGGGAGAAGATGATCCTATAAAAGTATCATCTTGACTTATTATGTTAGCTATTATGGGGTTATAATACATGGGACGTGCCGAGACTCTAGCACGCCTAGACGTATCGCGACTCGGGTTATATATACTAGAATAATGATCATAAAGGTCTGCTAAAAGCTTTTTAGAAGTTCCTACATAAATATTTACATCACTAGACGGGCGATCTAATGCTTGGTAGTAAAATCCTATTATTTTTTTCCGTCTTAAAACAAAGATCTAAAATTGTCGCAATTCCATAAATATAAGGAAAATCAGTGAAATACGCTTTCCACTTATCCATCATATCTGCAAGAATCGGCTTTAAAAAAACGTTAGTATCATAATGAGAATGTCTAAGAAGATGATAAAAAACAGTAATACATTCACTTATTACTAAGTGAACGTTTGGTTCATAAACATATGAAAAAATCTTAGTTGCGTGGACGTACGCTTCTAATAGTTTTTGTACGCCTATAGCTAGGTCCCAAGTTTCATCACTTATACGGCTATCGGTAAACTCATATACAATTGTGTTATAACCGGACGATAAACAATAACCTTCTTTAATAAATCATGTGTTGAACCCCAACGTGTAGGAGTATCTAAAGACCAATATACTTTTTTTAGTTTATAATGTTCACATAATTGTTTATATCTTCTTTTTACTTGTCCTAATCTAAGCCACTTTACTATGTCTCTAATGGGACCTAATAAATCACTTAATTTATTAATACCTGCTTGGCAAGACAAATTAATAATATGAGCACAACAACATATATGTAATAAACTACCACCTAGGATACAAGTAAAAGCGGGTTCGTTATATAAAAGTTCGATGTATTTGATATTGGCAGATGCATTATCGGTAGAACAACAAAATATCTTATCTAATAAGTTCCATTCTTTACATATTTCCATTAATCTATATTTAATGTTTTCACCCATATGTTTCTCGGGCATTAACTCAAACGCAATTATTCTTTTTTGAATAAACCAATTATGGTCTATCCAATGTGCTGTTACACACATATAAGGCTCTAAATGTGGGGGAGCTGACCATATATCGGTTGTTATACTATCCTTACCATTAAAAGATTTAAACATTTCTACTAACTCATAGCGTTTTGATTCATATAATTTTATGGTTCGTCGTTTAAGAGTATTCCTAGGGATTACTCTATATTGTGGTTGTAAAGTTTTTCTAGTGTAGTATTCGCATGCCTTACTTTCACCGTGGTTAAAAAGCAACTCATCACAAATTACATATTTGGAAAATTCATCAATCATTTCATTACGATTAAATTTAAAAGGCATACCCCCGCCTGGGAAGTCCGTTGCCCATTGTTGTCGGCTTCCACTTGTGGTCCCGCTGCCGCTTGCTGCATGAGTTTCTTTTGTGATTCTATGTTTCTTTGCCAAATGTTTGTTGAAAGATCTCGTACCACCACCTAACACGTATTCACAAAACACAATAAATGAATTTTTAATACATTCTTGATTTACAAAATATAAATATCATGTATAAAAACTTAAAAAGTATTTACCTTTGCTGAAATTGTAAGAAACTAAGGGCTTTACCTCTTGACTTTCACAAATTTGACAGGTGCATAAGAAAACATTCGAGTTGCCGGTTGGTTCTTTTGTAAAATACGACCACACATGTGAAATAGCTCTACCACTAGGAGGTGGCATTGCCTGAAAATGTTGTCTTACTGGTTCATTTTCATCTAAATATAAATATAAAGACATTATTCAAATACCATAATATATAAATAAATAATAATTTAAAATTCAATAAATTTGAAGAATAAAATTATAACACTAACCGATACTATGGAAATTGACTCATTTACCACGAGCTTGTCTTTGTTGTTGTTGTTGTTGTTGTTGTGCTGCTTCAAGTGATCTTGTTGATGATTGTCGAGATCTAAGTATCCCAATGGGGGTCGTTGGTTCCTCTTCTTCTTCTTCTTCTTCTTCTTCTTCTTCTTCTTGTTGTGTTTCTTGTTCTTCTTCTTCTTCTTCAATTCTTATTTCTCTTTCCACTTCTTCAGCCTAATCGTGTAATTCTTGGTCGTACCCTTCTGGATAATTCGGTTCATAATTAGTATTAATCGAAGGTGTTGTTGATACTGACGGAGTTGAAGTAGCCTTTCGTTTGGAGCTAGAACCTCCTCCCAAAGATTTTGCCACTTTAGAAACTTTTTTAGAGGCTTTTTTCAAAAAAGAAGACATGATAATATTGAAATAATAATGTAATTAAGAAGTTAATAAATAATTAAAAGAATAAGTATGTAATTAAGGAATAATTAAAACACAAATAATGTAATTAAGAAATAATTAAGAGACTGATTATGTAATTAAGAGAATAATTGCGTAATTAAGTAATTAAGTAGAGAGATTAGGAGAAGAGATGAGTTGTGAATTGGAAGGATTGAAAGTGATGGGTATTTATAGGAAAATCCCAATGGCTAGTTCAACGGTAACATAACGGCTAGTTTTTGGCCGGTTCCAAAGAACCGCTGGGACGGGTGAACCGTGCGGTTCCGATTCCTGTTCCAAGGAACCGTTGGGCCGGGTGAACCGTTCCGGTCCGATTCCCTGTGAACCGGTTCGAACCGGGTGAAGTTCAAACGGTTTTTCCGGCGGTTTCACAGTTTCGGCAACTTTTTTCGGCGGGTTCACGGTTTCGCGGTTCGGAACTTGTTGCGAACGGTTGTGATTTCGGGACCGATTTTAAACGGTTCGGGACTGGTTCGGTTCCGGATAACCCGCGCCGGTGGCCATCACTACATATATATGCGTCTTGCTAAGTCTCGTACATTCTTGCCAACAATCAAAACAAATAACCAATGTCTAGGTACAATATATTATTTTTTTTAACGAGATATATTAAATGAGATTTTTAAATTAAATTTCACTATTTTAAATTTTTAATGGTATATATAGTAAATTTAGTGACATTTATTAAACCTTTTAACATCATATGAAAAACCATACTAAAGCTTTCCGCAGCATAGGATCTAGTGATATATCTCATAAATGTCACTATAGACTATGATAACAATTACATATATCACGAAAATAAAACCAATCATTATTACACTAAAAATATAAATCCGTGACATTCTTTTAAATGTTTCTAAATCCTATTTCACGAAAACTTAATTTTATTATAGATCACGACTTCTTATAGCTTGATTTTTTATTTTCTGTAATATTTTTCACCCTTCCTCTTAAAATACAAACTTATATGACGAAGAAAATTATATTAGAGGAGACGATTGGGTATGCATGTCATGTTTGTGTTAATTATAACTTATGGCTCAATGGATAGAACATCTACATGTGAAGCAGAATGTTTGGAGTTCGACCCCTACTAGGCGCAGGTATTAATTGAGGTTTCTTGACTGCGCGCATCTCTCTTTACTCCTTCCTTGGGGGTACGGATATGATTTGTCCGCATCTTTCAAAAAAAAAGAAAACCTTCACCCGAATCCTGCCTTGTGCGAGATACCGAGAAGTTACTTTTATAATTTCTATAAATATCATGTAAAATGTAAAATACTAGTCTTCCTACAATTCTTTTGATGTCTTATTCACGCATATTAAGGAATATAATGTATTGAGGTTGTAGTATCTATATATAGTGGGTTAAAGATTATTAAGAGTGGAAAAGAATCAATATTGGTTGATAGTACATTAATGGTGATAACTAATGTATAATCTCTATTGGTGTTCCCTATTGATTTTTCTCATAAAAGATCCACAAATATTAATAAAAAGATTTAAGAAAAATAGAATTTTTAAATAATAAATATATTATTTTATTGAATAATAAAGTTAATAGAAAAAAATCAGAGACCATAAGCATTAAATATTAACAATATAATTAGTTGAAAATATATAAGGAACATAATTATTAAATAATATTTAAATAAAGTAAGTAGAAAACATGTGTGAATGACAAACAATATAAAACTATTATAATGAATTTGGTAGAAAATATATAGGGACCATAAGCATTAATAAAAAATTAAAATGGGTATAAAAAGTTAATTATTTCTAAAATTTGTGATATAAAAAGAATAATTCTTTAGAAAAATAAGGCTATTTTTAGAGGTTTCATTCGAATCATCAGGTTAATTTCGAATTATTGGGGTCGCTTCAAAATTAATCAGGTTTTATATCCATGTTAGTTTGTATATAGTTATTCTCACTTCATTTTTAGTTCGGATCAAATCGAATTAGTTTGTTTCAACGCCGCCTCTAATTTTTTGTCATATCATCATCATCATACCCAATGTATCCCACTCATTGAAAACTATGATCAGGGTCTGGGGAGGAAAAACAACGGCAACTCATACCCATAGAAGAGAGTGCGATCAAAGAGTCCCCCGACTCGAGAACGGTCTTCCGGGTAGAGAAACCTGAAGCTTTTTGTCACATAGTAGAACAAAAGAATGAGCACAAATTCTTGCTATAGACCGTCTATAGCATAGACAGGTAAATATGGACCAGCCCATTTTGCAAAATAAGTACTGATTAGTCATCAGCTTTATTTTTAAATTTAAAATCATTAAATTGACTGATGGGAGAGCCGTCTTTGCCATAAACAGTCTCTCAGTATACCTTTTCAAGAATGAAAAAGAATTACTAGGCCAAATATCAATGAAAGCCGCATTGATATGATTAGCTACAATATCTGAAGAGAACAAATTCTAGGAAGCTACGATCCACATAAAAACATCACCATCACTAGTATCACTAGCTTAAATTCCTTTTTCCTTAATTCTAATTAAGGAAATGAAATAGCACAGGAACTATTCTTAACCTACTAATTATTGCAATTTATTTATTTACTTAATCTTAGGAGCTTTTGCACACTAAGAAAGTATAAAGGACGCATTACCAACATTGTATTTTAGAAGATTACAACTACTTATAAAATTAATTAAATAATTAAAGAGGACATACTACTGTGTACTAGTGGAACAAGCATTTTGTCTATCCATTCGACAGCTAATCCAGCTCTATAAGATGTTTTAATTCACATACTTTGTTTAATGAAAAATGATATTATTATATAGACGTGATGGAGTATATAACGTATATAAGAATTTAAATCATTAACTTAATTATTTGGTTGATCAATTGATTTTTTGACAAAACAACATAATTTCAAATTCCGACAATGAATCTCCACTAAAAAAACTATTAAAATAGCGTCGGGAATGAACACGACGCAAAGGGGCGACGGACTGGCTACGAAAAATCCGTCGCGTGTTGCTTTTGGAAATGGCGTCGGGACATGTGGTCGCCAACTGGACTCTGCACTGGTCAAACAGTCAAATTTTTTTTTGAAAATGGCGACGGGCAAAATGGTAGCCACGTGGACGCCAAGTGGACGCCACATAAAACTCACAGTCAACCTTTTTTTAAAAAAATGGCGACGGAAAAAGTTGGTAGCCAAGTGGACGCCAAATAAAACTCACAGTCAACTTTTTTTTTAAAAAAAATGGCGACGGGAAAAGTTGGTAGCCAAGTGGACGCCAAATGGACGCCACATAAAACTCATAGTCAACTTTTTTTAAAAAAAAATGGCGACGGGAAGAGTTGGTAGCAAGTTCGTCGCCCATTTTATCCGTTGTATTTGAAATTTAAATTTTGAAATTTTTTAAAAATGGCGACGGGAAGAGTTGGTAGCAAGCTCATTCACCCCTCCCTTCAAGTGTAATTAGCTATTATCGTTAATTGAGAGGAAGACTTATGTTATATCTACACTTCTAGTCCTAAAGGACTGTTGAAGTGCCCATGTGTTACCCATATGTGAGTTATCCCACATCGAAGAAAGAGAAGAGTATGCATCACTTTATATATTGAAGGAGTAACTTCTACTATTACCAATTGGCTTTAGTAGTGAACCTTCATTGGGTTTATGAGTGAACTACGTCTTCTCCTCTTTGTTTGGGTTGCCCAGACTCATTTTCTAAATTCTATCATGGTATCAGAGCCCGTTTTGTTGTTGGGCCTTTATATTGGGCATTTACCACTAGTTAAAGGGCCTTTAATTGGATGTTCATTCCCAATAGGTTTGTAACCCTTCTGATGGGCTAAAATTCTAAGGACACTCACATGTGAGGGGGACTGTTGAAGTGTCCATATGTTACCTACGTGTGAGTTGTCCCACATGTGAGGGGGAGTGTTGGGTGTATTTTGAATAGTAAGCAGACTTATTAATATTAACTTTTTATTTTTATTTTTTTAATTTTGAGTTTTCCAATAAATTCTATGGCTAGTAGGGTTATAATAAATTAGATTAAGCATGTATGATATAAAAAAATATATAATAATGTAATAGATGCTAATTGCACTTTAATGATGTTGGTGGTGTGTCTAATCAGTGAAAGCAGGCGCCTTTCCTTAAATTTACAAAAATGGATGGCTCAAGAAATGGTATTAGTCAAGACTCCATTTCTTTCCGTAAATGGAATTATTCGCATGTTTCTTTGCCTCACTTCTTATTAAATTCTCTTCCCATTATTCAAAAAAAAAAAAAAAAAAAAAAAACTTCTTTTCCCATGTGAACCTAACTCTTTTTTCTATGTACTAAGATGCCAACTTGCGGTCAAAAATCCCATTACTCTACAATAAATTTATACAAATGCAAATTTTTTAAATTTTACTTTTGAGTTTGAAACTATTCTTGATTACATAGAAATAATACTTAATTTGTAACAAATTAAAGATAATTTTTTTTAGGTCAATTGCTATTTGTTTAGCATTTTAATCATTTTTTATAGTACGAAAAACTTTCAACTTGGATTATTATATTATTATATAAAGAATAACTAATGCTTGAGGTTACTCACTATTTCCCATAAATTTAGCAACTTTTAAGCTCCTCATAAAAAGCTTTTTAGGGTCTGAGCAAGGTTGAAATTTGTCGAAAATGCACTTCTTTGTATTTTTAGTTTTACCGCACTCCTTCCTAATTATATATGATACATATGATATATAGTTAAAAGAATATTCTATGGTTGGAGTAACACATTTGTAACCTAAAGTTAAGGGCTCAAAATCTAAATTATACTATTTTTTAATAAACTAATAAATTTATATTATAATGTCCTTACTATTTATTTTTCATAATTATACATGTATCATTTTTAGTATGTTTTTATATATTTGCTATCTTAATTGTGAAAGTTTTTTTGGAGACTTACTGCGTGAACATATAGAGTCAAAAATGCTTTTTTTTTCAAAAGTGTCGGGATATTCATATTGAAGTTTCAACTCCATTGTTGAATATAATTTTTTATGTGATTGAAGTTTATTTCAGTTTACATGATTTTAAAATTTTCATAGTTTAACTAACTTTTATATAGTAAATAATTTGCTAGTGAATATTAATATATCGACTATTTGGCTCTCTTATTTCAAAATCTTGACTTCGCTCCTTGGTTGAGGGAATATGTTGGAAACTCTATGAGACCAAAGTATAATTGATTTTAAAACACTATAACTATTTTTATTTTAAAAAAAAAAGCCCTCCTTTTCACCATCTTAAATAGCCCCTCATATCTCTTCTTTACTTCACATAACAATCTCCTCTCCTCTAAGCCGTATAGTTGATACGCTTAGCTCATAAACCCTATTATTTTTTTCCTAAAAGCTTAAACATACTATAATTCTAACCAAATCCTATGGCAAAGTTTGCTAATAACGTTATTAAAACATCATTATTCGTAAGTCTTCTTATCATTCTACAAGTTCATGAGTTTCAACAAGTAGTTTATGCTGCTAGGCCACCTCCTCTTCCTATTATGAACATGCAAAACCCTCCATTGGTGAATCAAATGATTATAAAGCGGCCGTACCATCCCAGTACGGCCGCTTACAGGATCAATCGTTACAAAAAAACGGAGACTGAGGCGTTTCGACCAACCACGGTTGGTCGTAGTCCCGGAGCCGGCCACGGTGGACCACCAGGCTCACGTTAACGTTAATAGTCATGTTACGTACAACTATAACTATATCGAAGTTTTTCATGTTTTTTGGCCGAGTTGGTTACGTGTGTGCTTAGATTTTGTCATATTGTGTATTAGAAGTGTGCGAGAGATTTATTTAAGGAAGTGGCCTTTGCCCTATAATTTGTAATTGGTATGTTTCTAAACCAATATTTATTGCATAGTCACTAATATGCCTTAATTACTTGTTGTAATCAAAGGGATTACATTTATATTATTAATGAAGATTCTTATTAATATTACTATTCATTTTTAAGTTTTTCGGCCTTATATTTCTGTTCCGGCCTAAAAATCAGCACAAATTCAATTCCTATAACACAAGGAAAAAAAATGAAATTATGATCATAAACTCTATGGCCTGCCTACATAGCAGCGTAGAAGACACAGGCTAAGGCTTTTCGAAGTGTACAATTCAGCGGCGGATCCAGAAAAAATGAGTGATGTCAATTTAAGTAAAAAGCACCTATTGAGTTTTAATCTTTGGTCTAACCAACTCATCTAGGATATATTTACATGTAATATTTAAATAAATTTTAAATTTAAGTGACGTCAACTAACCTCAATAGCATCACTCTAAATCCGCCACTGCTACGATTGGCCTTAGACCCAAACCCGGGCATTTTGATGCGACTATGTCAATGTATGTTTTACGAAGATTATCACATCATTTACATGTCATTAGATTTTAATTCACTTACACCATTGCATAACATATTATTACATCCAAATTATTGAAGGTATAACTCGTATATCTCTAGATATACACTAACTTCAAGTCTCAACATGAAATTTTTAAGTTTTCTTTCTTGTGTGACACTTAAAAATTATAAATCCATCTCATATAGTTGATCATGGCATTTGACAAACTATCTCAGCATTTGTTTTAGGAGGCCTCAAAGCAGTGGCGGACCCATGATTTAAACTTAGTGAGTAAACAATTGATAAATTAATAATTTTATAAATAAAATCATAAATTCATAAAATAATGTTTTCAACTTGATTTTATAAAATAATATTTAATCCCTATGTTGTTCGTTTGTAACTTTATGTCGTTAGAATTTACAAGCATATTGTAATGTATTTATAGTTTTTTGTGGTAAAAAAAGGATATATATCAATGAGTTCATAATTAATTGCTATATTATTGTAACTCAGTTGGTCAGCCGCAACAAATGCATACAGTGCACACAAATCTCGGGGTCGATTCTTAACAGCAGTGCATTACTTGTAAAATTTTAGTTTTTTTTAAAAATAAATGGCAGTGAGGTCACTTGCGTGCGCGGGCATCTACTAGGTTACCCAGGATGTGTTATATACTTTAACAAAATCAAGGATGAGAGCACTTGTGTCCGACTACTTTAGAGAAAATCTTATGTATATAGCGATTATTCAAACGTAGGTTTCAAATGCAGAGTATGTGAAGGAATCAACTCGATATAATCAAAAGTTTAAACTGGTTGTTGACTTTAACTTTCCACCTCATATGAGAGTTTAATTTTAAGTTAGAAGTGTGCATGAATGCAACAAAAACTCCTCATAGTCATATTTGACTCTAATATATTCCACTTACTTGAAATAAGGGGTGAGCAAGATTTATACCGCTGATCATTTTGTCATATTGATGGTTTATGATACCATATATATCTAGGAACTAAATATTAACGAAAAACTTAAGTTACATGATATACTATATATAACATATGATCTAGATTTCATTGATATAATTATCACTAAAGAGATACGTATTAATACTAGGCTTATAATGATGATGACCAGTTTGAATACTTACTACGTATATAAAATGATGGACATAAATCAATACTTGAAATTAAAGTCAAGATAAAATAAAGACGGACAAACACATATATTCTTAACCAAATAGTTTGATAGAAAGCGGACATTTGGCAAAAGATTAGAAAGAATTTATTTTAAGTCATTTTATATGCACAATTTCTATTCTTATAGATATCGATCTTTTACATATTTACCCATGAATGTATCATTTCCTTTTGCTTGGAAAAGGATTGTTTGGCCAAATCACCCTAATTGTACCATCGCAACATAGTAGTATAAAATAGTTACTTACGATGAAAAAATATATATTATTAAATACTAATTTCAATTAAAATTAATAAACAAATGTTTATAAATAAAAATAAATACAAAAGACAGATAATTAAAAAGCGAAAAAGTACAATCAGTTGGTTTTTTTAGAGGAGATAATAAAGAATTAAAAAAGTATTGTTGATAAAAAAAAATAGTGACATTAATAAATAAGAAAGAGGATTGTTAGAACCATGCTTTATTAAACATAAATAAATTCACTTTGAACAGCCTTTTTACAATTTGTCGTCCACTAACATTTTATAAGATCTTCCAAGCTCTGTTGTCACTTACAAAATAGTACAGTAATTACGTTAATTATAAATTAAAAAGATTGATGTAATAAATAAATAAATAAATAAGCAATTTGTTTAGGACTTGTTTAGGACAATTTCGTACGACGAACTGCGGCGAACAATTGTTTTTAAAATCACATTAACTACTCTCATTAACCAAGTATATTAATTTCACAAATTCTTACTTGAGACCGTCTTTATAAAATACACATCTTAAATGGGTTGGCTTATTATATTAATAAAAAAACAACTACCAGAAAAATACACGCTGTGTAATCTTATTTGAAGTTGATGTTATAACTTATTAAAGTTGGTATTATAACCTATTAGAGTTGGTACCTCCAAATAGGTTATAATACCAACTTTAATAGATTATAACATCAACTCCAAATGCCAATTTTAATAGATTATAATATCAACTTCAATAAGTTATAATACCTAGAGAGCTGTCTCTTATAAAGGTGGTCTTTCGAGAGAGGCGCTAGCTATATTAATTTTGCCCTAAAGATGATAATTGCTAAGGAAATTAAGAAAAATGAATAAAGTATGTATTTAATGGTATAGTAGAAGAAATATGTGCTAAGATGCAATAGAAGTTAAACGTGTGAAGGAGAACTAAATAGAAAACGTCGATCATAGCTTAAAATTAAAATGAAGCAAATATAGCGCGTGGAACCGATAGAAAGGAAAAGTTAAATAAATTTGATGGGATAAAAAGGTAGTTGTGTCTAATTGGTGATGACATATGAAAGGTTGGATATGATAAGTCATTTCCCCTAATTGTTATACCGTCTAGAGTGAAATAATTAAATTTTAATTTAAATATTTAGTCTTTTGATAAAATATTAAAAAAAATTCTTTAAAAGAACGTAGCATTAAAAACACTCACATGATAAATAGTAAACTACATTGTAATGAACACTATAGTGAAAGAAAGTTTAACTCACATTAACAATTAATGGACCATTTGTTTTTTAAATAGTAGCAACGAAAAATAAATTGCTTTTAAGAAAATAATAGATATTTGATAATAAATAAAGAATCTTTTGTGTCCTTAAAGTTTAGTCGTTTTGTGAATTACAGCCGCAAAGTTTTTTTTTATGAATTACAGCCACCAAGTTTTGAAAGTGACCACCATTACGGCCAGATGACCGGTTATGACCGTTGACCAACCATTTTACCTTTGACTTTTCTTTTTTTTTATTTTAACTTTTTTTTTTGAGTTTTTTTTTTCTTTTCCTTTTTTTAATTTAATTCCTCCATCCTCTTCATCATCTTCATCCTCTTCCTCCTTCTTCTCCATCATCTTCATCCTTTTCATCCCATTTCAAATAAACTTTCTGAGTTGATTTTTTAAATTAACCCAAATCTTCCCCTTAAATTGACCCAATTCTATTGATGGAATATATTATTATCATCACTTTTGGTGTGGTTCTGCGTTCTGTGCTCTTACATGAATACCCATGTTTACATGGTATTCCCATGTTTTGTAAATATTCTTTTGGCTGTCCTTTTGTTTCAATTAAAGCTTGACATTTGTCCTCACCTCTGAGTGATATGCTGTATATATGTAATGTGCTCCTTCTTCATGAAATCAATGAAACAGTAAAAACCTTTTGCCATATTTTCATTCCATGTTGCTCAACATGGTATCAGAGCGCATGATACACCACTGCTCACTCTGATAATCATTCCCAGCCCATCAGTGTTCAACCAACCAACCTAAACCCGTAAAACCCTAATTTTATTCTCACCCATAAATGGAAAAAATGAACCCACAAAACCCCCTCTACCTTCATGGGTCAGATGGCCCCAACTCAGTTAGTGTAGAAAAACTAACTGGGATTGCAAATTACCGGAGATGGAGACGATCAATGGAAATAGCTTAATCAAAAAGGAAGCTAGGTTTTATAAATGGGACTGTTGAAAAAGATGAGACAGATAGAGTAAAAGGAGAGTTATGGGACACATGTAATGATACTGTGATAGGTTGGATTATGGGTTCACTAGATGATTCAATAAAGCAGACCATTATGTATATGCGCACCGCAAAGGAGATATGGATGTATCTTGAGAGAAGATACACTGTGAGCAATGGCTCTTTGAAATACAAGCTTAATAGAGACTTGTATAGTCAGAAACAAGGAGCATCTGGAATAAATGAGTATTATACAAAGATGAAAGGCATGTGGGAAGAAATTGAATCACTTGACCAACTTCCTGTAGTCACTACAACAAGAGATGACATTACAAAATTTCTTAAAGCCCTTGAGCAGCAAAAGGAAGAAAGAAGGTTATTTCAATTCTTGAATGGTGTGGAAGAAATATACAGTACCATAAGGAGCCAACTATTAATGACGGCAAGTCTTCCCACCGTAGAGGCAGCCTGTTGTGCATTGCAACAAGAAGAAACTCAAAGAAATATTCTCATTACTCCCTCTCTCACTCTTGATTCATCTGCTATGTTTAGTAGAGGAATGAATGAAAGGGACATGTGCACAGCCTGTGGAGTAAAAGGGCATACCAGTGAGAGGTGTTGGAGTATAGTTGGTTATCCCAAGTGGCACCCAAAGCACAAAGCAAGTTACAAGGGACGCACAGGAGAATCCAACTCTATGTATGGTGGCACCAGAAATTTTTCATCCATTGGTACAAACTAGAATCGAAACCGGAGGCAAGGAAACAACAAAACAGCAGCAAATGCCCATGGAGACAATGAAAATACAGGGATATCTCTTCAACAACTGGAGAAAATTTTGAAAAACCTTCCAGGGGGAGCAAGAACCGGGATCTCAGGTTCAGAAACAGATGATGAAATAGATGGTGGGTTTGCTGGATTTGCAGGTATGGTCACTTGCCACAATGCTCATGTTAATAACCATGAATGAATAATAGATTCAGGAGCTTCAGATCATATGTGTGGGAACAAAATACTGATTCGAAGCTCACTGAACATGCCTCATTCTCTGGCTACAAATTTACCAAATGGAAAAACTTCAAGAATAGAGGCATGTGGAAGTGTAGAATTAAAATGTGGATTAAATTTGAAAGAAGTTCTTGTAGTACTAGACTTTCGGCATAACCTTCTCTCTGTGAGTAAATTAGCCAAGAATGAAAATTGTAGGGTACACTTTTATGAAGAGTATTGTGTTATCTTGGATAATGTGTCCTAACAAGTGAAAGGGTTAGGTGAAAGTAAGAATGGGTTGTACTATTTACTTGATGAAAAGTTGGAAGATGCAATTAAAAAGTTGAAATGCATGGTGGGAAACGTGTCTAGCAATACTTCACATGCACTTCCATCAATTCCATCTGTCAAAGTTGACAATGGAGTGATAAAAAGTACTCCTATGAGTAAGTATAGTCTATGGCATCATAGACTAGGGCATGCCCCATTGAAAAAATTGAGGCAAATAGGGTGTATTACCCATGAGAAAGTCCAGGAGGAATGTCTAGTTTGTCCAATGGGTAAATTCACTAAGCAACCTTTTCCCACTAGCTCCTCTCATGCAACACATGCCTTTGAACTCTTACACATGGACATTTGGGGACCCTATAGAGTGGAAAGTAGAGGAGGTCACAGATTCTTTTTAACTATTGTTGATGACAACACAAGAACCACTTGGGTAACCATCTTGAAACAAAAATCTGCTGCTCACAATGCTCTTGAAAATTTCATTAATTTAGCTGCAACACAGTTTGGGAAGGTAGTAAAAATGGTGCGTTCTGATAATGCCTTGGAGTTTAGTGATCACCATTGTCACAAATTGTATGCTGAGAAAGGAATCATTCACCAAACTACTTGTGTCGATCGTGCACAACAAAATGGTCGTGCTGAAAGAAAGCATCGGAATGTTTTGGAGATGGCACGATGCCTTAGAGTGCAAGCTGGCTTACCGAAAAGCTTTTGGGGAGATTGTGTATTAACAGCAGCTTACCTCATAAACCGACTTCCCACACTAATTCTACAAAACAAGACCCCATTTGAAGCCCTCTATCATACAAAACCGAACTACTCTCAGCTACGCACCTTTGGTTGTTTATCACTAGCATATAATCCCACCCCCACCGGTGACAAATTCAACCCAAGAGGCATTCCTTGCATATTTTTAGGGTATCCTAGTCATAAAAAGGGCTATAAATTTCTCAACCTCCTCTCTAATCAAACTTTTATCTCAAGAGATGCCAAATTCTATGAGTCTATCTTCCCATACACACTTCCCAAACACACAATTACATCTCTCATCCCCAAGTCTCCTGACCATTCAATAACTCTTCCTACTACTTGGGAAGACTTTTCCTCTGATGAAGACACTGCTCCACCACCTGATCCAAACACTGCTACCAACCCTCCCACCTCCCCAGCCCTACCTCCCTCCCCTGTACGTAGATCTCACCGTACCCACCAGCCTCCACAATGGTTGAGTGATTATCACACTTCATCTTATGCTTCCACTCTCTCTCCTAGTCCTATTGCCAATCTCACATATACATTAGTCTCACCTTCCATCTCAAACTTCATGTCAACCCTTAACAATCACAGTGATCCTACCACATTTAAAGAAGCCATTCTTCATCCTCACTGGATTTTGGCTATGAATGAAGAACTTGTTGCATTGGAAGAAAATAACACATGGGCTGTGACCGAGCTTCCCCCGAGTAAGAAACCCATTGGCACCAAGTGGCTATTCAAAATGAAATATCAACCGGATGGCACTATAGAACGTCATAAAGCGAGGTTGGTTGTGTTGGGAAATCGACAAAAGTATGGCGTGGACTATGCAGAGACCTTCGCTCCTGTGGCCAAATTGACCACAATTCGCTCTTTTCTCGCCATAGTTGCCATCAACAAGTGGGACGTCTCTCAAATGGATGTGAAAAACGCCTTCTTGCATGGCGATTTGCATGAAACTGTCTACATCAAAATGCCTATGGGATATGTTGGTCCAGGAGTTCCTATTACTACTATGTCCGGTGAGCAATCTCCTTCTTTGAAAGTTTGCAAATTGAACAAGTCCTTATATGGACTAAAGCAGGCCCCACGACAATGGTTTGCCAAACTGTCCTTGGCTCTTTAAGTCATTTGGCTACTCGCAATCTCATCATGACTACTCACTATTTGTCAAACATCATCATGATTCTCACACGGTTCTTTTGGTGTATGTAGATAACCTCATCATTGTCGGGAATAATTCAAAAGAAATCACTGCCACAAAGCAGCATCTTGCTTCTCAATTTCATATGAAGGATCTTGGTCCCCTTCGCTATTTTTTGGGCATCGAAGTCGATCGGAGTTCTACTGGTATATTCCTATCACAACATAAATATACTCTTGACTTGTTATCTGAATATGGAGTGCGTAATACCAAACCTTTAAAATTGCCACTTGAATCTCATCTCAAGCTCAATCATAATGTAGGTGATTTTTTACCTCACCCCGTCTCTTATCAACAATTGGTGGGCAAGTTGATTTACTTGACCATTACCCGGCCTGACATTGCCTTCACAGTGCACATCTTGAGTCAATTTATGCACAAGCCCACGTCTGTTCATATGCAAGCAGCTCGACGCGTCCTTCGGTATTTATCTGGTTCTCCTTCACAAGGCATACTCCTTGCATCAGATTCTAAAGCTCACCTCACTGCCTTTTGTGACAGTGATTGGGGTGGGTGTCCCTTTACACGAAGGTCTACCATTGGCTATTGCATTCTCTTGGGAAAGTCTCCTATCTCATGGAAATCGAAGAAACAATCGGTTGTTGCTCGCTCCTCCGCCGAGGCTGAGTACAGGTCCCTTGCCTTAACCACTTGCGAAGTCTTGTGGCTCCAACAACTTCTCAAAGACCTTGGCCTCAACACTCTGGCTCCCACAGCTATCAAGTGTGACAACAAGGTTGCATTATCTATCGTGGCTAATCCTGTTCACCATGAACGGATTAAACATGTCGACCTGGATTGTCACTTTATTCGTGAGAAGCAGGCCACTGGTTCCATCCAAACTGAATATGTTCCCTCCAGACACCAACTTGCGGATATATTCACGAAGCAGCTTCCTGTTCTTCATCACCATCACCTTCTCAGCAAGCTCGGAGTTCTTCCTCGTGCACCACTCCAAGCTTGAGGGGGCGTATTGATGGAATATATTATTATCATCACTTTTGGTGTGGTCCTGCGTTCTGTGCTCTTACATGAATACCCATATTTACATGGTATTCCCATGTTTTGTAAATATTCTTTTGGCTATCCTTTTGTTTCAATTAAAGCTTGACATCTGTCCTCACCTCTGAGTGATATGCTGTATATATGTAATGTGCTCCTTCTTCATGAAATCAACGAAACAGTAAAAACCTTTTGCCATATTTTCATTCCATGCTGTTCAACAAATTCAGAATTGATTCTTGCTTTAAGATCCTCACTTTTTCTATCTATTTCCTCATCAACTTCTTCAGATTTCTTAAGAGTATACCATGGTTTCTTACCCTTCAGACTAGTCAAACTTTTCGAATCCTATAAAAGTTTCTACAGCAAGTGTCAAGTAGCACATTTACATCTTTCATTAATCAGCATAATGCTTCCCAATTTCTAAAGCAAGTGTCAAGATATTAAAGCCAGCACTTCCCAATTACAAATTCTAGCTAAGGTATTGTTTCGATTAGTTTAGCGATGCAGCCTCTAACCTCAGATGCAACTCAAAACTTCTAACACGATGCACCAGTGAGGGTAAGAAACCTAACTTAAATTGACCCAAATCAAAATTAATTCTTGCTTCAAGATCTTGTTGGTGTTATTCTTCAATTGGGTGCTTTTTGAGTTTTCGTAGCAGTGTGTGAGTTAGAAGATTGCTTCTGTTTACTCATCTATATCTTTCTCATGTACTAGTAGTATAAGCTATATAAACAGAAAAATTAGAGTGTTGTTGCTGAGATATTCTTCGAAGGGATTGAAAATCAATGATTAATTTTTGTTGAAGAATTGGGTTACTTTGTTTTCGATTAAAGGGCTTCTTGAATTGATCCAAATTTTCAACACCTGGGGACTCTTAAATTGACCAAAATCTTCAACATCTTCATCCTCTTTCTGGGTTGTTTTTTTTGTCCTCTTTATGATGGTGGAAAGAAATCTAGGGTTTGGAGCTATGGTGGTCACTTTGGTCTCGAATTTTAAAGAACACAGGTTTTTAATTGATGACTTAATTGAAAAAATCTGAACTTTTAGGGTTTTGTTTTTTGTATTTTGGGAATTTGATTTTTTGGATGGAAGAAGATTATTTGTAGGGTTGTTGATTGTTAGAGTTTAGTAATTAATTGTCTTGGAAATTTGATTTTGAGGTTTTAGAAGGAAGAGGATGAAAATGATGGAGAAGAAGGAGGAAGAGGATGAAGATGATGGAGAAAAAGGAGGGAGAGGATAAAGATGATGAAGAGGATGGAGGAATTAAATTTAAAAAAAGAAAAAGAAAAAAAAACTCAAAAAAAAGTTAAAATAAAAAAAAAAGAAAAGTCAAAGGTAAAATGGCTGGTCAACGGTCATAACCGGTCATCTGGCCGTAATAGTGGTCACTTTCAAAACTTGGTGGCTGTAATTCATAAAAAAAAACTTTGCGGCTGTAATTCACAAAACGACTAAACTTTGAGGCTGTAATTCACAAAAGATTCATAAATAAATAAAAAGTAGGGATAAATTGTACATGTTGACACCTAGTTGACATATGCTACTGAACAAAGGCGAAAAGGTAAATAAGTTATTGTTGTGCACCATAACAATCACTACTAGAGTTATGAAGGGCTTTTTGACAACTTAGGTTTTCCTCTTCTCGCATAACAAAATTTAACAAAAGATTTAACCTACTCTTTATTTTAGAGGTACAAAATCCAACTAAATTGCAACTATTTACTCGTCATTGGAGAAATTGTATTAGCATTTATTGCAAATCATTGAAGTATTAACTTATAAAGACATCAAATAACTAACAAACTTTAGTTGTTCAATCAAGCTAAAGACCACTATACACTTAGAGTAGCGCAATCTCTAGGTACATTTTTCATTGTCATTATTGACATAAACATAAGGTGGTCCCTAGAGGCAACCATTTGGGCCAACTTACGTGTATTTGTAATTAATAGTCATTTGTAATGACTTGTAAAAACTGAATAGCAATGACAAACCTCATCAATACAATAACCATCATACTTAACCCGGCCCCTAGCACAAATTTGATGTGCGCAAACTTGATTGTGTATGTACAGTTCGCAATAAAATATGTATACTTATGTTTTGTCCACTTGAGTATATATTCAAACTCTTCCACATTTACGATGCAATTGGGTTTACCTTTTATGGTAATATACATTCTATATTCATTTTATCCTCGCCTCATATTCGTATTATTGTAAATGTCTTATACCATTGGTATTACTTATAAAATTTGCAGTTCTATTTTTATTTCGTACATATAATATGTTAATAAAAAAATCAAGCTATATTGTTAACAATTCATTAGATTATTAATCGATGAACTAACATTCGAAATTTATACTTTAGAAACATTTTCATCAGAAACTCAAATAACAATAAAGTACTTTTAGTTGTAATTAATTAAAAGAAATTAATGATTTCTTCAAAACAATTCCCATAATTTTTCAATAAATAATGTATAAATGCATTATAAATAATTATTAATATATTAGGTTAATTAAAAAATAGGGCCAACGAGTATGGCTGTATCATGTATAGGTGGAACACGTACGGGGTGGGGGGCAAGACGTTCACTATTCTTTTTTGTCAATAATTTTTTTACCTAAATACTTCATATTCACACAAATAATGACCAATATATCCCCACTTTTACTCCTTATAATACTTTAACTATCACCTTTGCAATTAATTTAATCAATTAAAATACTCCAACTACTACATTTTTAGTGGACCTCATCCTGATAGAATTTAGAAAATGGGCATGGGCAACCCAAACAAGGAGGAGAAGAAGTAGTCCACTCATAAACCCAAAGAAGGTTCACTACTAAAACCAATTGGTAATAGTAGGAGTTACTCCTTGAGTATATAAAGTGATGCATACTCTTCTCTTTCTCCGATGTGGGACAACTCACATGTGGGTAACACATGGGCACTTCAACACATCCCACTCTTAATATCCGTGTCCCACCAAATGGAACAACTTAAATGGATTGGAGGGAGTATAAAATATAGGAATTGACGTCATGCACAATATTGTCCCTACTTGCGACGAACAACGAAGAAAAAAACTATTGTTGCTAAATTTGGTTGCTATTGACGACGAACCAGCGACAGAAAGACATTTCAACTTAAGAATGATCAAGATGATAATCATCCATGGATATATCATATATGCAAACAATGAGGGATGGAGGGACTGACAATGACAATGATGAAGAGTAGTGATGGAAACGGCCAACAACGACAATTAAATGTATGACAATTACTTGGAGTACTTCAATTTCTTCGAGATACGTAGGGAGCTTGGTATTTTTTAAGGATATTAAATTTAAGGTCGCGCTCTCTATCTTTTTTGTTTGTATAATTAATCAGATTAATTATTTATTTGTAATTAAGAATCTTGGTTTAGCCTAATGGTTAAGGGCTTTCCCTTTCATCCTTATAATAAAGGCTTGATTCTCATCATCTACATGCAAAAATAATTCTTTCCTCTTATCTATAGAAATTCTCTAACCTACCCTTAATAATAAAAAAAATATACCCTTAATAATAAAAAAAATATAAATTTGCTATCGGAACAATAACTTTGTTAACTTTTTTTTAAGTAAATCTCTAAATATATGAAATCTAGATTAACAACAACAAAGGTAAGACGTTGATCATAGCATTATTTTATATCGTTTTTATATTTTTCAATTGAATCTTTTGTGAATTACATCCTCAAAGTTTGGTCGCTTTGTGAATTACAGCCGCAAAGTTTTTTTTTATGAATTACAGCCACCAACTTTTGAAAATGACCACCATTACGGCCAAGTGATCGGTTCTCACCGTTGACCAGGATTTTTACCTTTGACTTTCCATTTTTCTGATTTTTCCTTTTTTTTTTAGTTTTTTTTTTCTTTTTCCTTTTTTGAGTTTTTTTTTTCTTTTTCCTTTTTTTAATTTAATTTCTTCATCCCCAATCCCTTTCTCTCTCCTCCTCCTTCTTCTTCATCATCTTCATCCTCTTCATCCTCTTCATCTCTAGTAAACTTCAAACACTCTATTAATCTTCAAAGTCACCATTAATATTCTACTCTTTCCTCCTTAATGCTAAATTCCTAAATCTATTAAATTCATGTTCTGGGATTGTTTTCTCTGCTAAGATATTCTACTCTTTCCTTGAGCAAAGTTCTCACTACTGGACTTAACTTTCCAGGAATTGGTACTACCATTATCATAATTACTGCTAGATATTCTATAAGTTGCAACATTTTTCCCAACATTATCACTACAATTAACACTATTAGAATCATATTTTCTGCTAGATAATGTTACTTTAATATCTTTCTTTTCCTTAACATCAACTTTACATTCAACTAATTTTTCAGAAGCTAAAATTTTCACTGAATTCCCACAAAATTCTTCAACATTATACTGTTTTCTATGGCCATTATGAAAAGTATCAATTAAATTGGTATTATCTAAAGCAGAATTGAGAGGTTCACTTACAGTGTTACTCAAACTTTGATTCAACCTTCTATCAAAAACAATTCTGGGTTCTTCAATTTTGCTATTCAATATAGAAGAAATTTCGGGATTTTCCACCTGAGGGGTCAATTTGGGTCTTTGAGTATTTGGGTCTTTGATTGGGTCTTTGAGGAGAACAAAGTAAGGAAAGTGATGAAGAGAGATTAATAGTAGAAAGAAATTTAGGGTTTGGACATTAGAGATTAATGGTGACTTTGAAGATTAATGGAGTGTTTGAAGTTTACTAGAGGATGAAGATGAAGGAGGAGGAGAGAGAAGGGGATTGGGGATGAAGCAATTAAATTAAAAAAAGGAAAAAAATAAAAGGAAAAAGAAAAAAAAAATAAAAAAAAAGGAAAAATCAGAAAAATGGAAAGTCAAAGGTAAAAATCCTGGTCAACGGTGAGAACCGGTCACTTGGCCGTAATGGTGGTCATTTTCAAAAGTTGGTGGCTATAATTCATTAAAAAAATACTTTGCGGCTGTAATTCACAAAACGACCAAACTTTGAGGCCGTAATTCACAATAGATTCTCTTCAATTTAATTTATATCATTTTATTTTTATTTAATTATATTTGCATATAGAATTCATAAAAAAGGAAAAAGGGTTGAACTAACTTATAAACAGTCCAATTGTGGCCAAGCCACTGAAACCTTTCAAGTACTCCTCAAGAATCAGAGAGCAGAAATTGAATCAAAACCTGTCGAAAGCATTTCAACTTAAATTCCCCCAAGGGCGAAAACCAGCCAAAAACTAGCCAGGAGCCCCAATAGACCATGGTCGTCACTCGTCACTAGATTTTAGTTAGATGAGGATCGGAGGAGGGAAGAAGCGTAATTTTTAATAAAGGGTATAAAAGAGTCTATATACATCTCAATTCCTATCCCAATTCTGGTTATAAATTCCTAAGCACATCTAAACAAAGACTTGGGACTAGGATTCCATCTCTATCCCCATCCCGATCCATAATTCCCCAAGTAAATGGTATAACGATGACAAAAGTTGTTCAATGAGTGTTGGCATTAACATCAACCCAATCAAGTTCAATGCTTACTCACGGTTAAACGAAGCCAGAAAGCATTGCCATACATACATTTCTTGAAAGATAGAATACATTCATATATCCCCATATAGAACGAAGCCAGAATGCTTACATGAATATACATCTATACAAAGGTAGAAATTAGAATACATACATATATACACATACATACCTATCTAAAACGAAGTCAGTATGTTTACATACATACCGCACGGCTGTTGTAACATATATTATGCTATTTATATGCATACAACTAGAAGGATAAACAATATTACATAATTACATCATTTTAACTTATGTGGCCTTCAAATACATACTACTCTCCCTCCTCTCCTTCCCTAGACTTTTCCGGAATAATGTACACTGTTGTCTCAGCTTCCAACCATTACGTACAGATGAATGACATGCCAGCTTGTGGTTCATTTTCTCTAGATAGTATCTAAGAGCACACACTATGATGGGTTTTCAGAATCAATTGCAATTAAATGTGCCGAAAGCATCTAGTGTGAACCATTAAGCTTAGAGAGCAAATAAAGGCAACCAGAGCATAGAAGAACAGACGCTGAGAAGCAAAGCAAATCTGAAGGAGTACTAATAGCTGCTTTCTTACAGTTGTCGAACAACCCTATCAGAAGCAGCATCACAATGACATGCCCCACCTTTGTCTTCAACTCATTTACTGTTTTAATTTCCAGCCATCTTGGTCGCTCCTGCAGACATATGAAAAGTTATTAATCCCCAATAGAAATAGCAGTCATCAAGGCCATGTTTGCTAGATCGAGTAGATTTTTCTTTAAAAGGCTACCTTTAAGATCTTCCTCTGATTAATAATCCAAGTTTTTACTGATTTTCCAGCAATAACCCGTACTAATGTATAACCATGAATAATTATATACTTAGGTGGGTTATGTTCTCTTAACATAACAAGGTATTCTAGTGACCTGTTATATGAGGTAAGTCACAAAAATAAAAGAAAAACAAATGTTTTAAAACGAAAGAAAAAAAATAACCATTCACCCTCTCCCATCCACCAAAGCAACAAACCCCCCTCCACTCCGTCACTAACACCGCCACTGCCAACCTTTTCCTTCCCCTCCCCTCCCCTAACGCTACAAACCCCTGATCTTTATCCCACCCTAGAAAAACCGTACCCCCACGATGATTATGTTTTAGTATTTCCCTGTACTTTCTGATAAAATACTTTTGGGCAAACTTCTCATAACTTGCTCGCCTGTAGTGATCATTTGATCAAGTGTTTGAATTATAAACTTTTAATGAAATCCAATATTGTTGCCACTATCCCTTCAGAATACCCAAGGATGTTTGCCAATTCCAGCATGGAATTGGATGGAAGATGAAAGTAAGCAACATCTATTGGTTTATTAGGTGGGGTGTTGGTTGCAATGTTGATTGAAGATGTGGCTTCAAGTGCAGAGTTTAGGGATGGCAACGGGTCGGATCTGGACCGGGTCCAAGTGGACCCGGATCCAGATCCGTTTTCAAGAGCCGGACCCGAATTCGCGGGTCTAATTTTGCAAGACCCATATCTGGATCCGTGGATACTGCGGATCCAGTACCGGATCCGGGTCCAAAACGGGTCTGACTTATTTTTGCTTTTTTTTTGTATTTTTTGATCGTGTTGAGATTGGAATAAAGTTACATTCATTGACGAATGATAATATATACTTCATTTATATATAATTTCTCAATCGTTCACCCAAAAAAACATTATACAACTTAAAATCATCTTGAAAATATTCAATGAAGACATTAAAGTTGTTTGTTAGATAAATAAACATAGCCTAACCTTTTATTCAAAATAATTTGATATAATTAACTTAATATTTTTAACAAAATAACTTAATATAATTAGAAGTTGGGATTATACTTGTATCAAATTACTGTAAGTGAGAACATTCATTCAAATATGAGGGAGGTTAATCACTAATGTAATTGGGTTTTCCATAGTGCAATGCCCAAACCAATTGCAAGTCCAGTAGCATACTAAGGACTAAGGAGTTTTAGTCTTTTAGATCAGGGTTTCTGAAAAATAAGTGAGTGCCTTTGGGAGGGAGTTTTGAAATGAATTATGGGTATTTGGGTGGGACTTGGGAGCTGTGGGACCGTGTACTAATGGGAAGTGGGAAGACAGCTTTATTCAAGACAGTAAATGTAATAATGGGACAGCCGACTGACAGTTTTATAATAGGAGTATATTAATATACTAATTTATATTTTAAAAAAAAACCGGGTCTTAAAGATCCGCGGGTCCGGGTCTGGGTATTTTACTCAGATCCGGATCCGGATCCGTCAGTTTATTATTAGACCCGTATCCGACGGGTCTATTTTTTTAAGCCCCAGATCCGTGAAAACGGGTACGGATCCACGGATCCGGGTCGGGTCCAATACCCATTGCCATCCCTAGCAGAGTTTGATGTTGGTGGGTTTGATGATGGTGGTTGTGGTTGCGGTTATACTAGGAGGGTAAAGCAAGAGGATGGGAGAGGAGGTCGGGTGGTCAATCTGAGATGGGGGGGAAGGGGTTATCCCCAGATGTGTTCTAGGAGGGATGGGAAGAGCTGTGTGATTTTCAATATTTTTAATTTCCTTAATTTTTGTAACATGACCTATAAGATAGGTTAGTTACTGGTTACCCCGATTATACTCGGTGCAAACACCACTCAAGATTGAGTTGTTTATAGTTAATCAATAGTATGGATTATTGTAGAGACATCACTAATAGGTCGATTATTGTGTTCCAAGTAATTAACTAAACTTTATTGTCAATAGCTAGTGCAATTAATCTCTACTAGATGAGGTCACCCAATTTAATGTTGTCGCAAATTAATCCCAAAATATGAAGTCGATCACATGAAACAAAACAACACTGGAGACTAAGGTTATGCTCCCAAAAGAAAAATTAAGTAATTTCAACTTCGTCCCATTAATTTAAAATATTAAAAAGTTGAAAACTATCCAAATGTCTCCAACAAAATTTAAATCACAAAGGTTATAAGTAAAGCCTTCATCCACTAAATCGATCCTTGATTCTCACAAATGTTCTATAACACAATTCTTGAAAAAGGCTCATTTGTCATTCTCCCTGAGTGAAAGGATCTTAGTTATAGAGCCATTGAACGTCTATACAATCAAAGATGGGAATACAAAGCTTACCATCATAGCAAATAAGCCAAAAAAATTTGATCGATGTGGATCTTTAGCATCAGGCAGTGACTTTGCAATGTCAAGGTTGGACACAAAAAGCTCATAGAGACCCATTCCAAAGACCAGCATCACTGTTCCCAGTAGATAAACTTCTGTGATCCAACCGAAGCAAGAGCGTATAACAATCAATAACTTTTGACACTAACCATTGAATGTGCAATCATGATATAAAAACATGCCTAATGTATGGATGAGCTATTGACTTTAGTAAAATGTAACAAGTGAACTTAGAATCAAAGATAAATTAGGATCCCCCAAAATCCAAAGGGAAGAAAACCGACACCCCTCCATGCTCCATGCCCCTTACGACAAAAAGCAGCACCCACTATAAATTGTACTATAGTCCATTATAATTTGAAACCAAGTGGTCATGTCGGACATCCATGTGTTAAATAGTTAATAAACATTGATTCTGATTTAGCTTATTAGTAAATTCAACCTTAAATTGGTATCGTAAATTCCAAAATATACCCCTTGGAATATTACAACACATCTGTTACATATGCAATATGCATTGATGCATGCCATTGACAATGAATGTCAGAATATAGAACAAAGAAAGAATGTTCAAATATATAATTGTTATTCAAAAGCTAATCCTAATACAAGAGTAAGGACTTGGTATATATATATATAATAGCCAAGAACCGAATACCGATACAAAAGGAATTTGTTATAATAAGTTTAACTACTAACTGTATTCTATTAGGGAGATCCATGAGTTGTCCTGAGACGTGTGATTGGTACATGTATGATTGTTATAACATCTAACTCAACATAGTTATGTCAAACCTATCCTTTTTAACCTCTGAGGTATGATAGAATTGCACGGGACCTAGTGATAACTCTTCATTTGATTTACCAAGCCTTAATCCAGTGAATAGTTCCCTCCAATACAAAATCAATTAAAACATAACGAAACTAATATATATGTTACACTTCCAATAATCGTTCACATGAATTCTCTATTTTCATTTATTTTGATTTCCACCATCTCGACCTCTAATTCTAAATTTTCCATATTATTTTTCACCCATACCCTCTGGTTCATTTTCGGTTTTCCTTGCCTTTGTTTTAAATATCACGCTTTTTAATTTTTTATTTCCCTTACAATTTCTCCAAGACTCCTAAACCATCTTAGATGGCTCTCTTTCATCTTATTCTTAATAGTTGGCGATGCCTGAACCTTTTCTTACGTTTTTGTTTCTAATTAGACTCGCAAAGTATGTCCACTCATTCCTCTTGTCATACTTCCATCCTCCTACAATACAATATGCACACTTAAAATTCTAACGAATTAGATAACTGTCTTCAAAATTCTAATATAACATTAACCTCAATGCCAACCTCATCCACCTACCTCGTATACTGGTAAACAGTATACACCATGGTATCACATAGGTTAACCATTTTAGTTCTTCAATTATTGTATATAAGAGGAAACTTAAACCTTATATAGAAACGATAAATGTCTTGGTCGTACTCGTCACTTGTTGATACATATTTGATGTAACAAAATTATATATATATATATATAGTTCATCATGAACAGTGTTTTAGCCACATGTTTTGCCAATTCAGCCCTTTCACTGCCACATGTCGCCTGCAATGCCAACTCATCCCTTCTCTTCAGTTGCAGATTCTTCTTCTACCCCCCTTCACACACGTTGCTCTCTTCTTTCTTCACACCCTACCTCCCTTCACATCACACTACCTCCTGGTTAATACCCAAATCTAAACTATGCAAGTTCCTGAAAGATCTTCTAGAAGCAGTTTCTTTAGCTTCTCTTGCTTCCATCTCTCAACGTTGGTTGGGGCCATCAAGCACAATTTCATTGCGTCAAAGTCTCTGATTCCCCTTACCATACTTCTTCACCCTTAGAATTGTGTTCTTCTTCGTCTTGATCCCAGTATAACTCCATTAAGAAGCGAACATCTACTCATAGTGATTGTGAGGATGATAATAATGGTATCGAAGGCACGAGAAAAAAATTCATGGTTGAATTTATGAAGAAGCTAATCAGATGCAAGAGGCATGTCTCACAATCCGACGTCGTTTCAAATGAAGCTAAACTTTGGAGTTTGAGGATTAAAAGATTCGTTGTTAAAGATCCAAATACACTTGTGGATTCTACTTATCGGAAACCCAATTCCTTACCGGTAAAGCCATCATAATATAAGTTTCCGCCGAAGAAAAATCAATATGAAATCGGCAATTTTAAAGGTCCTAGATTCTTCTTGCTCCTAATACCATCTCTCATCTTTTTGCAATCCTCAGATATTTCTCTATTAAAACATAAATCTAGGGGTTTTTTTAAAAAAATTTTTTGAAACAATTAGGGATTTCGAAAGATGTCTCAGAGTAAAAAAATTAACGCCAAATTTGGATCATCAACGCACAAAAATCCTTAATTTCATTGTTCTTTAGCGACACAATTTTGAAGGCAAGTATCAAGCTATATTGTTAACAATTCATCAGATTATTAATCATCATACAGAAAAGGAGGAAGTTTTAGTAAATAACGATATTTGTGAAATTAACAAATCACTCTTGTTTGATGAGATTTTATAGGGTGAGAGTTTTATGAATCTAATTTAACTTTTTTGATTTTGTTTATTTTATTATTATTGTTTTTGTCTTTTTGTGGTTATTTACAAATCACGGTTATTGATTAGAATTTATTGTATAGAAAAGTAATTAATTATATACTCTCTATTATTTACAATTTTTATTTTGTTTTTTAAAATGCAATTTAGTATCTATAAATACATTTTAAAAAATAAAAAAAAGTTGTATTGAAATTCTATAGAAGAAAATAAATCTAAAAAAATTACACATACATATTTTAATTTATATCCAACACAACACTTTATTACCACAATGACACTAAGTAACCCCACCTAGGGTGAGTTTCGAAGGTCGGATGTACGCAACATTAAACTTGTTATTGATAACACTAACAAAAAAAATAAAAAAATTAACAACGAAAAAAAGTGATACTTATTCTAACTGAAATAAGATCAGATTTTCATTTAGTTCAAACAAACTTTAAGCAATCATATACAATAAAATTCCCACACATTATTATTATTATTATTCAATATAACAAGAAAATGAAACCAAAAAGATTCATATTAAATTAAAAAAAGAAAATAAATAATAAAATCAAGCTATATTGTTAACAATTCATCAGATTATTAATCGATGAACTAACATTCGAAATTTTTACTACATTTTCATCAGAAACTCAAATAACAATAAAGTACTTTTAGTTGTAATTAATTAAAGGAAAAATTGGTAATTCAACCTTTTGCTCATCTGCTGTGAATAATACAACCTTTTGATTATTTTATAATAATTCAATGTTTGCTCTTAGTTTGCTGTCAATAATCCAACCTTTATTTTAATTTGCTTACAGCATACCCTATTATTACCTATTATTAGTAATAGGGTATGTTGTGAGCAAATTTTTTACAAAGGTGGGATTATTAGAAAATAATTCAAATGTAGGATTATTCATAGCGGATGAGTGAAATATTGAATTATCAATGTCAATTTTTCCTTAATTAAAAGAAATTAATGATTTCTTCAAAACAATTCCCATAATTTTTCAATAAATAATGTATAAATGCATTATTAATTATTAATATTAATATAACAGGATAATTAGGACATAGGGCCAACGAGTATGGTTGTATCATGTATAGGTGGAACACGTACGGGGTGAGGGGGCAAGACCTTCACTAACTCCCTTCAATTCATGTCAGTTGTCCCATTTTCTTTTATAGGCAATTTACTTTATTATCTTATTTTCTTTTTTGTCAATAATTTTTTTACTTAAATACTTCATGTTCACACAAGTAATGACCAATATATCCCCACTTTTACCACTTATAATACTCCAACTATTACCTTTACAATTAATTTAATCAATTAAAATACCCCAACTATCACCTTTTTTGTGGACCTCATCTCACTTTTAATATCCGTGTCCCACCAAATGAAACAACTCAAATGGATTAAATATACGAATTGACGTCATGCACAATATTGTCCCTACTTGCGACGAACAAAACAAAGAAAAAACTATTGTTGCTAAATTTGGTTGCTATTGACGACGAACCAGCGACAGAAAAATATTTCAACTTAAGAATGATCAATCCATGGATATATCATATATGCAAACAATGAGGGATGGAGGGACTGAACGAGACAATGACAATGATGAAGAGTAGTGATGAAAACGGCCAACAACGACAATTAAATGTATGACAATTACTTGGAGTACTTCAATTTCTTCGAGATACGTAGGGAGCTTAGCATTCTTTAAGAATATTAGATTTAAGGTCGCGCTCTCTATCTTTTTTGTTTGTCTAATTAATCCAGATTAATTATTAATTTGTAATTAAGAATCTTGGTTTAGTTTAATGGTTAAGGATTTTCCCTTTCATCCTTATAAATAAAGGATTCTCATCACCTACATGCAAAAATAATTTTTTCCTCTTATCTATAGAAATTCTCTAACCTAATAAAAAAAATAAGTTTATTATCGAAACAATAACTTTGTTAATTTTTTAAAGTAAATCTCTAAATATATGAAATCTAGATTAACAACAACAAAGGTAAGACGTTGATCATAGCATTATTTTATATCGTTTTTATATTTATCAATTTAAGTTTATATTATTTTATTTTTATTTAATTATATTTGCATATAGAATTCATAAAAAAGGAGAAAGGGTTGAACTAACTTATAAACAGTCCAAAAATTGTGGCCAAGCCACGGAAACCTTTCAAGTACTCCTCAAGAATCAGAGAACAGAAATTGAATCAAAACCTGTCGAAAGCATTTCAACTTAAATTACTCCAAGGGCGAAAACCAGCCAAAAACTAGCCAGGAGGCCCAATAGACCATGGTCGTCACTCGTTACTAAATTTTAGTTGTTAGATGAGGATCGGAGGAGGGAAGAAGCGTAATTTATAATAAAGGGTATAAAAGAGTCTATGTACATCTCAATTCCTATCCCACTTCTGTTATATATTCCTAAGCACATCTAAACAAAGACTTGGGACTAGGATTCCATCTCTATCCCCATCCCGATCCATAATTCCCCAAGTAAACCGTATAACGATGACAAAAGTTGTTCAATGAGTATTGGCGTTAACATCAACTCAATCAAGTTCAATGCTTACTCGCGTTTAAACGAAGCCAGAAAGCATTGCCATACATACATTTCTTGAAAGATAGAATCCATTCATATATCCCCATATAGAACGAAGCCAGAATGCTTACATGAATATACATCTATACAAAGGTAGAATACATACATACATACCTATCTAAAACGAAGTCAGAATGTTTACATACATACCGCACGGCTGTTGTAACATACATATACATGCATATTATGCTATTTATATGCATAAGACTAGAAGGAGAAACAATATTACATAATTACATCATTTTAACTTGTGTGGCCTTCAAATACATACTACTCTCCCTCCTCAGCTTCCCTAGACTTTTCCGGAATAATGTACACTGTTGTCTCAGCTTCCAACCATTACGTACAAATGAATGACATGCCAGCTTGTGGTTCATTTTCTCTAGATAGTATCTAAGAGCACACACTATGATGGGTTTTCAGAATCAGTTGCAATTAAATGTGCCGAAAGCATCTAGTGTAAACCATTAAGCTTAGAGAGCAAATAAAGGCAACCAGAGCATAGAAGAACAGATGCTGAGAAGCAAAGCAAATCTGAAGGAGTACTAATAGCTGCTTTCTTACAGTTGTCAAACAACCCTATCAGAAGCAGCATCACAATGACATGCCCCACCTTTGTCTTCAACTCATTTACTGTTTTAATTTCCAGCCATCTTGGTCGCTCCTGCAGACATATGAAAAGCTATTAATCCCTAATAGAAATAGCAGTCATCAAGGCCATGTTTGCTAGATCGAGTATATTTTTCTTCAAAAGGCTAGTTTTAAGATCTTCCTCTGATTAATAATCCAAGTTTTTACTGATTTTCCAGCAATAACCCGTACTAATGTATAACCATGAATAATATATACTTTGGGGGGTTATGTTCTCTTAACAAGGTATTCTAGTGACCTGTTATAAGAGGTAAGTCGCAAAAATAAAAGAAAAACAAATGTTTTAAAACGAAAGAAAAAAAATAACCATTCACCCTCTCCCATCCACCAAAGCAACAAACCCCCCTCCACTCCCTCACTAACACCGCCAATGCCAACCTTTTCTTTCCCCTCCCCTCCCCTAACGCTACAAACCCCTGATCTTTATCCCACCCTAGAAAAACCGTACCCCCACGATGATTTTGTTTTAGTATTTCCCTGTACTTTCTGATAGAATACTTTTGGGCAAACTTCTCATAACTTGCTGGCCTGTAGTGATCAAGTGTTTGAATTATAAACTTTTAATGAAATCCAATATTGTTGCCACTATCCCTTCAGAATACCCAAGGATGTTTGCCAATTCCAGCATGGAATTGGATGGAAGATGAAAGTAAGCAACATCTATTGGTTTATTAGGTGGGGTGTTGGTTGCAATGTTGATTGAAGATGTGGCTTCAAGTGCAGAGTTTGATGGTGGTGGGTTTGATGATGGTGGTTGTGGTTGCGGTTATACTAGGAGGGTAAAGCAAGAGGATGGGAGAGGAGGCCGGGTGGTCAATCTGAGATGGGGGGGAAGGGGTTATCCCCGGATGTGTTCTAGGAGGGATGGGAAGAGCTGTGTGATTTTCAATATTTTTAATTTCCTTAATTTTTGTAACATGACCTATAAGATAGGTTAGTTACTGGTTACTCCGATTATACTCGGTGCAAACACCACTCAAGATTGAGTTGTTTATAGTTAATCAATAGTATGGATTATTGTAGGGACATCACTAATAGGTCGATTATTGTGTTCCAAGTAATTAACTAAACTTTATCGTCAATAGCTAGTGCAATTAATCTCTACCAGATGAAGCTCACCCAATTTAATGTTGTCGCACAATAATCCCAAAGCCTTAATCCCAAAATATGAAGTCGATCACATGAAACAAAACGACACTAGAGACTAAGGCTATGCTCCCAAAAGAAAAATTAAGTAATTCCAACTTCGTCCCATTAATTTAAAATATTAAAAAGTTGAAAACCATCCAAATGTCTCCAACAAAATTTAAATCACAAAGGTGTTAAGCCTTCATCCACTAAATCGACCCTTGATTCTCACAATTGTTCTATAACTCGATTCTTGAAAAAGGCTCATTTGTTATTCTCCCTGAGTGAAAGGATCTTAGATATAGAGTCATTGAACGTCTATACAATCAAAGACGGGAATACAAAGCTTACCATCATAGCAAACAAGCCAAAAAAATTTGATCGATGTGGATCTTTAGCATCAGGCAGTGACTTTGCAATGTCAAGGTTGGACACAAAAAGCTCATAGAGACCCATTCCAAAGACCAGCATCACTGTTCCCAGTAGATAAACTTCTGTGATCCAACCGAAGCAAGAGCGTATGACAATCAATAACTTTTGACACTAACCATTGAATGTGCAATCATCATATAAAAACATGCCTAATGTATGGATGAGCTATTGACTTTAGTAAAATGTAACAAGTGAACTTAGAATCAAAGATAAACTAGGATCCCCCAAAATCCAAAGGGAAGAAAACCGACACCCCTCCATGCTCCATGCCCCTTACGACAAAAAGCAGCACCCACTATCTGCTAACTGTTAGAATATAATAGGCCACATTAAATAATGTGTAATGCATAATTAAAAGCACACCTTAGTTTTAAAAAACACCTAGCTTTGCGCCTTCTTCGCTTTGAGCTCAGGCTCGACTGAAAACACCTTAGGTAGGTGAGGCAAATCCCACTAATAGATTATAATAGGTCACATTAAATCATTTGTAATCCTTAATTACATGAAGTTGCATATGATAATAGCAATTAAATGTCACTCGAGCACAACTGTTATAATTACAACGATAGGTTGCGTCATTCAAACCTCAAACCCGCATAGGTGACAAGTTAGTGGCATTCGAATGTTGTATGTGTATCAATTATCAACAACTCCTCTAGAGGCATTGAGGAGATGTTGTTTATGACATATGATATAATAGTAAAAAGATATCAGCAGTAACAAGAGATATCATCAACTTGGAAAAACAGTTGGAGAAAACTTGCATCCAAGTTGTTGTAAAACGTCCCACTAATGAGAGGACAGTAATAAAGTCGTTGAGAAAGCTTGATTGCATTCAAGATGTTGTAATAAATTGCACTCAATTAGGATGAAGTAATAAAGTAAGGAGAAGAGGGAAACCAATAAAATGAGTGAACCATTGTTCTATTCCAAAAGTCAATAAATATTAGGTATCAAGAAAAAGAAGAAACACTTAAGCAAAATAAAGATCTATTACTCCAAGTCAATTAAGTGGCGCCCACCTAAGTTGGGTTTGGGAGATGTAAGTAGCCTTATACCCTGGTATAAACAAAGAGGTGTTTCCAATTATACTTTGGCAAAAGACCCAATAAATTTTGACAACGCAATCTTATGGCTTGATTGATTCAAGATATTGAAACTTCCCATATCTTTTAAATTACCAATTTTTTGAACCAAAAGCAATCAGACTTCACAATACCCTATTAAAACCAAACAAAAATGTTAGAGAACACACCCATGGCCTCAATCAACAAGGGTATCACATTCCCACTCTTGACAAAGTGTTCAGAGAAAGATTCTGCAACAATAGCACAGCCCTACATCCAAAAAGGCTTTATCAGTTGGATACTGCAGGCAAAAACTATAAGACAACCTTAGAGAGCCACAGTCTAGTCTGATACGTGTATGGAAGACAACAATAACTTATACCTCAAGCAAATTAACATCTCCGATTAGCAATAAGTGGTTTTTTTTTCAAAAAAAAAAAAAACAAAATCAAAAAAAGGCAATAAATAAAAGCAGCAATAACATTCTATTCCCAATTGCCACTAAATGGCTCCCACCTAGACCGATTTAGAAATGCCAAATGTTTGCATTTGTACCCTTGTAATAACAAAAGTGTTATCAATTGTCTTTGGGTGGCAAACATCATCTACATTTTCTCATAAATCAGAAGCACACAAGATGTAATATAAATTGTACTATAGTCCATTATAATTTGAAACCAAGTGGTCATGTCGGACATCCATGTGCTAAACCAACACAGACAAATAGTTAATAAACATTGATTCTGATTTAGCTTATTAGTAAATTCAACCTTAAATTGGTATCGTAAATTCCAAAATATACCCCTTGGAATATTACAACACATCTGTTATAATATGCAATACATTGATGCATGCCATTGACAATGAATGTCAGAATATAGAACAAAGAAAGAATGTTGAAATATAATTGTTATTCAAAAGCTAATCCTAATACAAGAGTAAGGACTTGGTATATATATATATAATAGCCAAGAACCGAATACCGATACAAAAGGAATTTGTTATAATAAGTTTAACTACTAACTGTATTCTATTAGGGAGATCCATGAATTGTCCTGAGACATAAGATTGGTACATGTATGATTGATATAACATCTAACTCAACATAGTTATGTCAAACCTATCCTTTTTAACTTCTGAGGTATGATAGAATTGCATGGAACCTAGTGATAACTCTTCATTTGATTTACCAAGCCTTAATCCAGTGAATAGTTCCCTCCAATACAAAATCAATTAAAACATAACCGAACTAATATATATGTTACACTTCCAATAATCGTTCACATGAATTCTCTATTTTCATTTATTTTGATTTCCACCATCTCGACCTCTAATTCTAAATTTTCCATATTATTTTTCACCCATACCCTCTGGTTCATTTTCGGTTTTCCTAGCCTTTGTTTTAAATATCACGCGTTTTAATTTTTATTTCCCTTACAATTTCTCCAAGACTCCTAAACCATCTTAGACGGCTCTCTTTCATCTTATCCTTAATAGTTGGCGATGCCTGAACCTTCTCTTATGTTTTGTTTCTAATTTGACTCGCAAAGTATGTCCACTCATTCCTCTTGTCATACTTCCATCCTCCTACAATACAATATGCACACTTCAAATTCTAACGAATTAGATAACTGTCTTCAAAATTCTAATATAACATTAACCTCAATGCCTACCTCATCCACCTACCTCATACACCGGTAAACAATATACACCATGGTATCACATAGGTTAACCATTTTAGTTCTTCAATTATTGTATATAAGAGGAAACTTAAACCTTATGTATACCTAACATGTTAGAGAAACGATAAATGTCTTGGTCGTACTCGTCACTTGTTGATACATATTTGATGTAACAAAATTATATATATATATATATATATATATATAAAACATTGTTCATGATGAACTATATATATATATATATATATATATATATATATATATATATATATATATATAGATATAGTTCATCATGAACGGTGTTTTAGCCACATGTTTTGCCAATTCAGCCCTTTCACTGCTACATGTCGCCTGCAATGCCAACTCATCCCTTCTCTTCAGTTGCAGATTCTTCTTCTACCCCCCCTTCACGCACGTTGCTCTCTTCTTTCTTCACACCCTACCTCCCTTCACATCACACTACCTCCTGGTTAATACCCAAATCTAAACTATGCAAGTTCCTGAAAGATCTTCTAGAAGCGGTTTCTTTAGCTTCTTTTGCTTCCATCTCTCAACGTTGGTTGGGGCCATCAAGCACAATTTCGTTGCGTCAAAGTCTCTGATTCCCCTTACCATACTTCTTCACCCTTAGAATTGTGTTCTTCTTCGTCTTGATCACAGTATAACTCCATTAAGAAGCGGACATCTACTCATAGTGATTGTGAGGATGATAATAATGGTATCGAAGGAATGAGAAAAAAATTAATGGTTGAATTTTATGAAGAAGCTAATCAGATGCAAGAGGCATGTCTCACAATCCGACGTCATTTCAAATGAAGCTAAACCTTGGAGTTTGAGGATTAAAAGATTCGTTGTTAAAGAGCCAAATACACTTGTGGATTCTACTTATCGAAAACCCAATTCCTTACCAGTAAAGCCATCATAATATAAGTTTCCGCCGAAGAAAAATCAATATGAAATCGACAATTTTAAAGGTCCTAGATTCTTCTTGCTCCTAATACCATCTCTCATCTTTTTGCAATCCTGAGATATTTCTCTATTAAAACATAAATCTAGGGGTTTTTTTTAAAAAAAAATTTTGAAACAATTAGGGATTTCGAAAGATGTCTCAGAGTAAAAAAATTAACGCCAAATTTGGATCAACAATGCACAAAAGCCCTTAATTTCATTGTTCTTCAGCTACACAATTTTGAAAGCAAGTATCAATTGATTTGCTGAGTTCAAAATAATACTTCTGTAATTTTGTGGCATCGGCTGCTGGGGTTGCGTGCTCATCCTACTGATAGGCCTGAGATCCTTGCTCTGCTGATTGCCGGATGCAGTGTTGTGATCTTAGGTGTAGTAGGTCATGTCAATGCTGCTTTTTTTTATTATTAGAGTGTTAAAATGATGTTGTCTAATGTTGCTAATGTCAGTTCTTGTTGGTTGGCTCATAAATTAATTAATTAATAGTTTTAAAATTTAACATATACTTCATTGCTTATTGGGTTTGTTGTCCCAGCTCTATTGAAATCCAACAATAAAATTTGTGTTTATTAGGTTTGTTGTCCCAGCTTGAGGAAACCAAGTTCAAATTTGGGTGTTCTCCTCCGATTAAAAATCATAGCATTTGTTGTTTTGAAAATTTGGGTGTTGGGGTTTATTCAATCAAAGGCAAGAAAAAGTTTATGAAAGACACCCATAAGATTGTTTCTTCTGTAAACAGAAATTCCAAGAAGGTAAATAATGCACACTAAGTGTTTGTTAAAATACTTATCTTTTTGTTTTTTGGTAGTTATTTAACTTTGTTGAAAATTTCTTAGGGTTTTTTTTGGAGTTATGATGGACATGGAGGAATAAAAGCAGCAGCGTTTGTAGCAGAGAATTTACATAAGATGTAGTGGACATGCTTGACAACTCAGTTGGGGAAATGGCTAAGAAGGAAGCATTAAAAGAAACTTATTTTGAGCCAAAGGTTGGTGTGAATTGTGTGGGTTTTCACTTCATTTCTCTGTGGAATTTATCATTCATATCAATTAGGTTGTGTGGGTTTAGCGAATTTAACAAAATTTGAACTATATGGATGACATCATAAGTCTTTTTTTACCTCTTTGTTTTTGTGTCTTAGGTATGTAATCAAGATTGATTTCAATCTATTGAATGTCATTTCTTTTGCTGATTTTCTCTAGTTTTTTTTTCCATTTATCATTCAACTTAAACTGCTCTATTGTGCAGTCATGCTTCTGTTGAAGTTGTTGATGTTGTTCTTGTCGTTCATGTAGCAGCTTTTGCTATGTATACTAATACGTTCAAAGTATGCACACATATTGGTTGAGCTGTTTCACGCATATTGATGACTGTGCATTTAGTTTACATATGAAGCAATCATTCCATCGAGCTTGAAGATAAACTATATGTATCTTCGCCAATTTGTATTCAAGGTGATAAGGCTAGCATTGGGGTACCCGGAATTTTGTTGATTATCCATATATTAGAGACCTATATCTTCCAATAAACTAATAAATTGTTTTATAATGCATGCCTCTGCTCGTGCTAGATTGATCACAATACTTATTCATATCTATTTTATTGATCATAAGTAAGACTTTTCAGAGGGTGAAATGTTCATTTTTATTTGATTGATCGGATATTCTTAATTTGGTGTAAAATTTAGGTTGGCATTAAACTGCTACAAGAAATACTTAATTCATATCTATTTGATCGATCATAAGTAAGATTTTTTAGGGATGAAATAGTGGTTATTTGAATTGAAGTTGAGAATTGAGATTTCTAATTTCAAATATGTTGGAACTGAGACTAATTCTACAGCATTATTGTAGGTGTTGTGTGCTTTTTTATTTCAATATGAGGGTCCTTACAATTATGTTCTCAACAAAGAATAATATTTTCTCTGTGATATGTAGTCTATTAAATTCCTTAAATGGCCACATCACTTTATCACTAACACCAAATTTGTTCTTGCAAAATGTGAACTACTCTCAAATTCCTTATTTACATCATTTTAATTATTGCTATTAGTAGTGTTTAGATTCTTAGACCAACTATTTTGTTTATCCGTGTCTCGTAGTCATAAACCGAACGAATTTTGTTGCTTATATATATACACACAACATGCTTCTTCAACCTGCATGAGAAATCTATCCCAAGCTAGAATCTACAGATACATGAAAATCAACATTGAAACTTGTCATAGTTCATTCTTATATACTTCTCTTTGACAGTCTGACTCCAAAGTAACAAAAATTTCATAAAGAAAAAATCATGAAGCAAAGTTAGAACATATACATAATATTAACAAGCTCACAACTGACCTTGATGAAGCAAAGAAGAGACCCAAATAAGGAACCAAAGACTCCAAGAAAAGTCACGAAACGACACCGATAAACAACCTATCAATCATTAGAAGATAAACAATCATTCTCGCAAATCAAATTTAAAAAGAAATGCAATAATGTATGCCACACTAAATCCCCCAGAGGGTGTGTATTTACGAGCTATTTCTCTACTTTTCCCAATTATAATGGTATAAAAATCTCTTTAATACACAACATAGAACATTTCAGTGAATAATGAAGTCATCATATACCTAGTGTATCTCGCTCACAAAAATTATGATCATGGTCTCGAAAGGGGTAGAAGATGGCAAATCATACCCATATTTATAGAGAAATATAAAGGTGAAATATAATATAAAGGAAAATTTACTACAAATTTACTACTTTTTAGAAACTACAATAAATAAACTTTTGTCAAAAATTAACTACAAAAAAATGTTGTTTATTAGAAGCTACTGATCGGTGGAAATCATTCCTTTAAACGTTAAATGTTCAGTTAACCACATATGCATAACAAATGCCTTATTAATGATAAAATCTTGTTTATACAGACTCCCCACATACATCTTATCCTCAGCGTCTAGTCTTCAAGATACAGATTTCATCATTTAAAAGGTTGAAGTGTTGAACAATACATGTCTGCAGATAAAGCCAGAAACTCTTAAGATGATACTACAATAAACCACCTTCCAGCTTCCATCGAAACACAGAAGGTTAAACCAGTATCTGTGGGACATCAGTCTCTTATGAATCGAGTTTCTCGCTTCATATCTGTACTAACTGTGATAACATAGTCTTTAGGTCATTATGCATAATTTTGATTTCTATGGATATCATAAGTCTTGGTTTTATTTTTTTCTAGGGGATTCTGCGTTTATAATATTACATACTTCTATTATTTATAGCAAATGTGCAGCAACGGTTGCAACTTGCAATTATCTTTGTACCTCTGCAGTTCTAATTTGCTATCTTGATACGAACTCGTCACATATCTGAAGTCTAAACCTTAATTAGCACCAAAACCATTATTTTGGCAGCATAACATTACAAACATAAAACAAAATAAATCACACCAATATTCATAAACCAATTCCATGAATCACCCAATATAAAACAATAACTCCAATAAATTTATCAGAAAACAGTAGAAATGAGAAACTAACCTTTTCTAGAACTTCCTCCATTACCTCAGAGTTCCAGAAAAGTCCACGAAAACCAGAGGATCCCGCTTCATAAACCGTAAGGGAAGACGATGAAGAAGGTTTAGTTGAAAGGGATGAAACCTTAGAAGAATAGGAAACATGATTAAGATTAAAAACCCTAAAATTAAGGGAGTAATTCGAGAAATTAGGATTAGGTTTAGAGAAAATTGGGGAAGAGAGTGATGCGGGAGAAAGAGTGCAGTGGTAATGAGGTTTAAGCGTCTTCATAGTTCCACTGCTAAGCGCACTGCTAGAAACTAATGAAACCACAAAAAGGTTTGTAGGTAACAGGAGAGGGTAGTAAAAGTCATCGTTAAGTCGTGAGATTGTTTTTCCAGAGATTTTTTTATTTTTAAATGTCCATTTATATTATTTTTAATGTATACTTATTAATATATTTGTAATTTTTCAAAAAAATATAATTGGTCACTTCAATTAGATTTAGTCCTTTAAAAAGCCGTCTTTTAAAAGAATTTGTGTTTTAAAAAATAAATAATACAATTAGAATCGACACTCTTGTGAGAAACTGTTTTTAAAGAGACGTTCTTAAAACAAAAAGATCTCGTATCTTTTTTATTTATATTAATTAAATTATTAAATCTATATATTTAGCATTTTTCTTTTTCCCTTGGTGGGCCAAGGGGAGCAAGAACCATGGAGTCGTGAGTAAACCGGAAGTGTGGCTGCGTGGGACGCTGTATGTTCGCAACGGTGTCTTCCGACTGAAAATCCAAATCTAAAATCCTATCCACACTAATTTATGTGTCAATTTCACATTTGTTTTTATTCCCCACGGAACTAGTATCATCAAATTGAAGTATTTCGACTTTCTATTATTGGCTGATTAGAATAAATATTTTATTTCAAATTATGAATTTCAATTAGTAAATCATAAATAAGGAAGAATTTTAGAATGATAAGGTTAGGTAGTCATATTCAAATTTTCAACTTTACGTACTTTAAAAATAATGGTGAAATTTGATCCAAATTCAAATTTAAAATTTTTTGATTTGCCAAATAATAAATTTGAGCCAATTTCAAATTTCCAAATGAAATCACGGTTCCAAACATAGTATAAATAAATTATTAGATGAGACAATTTTACGGTAAAACTATTTGTATTAAACTGATTTATGTATGTTTAGTCCACTGCTTGGATTCGGAGCAATTAGAAGAATATGTTTAGGTGATCAATTAATTTTCTTGGTTTCAAAAAATATTTTACACTAGATAATATCCGTGCAATGCACGGTTTTATTAAATTTTTTTGATAAATTTTTAAAATAAAAAAATAAAAATTGATAGCTTTATGTTTTAACCATCTCAAAATATCCTATACTCATTTTTTTTTTTTTTTGAAGATAAAATATCCTATACTCATTTAATATATGATTTTCCATATATTAAATGATATGACCTAAAAAGTAAAAATTCAATCAATATTGATAATATTAGTCATAATTAGAAAATAAAAAAGTCAAAGCTATAAACATTTGTAATAAATACAATGACATCATCATTGAGTTTTAGAGGGAAATTTTTTATTGAAAAAGTGACACGTAAGCAATTTTAAAAAATGATGACATTAGCAGTGTTTTGTTTTAGTAATAGTTAATAGATAGATTATAGTTGTTGACATTAATTATCATTCAACCTTATTTTATACTCCATTGCAATTGATGCATAAGAAAAATTATAATCAAGTAGGATATTCCATTAATTTTATCATATTAATTTTTGGGAAATTTTACATGGTAAGCACCAGGTATAGTGAAACGCCCCAAGTAGCGATTCTTGTTTGCCATTCTACCAAATAGCACTCAACTATTGCAAAAATATCTACCGTAACTATAATGGTCAAAAAACGTTAATTTTTCCATTAAATTGTAAAATTACCTAATTGCCCTTGTTTAATTCTAATAAAAGCATGCTCCTTCTTCCTAAATTTCACCCATTCCCTTGAACAACCATTGAAGTCAAGCTAACTTGTTCAAAACTAACAAAATTCCACTCAATTTCCCATCTCAATCTCACTACTCTCATCATTGATATTATTCATATGAATATTGACAAAGTGACAATCATGTTTTAAGAAATCAGTTAGGGGAAGAAACATTATAGTTACGGTAGATATTTTGTTAGAGATTGACTTTAATGGTTGTTCAAGGGAATGGGTGAAATGAGGAAGAAGAAGGAGCATGCTTTTATTAGAATTAAACAAGGGCAATTAGGTAATTTCACAATTTAACGGAAAAAATTAACGTTTTTGACCATTATAGTTACGGTAGATATTTTTGCAATAGTTGAGTGCTATTTGGTAGAATGGCAAACAAGAATCACTACTTGGGGCGTTTTACTATACATGGTGCTTACCATGTAGAATTTACCTTAATTTTTTCATAATTTTTAATTACATATTTATAATTCAATAGATAAATAACGTGTTTAATTTAAAAAAAATTAAATAATCTTGTTATTCTTATTAAATGGATTTTGCATTATATTCTAATGATCAAAATTAAATGACGTATTAAATTAAAAAAATCAAATATTACACATATAATAAAACAAAGATGTATGTCATGCTAATTTGCCATATACTATTTAGATTATTACTATCGTTTAGTGAAAATAGTCTCATTATTCTTATTAATTATTATTAACTTAAAGATCAATTAATCTAAAACCATTGTTTCTTCTGCTAAGCTCCTTTGCTATAATATTCGTACGCTTGATTTATTATCAAAAGTTCCACACACATCAGATTGTTTTTTAGTTTGATTGACAAATGAATGTTGGCTCCAACTCGAATTTGAAGTTGTTGATTTAATCAGGTGGAAATATCTGGCTAATAAGCCAACTATTTAAGCTATTTTTAAAATAGCATTATATAGTGTTTGGGAACAAGTATTTTATTTTAAATTATGGATTTTATAATTATGAAATTAAAAATGAAGAATTTGAGAATGACAAAGCTAGGTAGTCATTTTCAAATTCTCAACTTTAACTACTTTATAAACAATGGTGGAATTTGATTCAAATCCAAAATTGAAAATTTTTTATTTGCCAAACAATAAATTTAAGTCAATTTCAAATTTCCAAATGAAAACATTGTTACCAAACATGACATTAAGTATGTCAAGGAACCAACTCAACCAAAAGCTTAAGCTAATGGTTGAGGCCCCAGGATATGTTATATACTCTAATACGCCCCCTTACACGAGAGCCCTTTGGGCTAGAATTGTGGATGCGACACAGACCCTTCTTATACCTAGCGCTGAATATTCCACTTTAAATGAGGGATGGCTGAGATTCGAACCTGTAAACTCTTGTCACACTGGCTTCTGATACCATGTCAAGAAACCAACTCAACCAAAAGCTTAAGCTTATGATTAAAGCCCCAAAAGATGTTATATACTCTAACAAGTAAAATTAAAGTTTTAGAGTTTGAATGGTTATTAGAGAAAAAATAAGTACAAAATCAAAAGCCGATAATAAAGCGAGTAAAAAACAATTAATTTTCAACTTAAAAGTCATCTGAAAAATTGTTTAATGTTATTTATCAAACACTATTTTACTGACCAAAAATGCTATAAGGAAAAATTTTCTTATTGCCAAATATCCATTTTTAATGAAAAATTCATTTATTTTTACAAGTTAAAGGTTAGGTAAAAGTAAACATGACTTATAGCATGAACTATGAACGCATAATAAACTCTGAAGTTTGAATTGTTAATTGCTGGAAAACAAATGACACAACAATTTAAAATAATATACTCATATCCAGCATTGCATTTTTTTATCTGAAACCAAAAAGTTAGGAATCTTTAAATTATTAATAAAATTTTCTCTTAATTTAAAACACTAATGAGCTGTTTAACACTTTAACTAGAATAAGCCTACTTTACTTTGCACAGTTTCCATCATTAATCATTATTATCAACTCAATATCACGCTCGAAAACAGAGTCTGGGTGAGGGAATGTGAGGACAATTCATACCCGTACTCTCTTAGAAGGTGTTGAGAAATAGAAGAGTATGCATCACTTTATATATTCAAGGAGTAACTCCTACTATTACCAATTGGTTATAGTAGTGAACCTTCTTTGGGTTTATGAGTGAACTACTTCTTCTCCTCCTTGTTTGAGTTGTCCAGACCCATTTTCTAAATTCTATCATGGTATCAGAGCCCGGTTTGTTGTTGGGCCTTTGTACTGGGCATTTAATCTTACCACTGGTTAAGAGGCCATTAATCGGATATTCATTCCCAATAGGTTTGTAACCCTTCTAGTGGGCTAAAATGCTAAGGACATTCACATGTGAGGGGGAGTGTTGAAGTACCTATGTGTTACCCGCATGTGAGTTGTCCCACATCGGAGAAATAGAAGAGTATGCATCACTTTATATATTCAAGGAGTAACTCCTACTATTACCAATTGGTTTTAGTAGTGAACTTTCTTTGGGTTTATGAGTGAATTACTTCTTCTCCTCCTTGTTTGGGTTGTCCAGCCCATTTTCTAAATTCTATCAGAAGGAAATATTAGAGGAAAGCAGCCAATTTTACCCAAACAAAGAGAGTCTGCATAGAGAGGAAGAGATTATGGTAAAATCACTTCTATTGTACTGATTTATTTATATTTAATTAATTTGTTAAAATGATCATTGCAATTTTAAAGTAATCAATTAAAATAATCCGTCTGGCGAGTTCAATACTAATACTAGTAATAATCACCACTTTCTCCTAGAAATTAAAATGGCAGCACTCAACTCTACATCCTACAATACTCTGAATCCCTTCCTGCAAAAATCTAATTATTCAAAACAGCACCCAAAATACATTCAAAATGTTCTTATTCCGCCATCTTTGTCTCCTAATTTGACTCTAATCAGGACTTCAAACAGAAAATCATGGAAAAAGAAAGCTTATTTGGTCATGGATGATCAAGATTACGGCGGAATACGACGGCGTAGGTGCGTAGATGTGGTGAAATGTCGGCAAATGAGTGGCTCAGATGTACCAGAGTCAGAAGATGAAGGCAAGAACAGAAAAATGGTGCTGTTTTTGGTGGTGGTGGGAATGTGCCTTTGCAGTGCGAATGGGATAGCGGCGTTAGCTTGGTTGCATCCTGATGTTCCTTCCCTATCTCCCAATCTTGTATACAATATCCAGGTTCCACTTTCATTATTTCTTTTCTTTATATTGTTTATGGGGCGTTTCGCAATTGGTTGTTGGTCGTTGGCGGTTCGCTTTTTTAGTTAGCTTGTTTGACCAGCTGAAAATGTTGGTTGTTTTTGTTGGCTTTTAAAAATAACTTAAAAAGTTAGCTGTTTGATAAATTTGAATATTGGTTGTTGGCTGTTTATTAGAGAAAAAGTGGCCAACAAGCCAAAAGCCAATCCAAAAAGCTAATTAGAGCACATTTTTCATTTTGACTTAAAAGCCAGCTTTTCGGCTGCTTTAAAAATCATTTACCAAATAGTTTTTTAGGCTGTTTGACCAACCAACAAGCCAAAAGCAAAAAGTCAACAAAAAAACTAAGCCAACTGCCAAACACCCCTATATTTTTGTTTTGGGTGATGTGTTTGAAAGTACAAGTGTGTTTTGGTTCGATTGGAGGTTTGGCCAGAGAATCTGTGTAATGACAAGTGAGAACTAATTATAGTTATATTATTAGGCTAATTTATGATTTGGAAAGTACAAGAATTTGTGTAAAGATTATTATTTGTCATTTTACAATAAAATTATTAAATTTTATAATAATATGAGCCGTGAGCGTGAAAAAACAAATACTTGATCGATCCGAATCCGAAAATTCAGATGTTCAGTTTTCCGAATGACAAAAATTATATGAATAGAATACCAAAAATTCAGTTTACAATAAATTTTTTTTCTTTTTAGTTAAATTTTGCAATTTGTACACATAAATATCCACTTCTTTTTTTTCTTAAATCAATTTTTTTAGTGTTTAAATTGACAAAAATCATTAGGGGAATATGATTGGATTTTCAAAAAACTAAATTATTAATTAGTTATGCAAGTTAATTGTAGGTGACAAGTAAATACTACTATTTTCAACATCCACAATGCATTTTTTTATTTTATATGTATATATAGAAAAACAAAGTACCCGATTCGAATTATTCGATTTTGAAACACTATTTTAATCCCCACTTAATATTTATTATCAACAACTCAGGCTCTTGAATCCCACCTCTCACAAACAAAAAATTAAAACATATATCAACATGGCTTAATTAAAACATCCATTTGTTGCTAATTGTGTGTTTGATTGCAGAGAACATTTCAATGGGTCTATATAGTATTTTCAGTGATGATTGGTGCAATGACAGACAAATTTGGTGGAGCAAGAGCAATGGGATTGGTACTTGGATTATGGTTCTTAGCTACCTTTATGACCCCATGGCTTGCTTTTATGTGGCACTTGGTGGATGTTTTTGATAACCCATTTGGTGGTATGATCCGATCCTTGCTTAAAGTTTTTACCCCATGGGCAAATGACTTCTCAATTACCACCATTTTGGTTCTTCCTACTATTTATGGTCTAGCACAAGGCTTACTTTTTCCTTCCATGAATCTACTCCTATCAAGGTAATCCTACCTTCTTTATCAACCCTTTTAAGTTTTAACAATCAAACATACATAGTCACAATGAAAAAAATTTAAAGGATTTTATACTCAAAGATCGTTTTATTGCATTCTAATTCGCTTGAAATTTCTATTAAGTGAAAACTGCTTATTTTTATAAATATTTGATTGACAGTTTTTGGAATAACATAAGAAATAGAATTCTTTTGAAAATGAAAATTACTAAAAAAGTATAGTTATTTTGCTACTTAATAATCAAGGAGTATCAATTGTAGTTGTTTTGTTTACAACCAAACAAGAAACCTTTCTTCATAGTAGGAATTTAGACAATGAAAATCTAAGTATATTTTACCATTGGAAACGTATTTTGACTTGAAAACGTACGATTTTAAAAATTGAACAACCCATCAATCACAAATGACTAGATTTTAGTCCAAAAAGAATATCAATTTTCCATAGTTCACATTATGCATCTTAAAATGAACAAAAAAATTAGAAATTTTGAATCACAACTAATTGTCCAACAACTAAAACATCAAGAATTAGTCAATTTTATCGAAAAATTGCATAGTTTAGCTTGAAAAGTTCCTAAATTTGTATTACATGCTGACTCACCTTAAGACGAGTCTATACCGAAGGCCTATTAGCTAGTAATAAAAAAAATGAAAACTTAAAATATCACTAGTACAGAAAACGGTTATTTATTTTTAAAAGTACTTTGGGTTGACCCAACTAAAATCGCCTCGCAGTGAGATGACCTCCTCAATAAAGAAAAAGTGACATTTATTTTACTCATTGAACTAATCATCTTTAAACTTAATTTTCATCAAATAGCTTTATGAACTTCAAATATGATCAATAGATTAAGTACTCTTATACTTAATACTTCCTCCATTTCATAATACTTGACTGAGTGTGACATTTTATAAGAGAAAATGTAAATATCAGTAGCAAGTGTTATAGAATGGATATTGACGTAAAACTTTGAGTATTAGGTGGTTTACAACCGAAGAACGTGGGCGAGCTGTGGGCATTGCCTTGGCAGGATTGCAACTTGGAAACATTTTAGGCTTCCAACAAGAAATCAGCACTATTGGCCCTTTTGTATTTTTCCCACTAGGACTTATGTGGCTAATATCATGGGTTTGTGGAGTTAATCATAATAGAAATGTACTTCAACTTAGGCAATCGAATAAGGACCATTTTGTTGATTCTTGTCACATGAATGGCCTAAATCTACAATCATTTCCACTTCTCATGCTGAATAAGCCTTTCTGGGCTATACTGCTTGCTAATTTTACCTACAACTGGGTAAGAGTATTTAAGATTTAGAACTAATCAACTTTTGATTTTTCAGGTGATCTCCTGAGAGATCGTCTCTTGTAAAAACGACTCTCAAAAGTCCAGCCCAAATCTATATTTGGAGTTGTAACAATATATATTTAGAATTGGACTGGGCTTTTGAGAGCCGTCCTTACAAAAGACGGTGTCAAGTAAGAATTTGTGTTGATTTTTATCTGATTATCCGCTGAAAATAAATAAATTTGTTATTTATTTTCAATTTTCCAACAAACAATTTCGTTGGTAGTTTGTAGGTGCAGACCCTTTACCTACAAGATATCAATATAGGGAATTTTTGTTGGTATGAGAGTATTTGGCAAATAAATTAGTTGGAAAATTGTTGGTAATTCCTTACAAGCCAGTTCTGTAGGTATCTTGTAGGAAATTGCCTGCAAGCTTGTTTGTAGGAAATCTGTAGGACATTCCCTATAAGATATCAACAAACCTATTTGTTGGGAATAATATTTTAGTATACAAAAATAAATCCATTTGATTGTTTATAACAATCTTCAAAATTCTTTATAAGTCAAGCAAAAAAATATTTGATTTTATTTTTAACGGATCGAGTAAATGTTATTTTTTGTTGACTTTTTTGTTAAGTACTTCTTTACATGTCTTTTATTTGTCTTAATTAACTGTCATGTTGTTCTTGTTATTTTCAGGGATTTTTTGTTCTATCATGGATTCCCATCTATTTTAGAATTGTAAGTAATTAGAGTATATTCCTTAATGCACATGGACAAAAAAAAATATATTTAATTATATTTATGGAAAAATTACTGAGAATAATCCAATCTATTTGTAATTCCTATAATAATTTCATTTGTTGATTAACCATGAATAATCCCAACTTTAAGAGCTATTTGCCTAGAGTAAACTTAGGTAACCCGATGACCTGCTATAGTAGGTAATTCACCAAAAAAATAAATTAAAAATTAATTTAAAATTAAAGAAAAATTTTAAAATTTTACATAAAAAATTCTAAATTAAAAAAAATCATAAATTTTTTTTGAACATTTTTTTCGATATTTTATTTTAATTTATCTTTTCTTAAAAAAAATTAAAACCTGCTTTAACAAGTCATCCGGTAATCGGGTTTACTCCAGAAAAATACCCCTTAAAGTTGGGATTATCCATGGCTAATCAATAGATGAGACTTTTGTAGGAAAATAACGAATAGGTTGAATTATTCTAGGTAATTTTTCCTATATTTATTAGGTTTAACACCTTAAAATGCAGGTATTAAATGTGAAACTTAATCAAAACCCATGGTTTGATATGATTCGTTGGGGAGTTATGGCCATAACAAGCTATATTGCTGGTTGGATATGTGATTACTTAACAAAGTCTGGTTATTCTCTGTTATTTGTTCATAGATTGATGCAGGTATCTCTTTATATTTCCTCCTTAATTCTTTATCAAGAAATTTCATGTAGTAATCCTGAGTTTTTTTTTTACGGGTGACATCTTTTTTTATCCGTGTGGTGATCCTAAACTTTTATATACGATTTTTGTTAAATTTACGTGTATTTTCATGAAAATAAACGTCGTAATCATTCTTATGGCACAACTTTTTGAAAAATCTGTTGAAATGAGTATTTAATATAACAAATAACTTAACATTTGTCAACACATTAAAAAGTTGAAAATTTAAAGTCACCATGCGAAATAAAAAATATTTGTATACCACGTGAAACAGTCGAAAATTCAAGATTACCACATAAAATTTCTTTTCTTTTATTTAATTCTAACTGCTATATTGATTTTTTTTTTGTTATTTTGGAAAATATTTTTTGATGTAGTCAATAGGTTTCATAGGACCTGGGTTATCACTTCTTTGCTTAACTTGTGCAAAGAATCCAAAAGTTGCATTTTTACTTCTTACTATTGCTCAAAGCTTAACTCCATTTAGCCAAGTTGGATTATTCCTTTATATACAAGTAAGGATGATCTCCTCTATGTTAGAGTATATAACATATTTTGGGACCTCAACCATAAATTTAAGCTGATGGTTGAGACTCCAGGATATGTTATATACTCTAACACTCTCTTCCATTTTCAACTCTAGTATTTACCTTATTTGATTCCTACCACTTAACATGACTACTATTAGATACTTGCATTTAAGTGCATTAAATTGTTTTGGTAGTCTGATATTAAATGGTGTAAATGATAATAAAAGTTAGTGTAATTTTAATAGAAAAATCTTTTGACAATTATAATGAATATATATATGCTTAGTCTCCTTTATTCATCTTATTTTCTTCACAAAATACATTGCAATACATTAGCATTAAAAATGTGGAATTATGTTGTAATGATAAATCGTGAAAAAAAAACTTTTTTTATAATCGAAGTTCCATTACCATGGAAATCATCGTAATACTTTCATGAAAATTTATTATATAAGTCATTTTTAATCACTTTTTAATACTAACAATCAAACGGACCATAAGTATATTTTTATTTTATTTTTGTGTTCACTTGTGAAATAATCAAATAATTTTCATTAAATTTCTTATGATAATTTAAGTATTTAACCGACTGCTTTTTCGCATATACTTGTTTATCGTTGAGAATTCACAAAAACTTATCTTTTACAGGATATTGCTCCATATTCGATTGGACTCATTCATGGTATGTAATAAATTATTTTTGGAAAAATTAATATTAATAATCTAACATTTTGTTCATTCATTGTGAATAATCTAACTTTTTGATTATTTTCTAATAATTCAACGTTTGCCCTTAGTTTGCTGTGAATAATCCAACATTTATTTTAGTTTGCTAGCAACATACCCTATTATTACCTATTATTAGTAATATGGTATGTTGTTGGCAAATTTATCACAAAGATTGAATTATTAGAAAATAATCAAAAGGTGAGGTTATTCATAGCGGATGATTGACAGATTGGATTATTAATGTCAATTTTTCCATTATTTTTTTAATTCACATAATTTTTACAATACTCACCTAATTCAAAGTTCATAATATTTGATTTAGATTAGCTAACAATTGTACATGGTATTGATTATAGGTATCACAAATATAGTAGGGACATATGGAGCAACAATTTGTCTCTTTGGGGCGAGCAAGTTTGTAAAATTACTTGGGTCTTATGAAACTTTTTTGACCTTAACATCCATGCTTTATTTTGCCACTATTATTTTTTATAACTTTTGTGCCACAACAGAAAGAATTATATAAATATATTATCTCTTATCGGAGCAAATGTTGTATTTTGAGCATATTCATTCTAATTGCTTTTCTAGGCATTTAGTCGTTAAATTTATATTATTACTAACAATTGTATAAAAAGGATAATATTGTGTGGATCTTTTAAATCTCACTTTATGTGGGAGTTTAATGGTATTGAGGCAATGAAAATTGCGCATGTGCTTTAACCTTGACTGCTTTACATTTGTTGGATGTTGTTCTCTCTTTTTCTTTAAATTATTATTATATAAACATATAATATATAATTGTCTAAATAAATAAATAATACAAATATACAAACGTTCAAATTAATAAATAATACATATAAAAACATTTACTTAACGTAATTTAAAGCGGCAAAGTTTTTTTATACAAAGCAAAAACAATCATATTGTTAGCTCAACACGTGGCATAACCTCTTCATGGCATGAGCGTGTATATTATGCACCCTATTTTTTATTGGAAAACATATCACAACACAGATTGGCACAACTCAGCTTGTACGACTAGTGAATGACCCATCACAACATGATTTTCATGATTATAAATATCATATATTGTTTACGAAACAGTATCACTGTAAATCTGTAACACACTATACATAAACCAAATAGCGTAATTAATATATAAATTATGATAATGATAAAGAATTATTAATTAATTATTTTAAGATGTTTTATTGAGGGATTGGAGCAGTTGTTAAACTTAAATGTAGTCCTAAAACATTGTTCAACAAGTCTTTCTTTAGTTTGAAAGTTACTCGTATTTAGTTAGTGCCATGCTTATGAAATACTACCTGTAATATTTGTCTCTTCACGTAATTTAATACATTAATTTAATTTTTAATATGTCAAACTAATAATTTTTTTATAAAAGTTAGATATTAATAATCTTTACATTGAGACAAATCAAACGAGATCCAACTACACTATATTTTAACTTATAGATTAAACTTTAATCACAAACTAAGGATAATAAATAAATAATATACAATATTTCTAATATTGCGAACAATTCAGAACTAAGAAAGTGTTCTGAAAAAGTAGTAGTATGAACACGTAATATAATATTACGGTATTACCCATGCCTTTGAATTGTGATCTTAACATGATTATATTTTAGTTTAAATAAACCAACACTTGATTAAAAAACTCAGGAAATCAAAAAGTCATTAATCTGTATTATCAATTTATCATCACTTGATTAAAAAACTCTGATGAGCTGCTTAAACTCATGTAAGAAAACACCATTGGTGAGTTCAATTAATGGCGTCAACCTAGAAAAATGGCAGCACTCACTTCTACATCACATTGCAATAATCCTAACTCTTTCCTGAAACGATACAATTACTCAAAACAGCACCCGAAATCAATTCAAAATGCTGTCATCATTCCTTCATCTTTATCTCCAATGGAAACATTAATCAAGACTTCAAATCGCCAAACATGGAAAAACAAAGATTATGGCCGAATACGACCGCGCAGGAACCTGGAGGTGGTGAAATGCACGGCGGATGAGCGGCAAATGAGCGGTGCAGGTGTAGCTTCACCAGATTCAACGCTGGAAGAGATGAAGGATGAATCAGGGTACCAATATAAACTACTTTGTTTGATGGCGTTGGGAATGTACCTTTGCAGTGCTAATAGGATGTATTTATTGGATTATTTTACCTCTGATACTCATTCCATGTCTCCCGAGGCGGCATACAGTATTCAGGTTCGAAACTTCAATGGCTTTTGTCTAAATTAATTTCGAGAATTGCATTTAACACTATATATTCCACTGTGAATCAGTTTTAATCTTAATTTTAATAACATGATAGAGACCCTAATTGAATTGGTGAAAAAATGAATAACATAAACCCTAAATCTTGAATCAAGACATTGTGAAAAATTGACAACAATCAAATAACACAAGACAATTAAAAGTGTTTAACTACGTCGGTCCACTCTCTAATCCAACTGTTTTATTTTTTTGATGAATCAAAAGCTTAAAATGTTGTTTCTGGGGACTTTGAGAAGAGAGATTATAGACAAATTAGAAATTTACTTGTGATAGTGAGAGATTAAGGAATGTAAGTCTAACTTGTCGTTTTTCATCCGTCCTTCTAATCAACTCCTATGGTCGATATCCCTTAAAGACTCCAAACACTCCATAAGCCAACAATTATGAAATTTGTAGCGTTATGGATACACTGGAGTTATACTTTAAAAAGCAGTTGCATAGAATATGAAAGTTTTCGCTATATATATCAGGACCTGAATAAGTAAATGCTCAAGACCTGATTGACAAACAAAAATAAACTTGCGTAAAGTAAATATATACACAAATGATTGGTAACACGATTTTAATGACTACATTTCGCCTGTAATTATTTAACCCATTGAATTTCAATCACATATCTCTTTCACTTAATCCAACCCGGCAGGACCTCTCCTCGAGCGAGCATAATGTAGGCAACACATAACATGCAGACACTGCAGTTGCTCACGCGAGCATCAATAGTGCTTAGTAGATTACTTTTGGTTAGAACCTTGATATGATTATGCTGTTTCGCATGCGTGAAGATATCTTGGAGTTAAAAGATTGATTTTTTTTAGTCCTAGGGTCTACGTAAAAGGCCTTAAGGATCAGAAAGAAGAGTGGGAAATGCAAGCTTACTCATCTTAGTTGTTGAATCATTCAGAGGAGTCAGAGAGCTCGTAAATTAGGAAAGTCCATTGGAGACGGGAGTGTATGTCTGTTTATATAACCAGATACTTAAAGCTCATTTGGTTGACACAAAAAGTAAAGTCCTGTAAGAATTTTTATTTCCCTTGTTATTTGTTAACTTTCCTTTGAGATTTTATTGTTGGTTGCACACAGGAAATTGCATTTAGAGTTGCCAACACCCATTGTTAATTAAATTCTTACCCTTTTAGGATTTTCCACTTCCAAGTGAATTTTTATTTCCCATGCTGCTAAATAATGTCAATCAAACAACTATCGAAATAAGCAGTTTCTAATAAATAAAATTCCTCTAAAACTTAGAGGCAATGTAACGATCTCTTAGAAAGTGTGTGATTTAAATGTAACTTGTTCAAATAATAATTAGAAATACACAATCTTTGATTTGGGGAGAGGTGATCAGTTAAGATACCCATAAATACTTGAGTCAGGGTGTAGTTCTTGCATTGTTGATTAGTTGATTTATTTCTTCATCCTCATCTCCATTCTTTTCTTTTATTGTGTGCTCATATTAAAACCATTTATTTTGACTCAGGTAACATTTCAAGGGCTCTACATAGTATTTTCAGTGATGTTTGGTGCATTGGCAGATGTATTTGGTGGAGCAAGAATAATGGGATTGGTTTTTGGATTGTGGTTCTTACCTTCAATCCTCTTCCTATTGGTTACTTTATGGTTTGTTTGTTTTTTCAGACCAAGGTTTTCTTTAGTGTGGTTCTCGTTAATTTATCTCATCCCATGGGCTGCTTTACAATACCTATGGGATGGTATAATGACACTCCTTACACCAAGGCAAATCCACCAAACTACCATCACCATCTTGGTTCTTCCTACTGTTTTTGGCCTAGCACTAAGTTTAACTTTTCCTTCCATGAATGTCCTTCTATCAAGGTACTCCCAATTTCTCCTTTTATGCCTTTTTAACTCTACAAATTTTTGCTGCATTAAATCTCCTTTTCTCTTTGTGACACGATTTCAATTTTTACCTAGTTGTTCGATTTTCGCCTTGTGACCAGGGTCTCCCTTTCACTCTGTGATGGGAGAATCATGAATTACCCTAGAGGTTGAGGACTTCTTCTTTCACCCTTTACTTATAAAGATTAGTGTATCCTTTGATTAAAAAAAAATTTATATGAGCAGTTGGATAGTAAGTTTAACTAATGGGAAGATTTTATCAAACTAGTATTTTTTTTCCCTTAAGTTGTAAAGATCTATGATATAGAATTGGCATAGGGTCTCAAAATTTATGACATGACCCTGGATACAAGTCACCAAGATCAGATACTCTCATTGTGAGATCACTCTGAAAATTCATCCACACATTTGCTTTAGCATTCCAACATGCTACTCACAATGTTGCTTCATTGTAAATGTATATTCTTAGTCAAACCTTTGGGATGTATACTCAACAAGGTTTAACGAAAGCCAAAAATGAGTTTAAATGAATTTTTAATCAGTTAAAAATTTATTATGGGTCAAGTCTAGCTCTTGAGTTGGTCTAAGTACTCTAGAAACATTGGACCAAAACACTAACCTATTTTTGTGGACCCACACATATTGAATCTCAAGATATTGCATCTGCATCCTGAAAATTAGAGTTGAATCTAGAGAGAATTCATCAAAGTCTTTTAATTCTTGAACATTCCTAATCCTATTATTGCTGACCATATTTATTTACTTGGGACAAACTACGAAAATTATGTTAAAAGTACTAAAATTCTGATACAGACCAGACAGTTTGGGACAGTAGATGGTGTATTCGAGACAATGAGAAGTTTAGGAAAGAATGAAGAGGGGAGACAGAAGGAGAATTCAGAGATAAGATAGATTGTAATTATTTTTATTACTCTTAAACAAAATGGACTCTCTACTTATAGTAGAGTTAGTTACAAACAGCCTAACAACAAAAAGTAATACTATCTGTTACAAAATAACAGAAAGAACAGAATGATGCTATTATTCCTATAACATATTCCATCCTTTAAGAATATATCTCAAGATAAAAATATAAATTCTCTATTTTTTGAGATTGTAACATTATGGAAATCTATGTGAATTTATATATTTTTTAAATGTTGTAAATGAAGAAGTAGCACTTTTCCATCTTTCATAGTTGTATAGTGAGATAAAACCGTGTTCTTAATCCAATAAATAAACACTCAACACTAAAAAAAATCTTGAACTTAAAAACAAGAAACACAAAGCACAATAGTTTGATCAAAACAAATACTAGGAAGTTCATCCTAATATAAAAAATTATTTTTTGATTGTTTGTGCAAGGGTCAACTCTCTTATTATAAGAGATGGTTTTGATCATCTCGTAGCCTATTTTATAACTTGCACATTGAGGTGGAAGAAGGGTGTATGAGGAAGTATGGTGGTTTGGGGTTTGGATCACTACATGAGGTGATCAAAGAGATGCATGAAGAGTCCCTTGAACAAGGCAAGAGGTGCCTTGTTCAAGGCAGGATGATGCACAAGAAGAGTCTTGGTTCATCCCTTGAACAAGGCCTAGAGGAAGAAAGGAAAGTGTCGTGAACAAGGCACGTCACGCGAAGAAAACAATAAATGGAATTGGACAGGTGCTCCTTCGAGCATATGAAGTGCTCATTCGAGCACCCTAGTGCAGGCCAAAACGCGGGTCTCTGTTTTAATGCTTACTTGGTTGGAAAGTCTTGGGCTTTGTGATAAGGGTTATTCTATTTGTTAGGGAACTATATAAAGAACCTAAATCAGATTAGAATGCATCAAATAGAAGATCAACTATGGTTAGAGAGAGCAAAAGAGTTCGCATTTTGTATTAGTGTATGCTTCCATTAAATTTGGAAACTTTAGGGCTTGAGTTTGAGAGTTTAAGTTAAAAGAGGGTTGGGTCATTCATGTATTGTTGAATTCATTAATGATATACAAGTTTGTTTGAGGGGAATTTTAAGCACCTCATTAGTCATCTTTGTGTTCTTGCATTGTGTTTGTTTGCTCCAATGTTTATGCACTATTTTTCTCTTGCATTTTTCTTCTTGTTCTTTACCATATTGAGCTCCTTAGCCTTGCATTTCATTGACCATAAATTTTTTTTGGCAAAGATGGACTCTTTCTATAATTGGTAGATATTCATTCCAATTGAAAAGGTGTATTTTTGATCTTGAACACGACATTTTGTGTGTATTTTGATGATCTAAACTAAAGGGTAGTTTGATGACCTAAACCTTGTGTATTAGGCGGTTTCCAATTACTGAACGCGGGCGAGCTGTAGGGATTGTCATGGCAGGAATGCAACTTGGAAATGTCTTGGTCTTTCCACAAACAAAGACAACTTTTGGACTTTTTGTGTGTGTATCACTTGTATGCGTTTGGCTAATATCATGGGTTTGTGAACTTAAATTCTATTCAAAACAACGGAAGAATGCTGATTCTTGTCACACTAACAGTCAAACTCCACTATCATTTCCAAATCTCATACTAAAAAAGCCTTTTTGGGCTATACTGTTTGCTAATTTTACTTATAATTGGGTAAGAATCGAAATTTCAAAATTCACATTTTAATATTTTTGGCCCATAGTGTCTAAAAACATTTTTTTTTACTTTTTCAGGGATATTTTGTTCTTTTATTATGGATGCCCTTTTATTTTAAAAATGTAAGTATAATCTATAATATGTTTTTCCTTTTGTTAATTTTGGCTTGCTATCTTTTTTAACAATTATAAAAGATATAATTTAATTAAGTGAGATATTGGTGAATTATTGTAACACTCTGGTCCCATTTGACCATCGGTAACTATCCATGCATTTTATAAACTGGTTTCACATACGTACACACGTTCGTTCAGCGAACTTTAATCTCACTCAAGCACATCCGGAAAACTTTCCAGGTGGTTACTCATCCTAAGAATACTCCCTACCAAGCACGTTTAACAGTATGGTTATTGGCAAATGAGCTCCTTTGAAAGAAGATGCACCTTGGTGCACTAAACACACTATCAACCATGATCATGGCTTGCTTTGATACCATTTATATCACTCCAGCCCCTTCAATCAAACACACATCCTTTTAGTGCAGTTTGGCTTCACTCATGGGCACTCAGGAAAACTTTCTAGGATGTCACTCATCCTATGGGCGGGATACATTAGGTATGATGATTAGTAGTTAGTTGGGCAGTCACCTTACACACAAGGTGTTAGGGATCAAATCTTGCCATTAGCTAGAATTTACATAAATCCTACTTGTATTTCTTTTGAGTTATTAGAGACATCACTCTTACAATTTTTTTTCTGGAATTCGTCCACGAGTTTATAGGATTTTTAGCTATTGATCTAACGCCTTAATACACAGGTATTAAATGTGAACCTTAATGAAGAGCCATGGTTTGATGTAATTCCCTGGGGAGTAATGGCTGTATCAAGCTACATTGCTGGTTGGATATCTGATTATTTAAAGAAGGCTGGTTATTCTTTGTTATTTGTTCATAAATTGATGCAGGTATCTCTTATAAATTCTTCATGTTTCTGCATTTCCTTTAATAGTTTATATCTTTTTGAATTTTTGTTTTTGGTTGTAGTCAATAGGTTTTATAGGACCCGGATTAGCACTACTTTGCTTAACTTATGCCAAGACTCCAAAATTTGCATCTTTACTTCTTACTATTGCTATAAGCTTAACTCCTTTTACCCAAGTTGGATTATTCCTTCATATACAAGTAAGGATCTTCTCTCTTCTTTTTGTAATATTACAAGTAATTACCTTAACTAATTCTTTTCATTATATTTGTTTTAAAATTTTTTTGTCACAGGATACTGCTCCATATTTAGTAGGGCTCATTCATGGTATGTAATTAATGATCCTTTTCAATACACATAATCTTTTGAAATGCTCACAAGAAATTTCATGAGGTGACCATGAACTTTGGCTTTTTCACGTAGTAGATAAGTGTTTTTTTTATCCGCATATGACCTTAAACTTTTAACGTTCAATTGGTAGACAAAAAGTTAAGGTTTTTGCTACATATATGTTATTATTATGCATCATAAAGTGTTTATTTCATAAAAACAAACATAGCGACTACCCTTATGGAAGACGTTTTCAAAAATATGTTTGAAATAAGTACTTTATTGTACAAAGAAATTAAGTATTTTGTCTACCACATGAAAAAGTTGAAAGTTCGAAGTCACCATATGGATTTATAAAATGTTTGTCTACTACATGAAAAGTTGAAAATTCTTAGTTACCATGGAAAGTTTTCCTTTTAATAATTTACATAAGATATTCAAAAAAAATTATTTTTTTGAAGAAAATAAATATATTGTACTTCATAATTTATAATAAGACCTGAGCACTCATAATTTCATTAAAAAGTTCTACATGGTTTATTATAGGTATTACAAATATAGTTGGGACATATGGTGCAACAATGTGCCTCTTTGAGGTGAGCAACATTGTAAAACGGCTTGGATCCTATGAAGCATTTTTGATCCTAACATCTATGCTCTATTTCACCACTACTATTTTTTATAGCCTTTGTGCCACAACAGAAAGAATAATTTGACATGTATTATCTCTTATTGGGTGCATGATGTTGAATATTCACCATTATTCAAATTTTAATCTAATTGTTTTTCATTTAGAAGCATATACAATTTTTGAGTTTATTATAATATCTATATTTTTTTGAAAAGATCCTTTAACCTTGACTATTATGCTTGTCTTCTACTATATTTTTTATAATCTTCTGATTAGTTTGATGTTATTTGGTTGTGTTAGGGCTAAGGGTCACATCTAATTAAGGTTTAGCTGCGCACAACAAACAATTGTACAATATATCAAAGTGTGAGCAATGAAGTAAGCAAGAACATAAGGGTTTCAAACATGTAACTGAAGAACAAATTGAGAAGGAAAGAACAAGAGAGAACACACCAATTTAGGAGGTAGGAAAATCCCAAAAACAATGTGTTCTTGGAATATAAAACTCACCCAAATAAGGGGAAGCCAATTATAGAAAATTTGAAATAAATAAGAGTATTTATAAAATAAAAGCATATAATAAGAACATAATCAAACTTATTCCAAAACTAAGCGTGAAATCCGCAAACCTTAGGTTCGGGTTGTTCGCTTTTAGTAAGTGCGAACAGACTGAAAAACTGAAACAGGTTGTTCGCCGTTACTAACAGCGAACAACCTGTTTTAGGTTTTCAGTCTGTTCGCACTTACTAATTGCGAACAGACACTTGATTTTTTTTGACCAGTTTATTACTGTAACCCGAACCTGTGCTCTGGGGTATCAGGTGCTTATATTTGAAATAAGTTTAATTTAAATTTTATTACATGTTTTTTTTTATTAAAAGTCTTATCTATTTCAAATTTTCTCAATTATATTAGTAGTTACACAATCAAGAATCTCTCACTATCTCACTCACAAAGAGTACTCAAGGATTTCTAACAAGAATTTTATACTCAATTCTCCCTCTTTCACCCTCGACCCCACATACGATATAATTTTTTTTTAAAAAAAGTTTAATATTTTCAAAATAAAAAACAAAAAATATTACACCTATAACTTTTTGAAAGTCCAATCATATAAAATAATTTATTCAAGAGTTAATCCCTACAATGTCGACGACGACTTTGAGCATCTCGTAGCTCACGCGATGTCTTGCATACTTGAGACTTGAGAGTGGTGCAGAGCATAGTATAGAAAGTAGAGTGCTAAGATTTGGATCTCTTGACCAAGTGTTGGATGATGATTTGAAGAGGGTTATGCAAGGGATTGAGAGTTTTGATGATGGCATCGCTCGAGGGAAGCTTTGCGGTTCAGTAGCAAGACAGAAGCATCAGCCTAGGTTCGGATATTCTCGGATTTGGGTTTTTCCAAGTGATTCAGCGCTTTGAGTTGGGTCGATTCGGTTACGGGTCTATATCGGGTAAATACCACACTGGGTCGGTTTCGGTTTCGGGTCATATCCATTTCGGTTTGGATTTGTATCGGGTCTGTTAATGCAATTCGGATCTTAATCGGTTATGTTGCAGGTCGAATCGAGTTCGATTAAACTATGGGTCGGGTCATTTTTTGTTTAAGGTTAACGTTAATTCGGATTATTTTGTTTTGGGTTGACTTCGGATCAATTATATCATTTTTGAGTTGTGCATTTAGTTATTCTCAGGAATCGGATCGATCAAAATCCAATTCAATTGAGTTTTATGTCGAATGAAATTTATGGTTATTATATAATTAATTTTGTTGAAATAGTTTGTAATTGGAGAATGAAGAGTTGTAGTCGGTTAATTAAGTTGTCGGTTATTAGACAAATTTGGTTTAACCTAAGATAAAGACGATAAAATTTGATTATGAGCCTGCATTTATTGTTTAATTTTAGCTAAACTAAACTTGATTCAATTCAATCAAACTTATTATTAACTGAATTAAACTGGATACGGTTAAATCAAATTATATCGCTAAATCACATTGTCGGATTAATCTCGAGTGTTGATTATGGGTTATTTTGGGTGGGATTATGTCGAGTACCTATCGGGTTAAAGACGGGTTCGAGTTGTAACAGGTCGGGTGCAAATCGAGTTCGGTTAACTACATTGTCGGGTCACTCTCAGGTGTCGGTTGTTCTCGAGTCGGGTACCGGTCGATTAGTGGTCTAAAATAATCAGGTACATGTCGGGTTACTGGTCAACATCAGGTCGAGTTTCGATCGGTTAGAGGTCACTGCACTTCGGGTCAACCAACGGATTGAATACAAGTCGATTTCAAGCGTTATTAACACAAGTTGCTGTGAGCGACGATCTTTAGAGACACACACTATATATATGATAACACAAATTACACAGAAAATAAAAATGTGGGCAGAGGTGTCTCTAAATGACGTCTTTCATAAGAAAAACAGTTGTTTTAATTATCTAGAAAAAATAAATACAAACTATGGATGAAAAACTCAGATGTTTGCTGTCGTCCCTCTTTGCGAAAAACCTAGGGCATGTTTTACAAGTTACAGTCGTATAACCGAACGGCGTAAAACTCCATTGCCGAACATCGTCGGAGGTAAAATCCACAACCCCCATCTTTTCAAAGGGGCAACCATTGAATATCATTGAAAGAACTTTTACCTCTAAAAGAAGTAGAAATCATCCTATATCAATGGCAGTAAGCGGTTCTACATCTGATTCTTTTCTAATTGACCCTTTAAACTGAAACTTTTTTATTTTTTCCTTTCCTTGTTTATTATTCTGTGTTGCCAATTAGATGAATTTGGATAATTAGGTATGCTTTCAATTTGAAACTTTACTGCCTTAATATTATAAAGATTTGAAAACTGAAACAAAGAACAGGATTTGAGATATGGGTGATAGTCGTAATATGAATTACCCTTCAAGATTAGCACAATCTATGTTAAAATCTCAACACCCAGAAAAATTGCTGCATGAAAATCAAGGGAATAGTTTCCCAACATACCGTGATCTTCCTTATGTCACTCCTAGAACTAGAATACTATGTGATATAGTTTATAATACCCAAAATTTGGATATTGAAGCTGCTTTGAATAGCAGTGGAATCACTCCTAGTTGTGAGCTCGTCGAGGAAGTCCTTAAGCTGTCTTATGGCAGCCCTGATGGGGCTGTGAGTTTCTTTAGGTGGGCTGGATTGACCTATAAACCGTCCGTCTCGGTTTATTCGTGGAATTTAATGGTTGATTTGCTAGGGAAGAACAACATGTTTGACCAATTGTGGGCTGCTATACGGTCTATGAAAGAGGAGGGGTTGCTATCCCTTGCTACATTTGTGTCAGTTTTTGGGAGCTATTGTGCAGCAGGGAAGTTCGACGATGCAATAATGACGTTTGAGACGATGCATAAGTATGGGATTGAGCCTGATGTGGTTGCTGTGAACTCTTTGTTGAGTGCTATTTGTAGAGAGAAGGATCAAACCAAAAGGGCTTACAATTTTTTTGATAGAATGAAGCTGAAGATTCCGCCTGATGGGGATACCTTTGCTATTTTGTTAGAGGGTTGGGAGAAAGAAGGAAATGTATCGAAGGCTAAGACGACTTTTGGAGAGATGGTGGTTCGTGTTGGTTGGGATGTGAAGAACATGGCTGCTTACACTGCTTTCTTGATGACTCTTGTTCGTGGATCACAGGTTGACGAGGCTGTCAAATTTTTCCGACTTATGAAGGGCAAAGGCTGTTTACCAGGTTTGAAATTCTTTACCAATGCTCTTGATATTCTTGTTAAGAAGAATGATTCAACCCAGGCTGTACCTTTGTGGGAAAACATGGTGGATAGTGGCATAAGGCCTAATTTGATTACATTCAATGCAATGATTGGCCTGCTCTGCAACAACAATGACATAGAGAATGCATTCCGGTTTCTTGACAATATGCCATTCCATGGAGTCTTCCCTGACTCACAAACCTATAATATGATTTTTGAATGTTTGATAAACAACAAGAAGGTTCGTGAAGTGGCCAGCTTTTTCAGAGAGATGACAAAGAATGAATTTCCCCCTACGCTGGCTAATTGTGCTGCAGCTGTCGAGATGCTGTTTGAACGGGATGATCCAGAGACAGGAATTGAGATTTGGAATTCTGTGCTTGTCAATAGGGTTATGCCGATTGACGATTGTGCAAATATACTCCTGTTGGGGCTGTGTACGTTGGGTCGTTTCTCAGAGTTGAAGAGGTTTGCATATGATATGCTAGATCAGAGGATCATTATCTATGAAGTCACAATGCGGAAGTTGCAAAAAGCCTTATATAAAGATGGCCGGAGTGCTAGAGACATTTTTGATAGCCTTGAGAGGAGGTGGAAAGCTTCACTCGCTTAGAGAGGCCTCGTTCATTTGTCTCTTTCTCTTTTTCTCTGGCTCTTCCTGTCTGTCTATTGTTCTGTTATACTATTGAGTAGCATTTGAACTGTTACTCCATATTCTCTGCAGTTGTGATTGATAATGGAAAACCTTTTTTAATAATTATAAGGCTCCTTCTTTTGTTTCATACCTGAAAAACTCATGTTGGATGTGTTTGTCTTATTATCACTTCTACTTCCGTTCATTCATGGACTCTAAAAGGCAACCTTTTCCTTCTGCTTCTTACTCCTGCCTCTCATTTAAATGATATTGTCCTAAGTATACCTTTACATAACGACAAATGATTTTCTCTGTTGATTCTGTAATCACACTTTCCAAAGAAAGTTTGTTATACACTCTTTCTTGTTTCCGGTTCAGTTTTCAGATTCTGGATTGGACTCTTGGCTCTTAGTCCTTTAGTATATATTCTTTGTAGTGGTCAGTCTATTCTGATTTTTGGAATGTCCTGCTCACAACCGACCTCCATGCAATCTTTGTTCAGGATAGAGTTCTTTGTGTGCAATCCTACAGCTGTTCGCTTAGGATTTGGACACTTGGCTCTTAATTTCATCATTTCAAGTCCGGAAGCAGCTTCAATTGATGCAGTAGATGAGGATTACTTTGTGCATGAAACTTACTGAAGATCCTGAAGTTTGGAATGCTCCCATTTTTTTAGATGGCAGTATCAAGTTTGAACTGATGCTTGGCTATGAACTCATTTGTTGATGAACCAATTCAGAGATGCTGCATTACCTGAATTGAAGAATTTTTGTATCCCTATCAATTGAAGCGACCTCACTTCCATTTAGATGTCTGGAAGTCTCTAGTGAACAATTTGCAGGTTTGATTTTTGCTAGGTATTAGGAAAGCCAGATTGCCAATCTGGCACTGAGACGGACAATGGCTGATACTGATTGAAAAGCCTGCTGAACGCGCTACATGAGACCTTCATTGGAAGCAACACCACCTTCTATTAGGTGATATTTGAAACCTTGTCTTTTCAGCTAATTTTCATGTTTTAGCCTTTTAGGCTAAATATATGCCCTCATTGCACCTCTTCCTTGTGATGGTTTATTTTCCAAAATCAGTGGACAATCGCTTGTTCTCGTGTCTTGCAATATTTTAGCGGGACAAAAGTGTAGATCAAGGTAGTGTTGGTTGTTGATAGGGTCAAAGATTTATGGTTATTTGGTTTTGGATTATAATAGATTATATTGAAACGACTCATTAAAACATGTGTTTTTCCTATTAATACCGATGGTCAATTAAAAACGACCATTTTGTTACCACGAGGGTAAGGTTGCGTACACACGACCCTCCAAGCCTCGCCTAGGGGTAGTTAATAACATTGGGGGTAATGGAATGTTGTAGATATTGCCTTCTATGTGATTGCTCTGTGTGTTCATCACTTTGTTGTACATGCTATCTCTGCCTTTAAGCATAGTCTATTGCTGGAAGTCTTTGCATAAATCTGCCAAACATCAATACATTAAGTCCTTTATTTGTGTCCTTGTGGGTGCCAATAATCTCCCCCTCTCCCCTACTGATGATTAACTGTTCTTTAAGATTCCAGAGATTTATTGTTCAGTTGTCTGATCAATAGTCTAGTGTTTTTAGGGGGGCTTGGCACTTTATTTTATGACATTATCTATCTTGAGATTTTTTCCTTGTTGAGTTCACGTTTCATCCAACTACGATGAAGAAATCCTTTGATGTACCTGCACACATTCCACCATGTGTTTGCAGTGGATATTTTAGGGAAGAATACCTTTTATCTGTTCAAGACTGGAAGCCGTCCATAGAGCTTTGCATTTTCTTTAATCGATGATGTGTTGCCTTCAAAGTAATAGGCTGCCAAATTGATCCCAAACCATTTTCTTTTATCTTCATCTTGAACTGACGCTCTTAAGTCAGTTAAATCTCTATTTGTTACCATTTTTTTGTCATTATTCCTTAATGATAGATGGGTTACCATAGTCATCAATTGGTATTCGGTAGAGTAAAGATTCAGCGACATTTTGTCAATATTTGTCTGAGTTGAATAGCTAAATTGCTATGGCATTATGGTATTGTAGCTTTGCATTTTCTGTTTCTATGTTTTTTTGCACGAGTGGTTGCCTGCGTGCATATCTTTGCTTGGAGTCTCTATAAAGATTGATGATAACTTAGAAGATGCATTTGCGATGGACCTTGAGGTGGATTTATCTTTCTTTTTTCCGTCGTCTCCTTTGTTTCTTTACATAGGTGAAGCCGTGAAGGTACATATTGTTTTCGTCCCCTTCAAAGCCTTTGTTAAATGAAGCTCTAAACCGGACAAGGTTGAAGTTTTGCTGTACTACTAGCAGTTCTCAATACACTATTAATTCTTCAGTTAACCGACTGTTGTCCCTCACAATTGCCGTTTGACTATGGGCAAACCGATGAAGTTGCTGAGACAGTGAAGGAAGCAGTGATAAGAACGGATAATTTTCCGTTATCAAAATTTCTAAAACTGATTTTGGAATACATCTTTCAGCTTTGTCGTCATTCGTCAGCTCAGCTCGTAATGGCGAAGGAATGTTGGGTAAGGCAATGTCAGCTTGTCTTTGAGCTTTTTCTGGATACTAGATTTGTGATCCATTTCCAGAGAGAAGACGGTATGGGAGTGATATTGACCATCCATACTATACAAAGATTTTCAATGCCTTCGAGAAACAATGTACTTCGTACTGTATGGAATTTCGATATTGGGTCGAGGGATAAGGATATATGTGAATGGTCATTGAAATTGATTTTCTCTGTTGTCGATTAATAGTAAAGACGTGGTAACTGTCGGAGTCTATTTGGATTTAAGAATTATTTTGTTTAATCAAGAGTTTAGTTTTGTCTTAATTGGAGTAAATGTATTTTTTCAGATTAGGTCTTGAAATTCGATTCTCACAATTTGGTTTTATCACAATTCTCATTCCCACTTTCCAAACAACCACTAGAAAAATACAAATTTTTGGAGAATATTATAAGATTTTGTGTTTTCAAACATTTAGAAGAAAAATTCACACCAAGATAAGAAAGTGTCACACTCTTATTTCAATTCAAAGTCACTCTCAATATAACTCAGGATATAGGAATGGGTGATTTTATAATAATTGGTTTTATTAAATATTTAAATTTTTACAAGCAATGTTAGAATTAAGAAAAATAGAATTTTTAAATAATAAATTTATTATTTTATTGAATAATAGATTTAATAAAGAAACATTAAGGGCTATAAACATAAAAAAAATATAAAAAGAAAGTAAGTGGAAAAAAATTTAGAGTCCACGACTAATATAAAAATATTTTTATAAAGTTAGTGAAATACAGGTGAGGACTATCAGAATTATAAAAATATTAAAAATAAAGTCAATAAAAAATACTTCCTCCGTTCCATATTAGTTGCACCATTTGCTTTTTCACACTCCCCAATGTACGAATTGAATCTTTAATATCTCTAATTATACATATCGAAAAATTATAAAACCTCAAAATTAATAAATTTTGAATCAAGACGATTCAAACAAGATCTCATATGACTATGTTTTAACTTTTAGATTATTGACAATATAAAAGTCAATTTGCTTAATGAATAGTACCGCAGTTAACAATGTTGCAACTAAAAAAGAACGGAGGAAGTATGTGGAAATATAAGTATCATTAAGTATCAAAATGAGAATGAATAATGTTTTTTTATCCAAAATTTGTGATATAATAATAAGATTTTTTATTAAAACAACTAAAAAATAACAAACGAGAACTTTTTTAAAGAACGGAGTAGGGATTATTACTTAAAAAGTAAGATTATTAACGTTAAATATGTATTAATTTATGTTTTAAATTTATTTTAAGGACATTTGCTATTTTAAAATATTTTAATCATTTTTAATTACTAAGAACTACAAATATTTAAACTATTATATTAAAATATAAACAAGATTATAGTGATTCACTCTAAAAAGCATATTTCACAAATTATTATATGAGACGGTCTTACCCAAGTGAGACTCACTCCACACTTGAGTTTAATAATCTCACCTAGAGACTTGTATCTCATAGCGTAAGATCGATGGTGCCCAAATGTGGTGTTTCGTCCAATGATGTTCAACTCTTTCAGTTCTTCTCTGGCATTCTACAAATTGCTCAGACTCGCCATTTTAAGGTCCTCCTTCGTCAATTCTCTTCTCTTTAATCTTTTCACATTATACATCTTCCTAATCCCCTGCCTTTTTATGCCTATTCATTTTGCTTACATCGATTATCCTTGATTAATTGTTGTTCGTCAATTGCACCATTAATTTACTGAAATTATTCAATCCATGATATTTTTATTTTAATGAAATCAATTAGTAGCATTTTCAAATGATATGAACAAATAAACGGGGTTTACTACCTAGTACTAAAATACCCTTGATGTATTATTATGTGGGTAAACAACACTTTTTTGTTGTCTTTTGATCGATTCTGTGTTTCATTCAATGGGTAGGTTTTAGTTTGTCTTTCTATTGCTCTTACATAGGATGATAGAAAAGTAGCTATGATTTTATGAAATAAGTGTTGAAGTATTAGTAAGTAACTTGTGCTATATAGGTAGAATTTTAAGCAGCACTTTCAGTTTGTAGATTATGAATTGGTTTACCAAGATTGAGGATCCTAGAAATGGTACATAGATTTTTTCCCAACAAACTACTTCTGCTAAGGTGTTCTGCACAAAATCCATGGAAAAGGGAGAAAGTGGATAATTTAATGGGAAATGTAGATGGGTCATACATATACTTTGAGTAATTATCAATTTTAATTTAAAAGAGAGAAATAAATTGTAGATTTTAGCCAAGTTTTGTAGGTGGGCCATGTCTAAAAGTATTAATGTAGCAAATCATGCCGTATATGTAGCAAAATCAAGGGGACACAACAAAAACCACCTCTAACAATACAACAATTCTGTGGTAGTTAGCTGCATTCATCCCCTACATATACATAGCACTAAAGCTGTAGATTAACTTTATCTATTGATTATACTTTCAAGTATATTGAAAAATTGCAAAATGATTGAGATCGAAACTCAAAAGTACTTTTGGGGGATCACACGCCTGTTTCTTATTCAGTGGAGTGATTTCTAGTTCATTTAAGACTACAACAAATGTAGAAGCGTTCTTGGGAGAATGTTTATTGTTTATTCATTTCACTAGAGCAAACAAGTTATTTTGTACTTGTGATGACAAAGAATGCCAAGCGCTAAGTCATTCACTGGTATCGTGTGTATACCTATATTTGTAGTTCCTAATGTCTCTCTTAGGCAATGAAATTTCCTAATATTTATATTGCTGCTCTAATTTCCATTTTAACTATGATAACTGAAGTTACTACTATTAGGTGACTAAATTAATTCACTTTCAAAAGTAGAAAATACATTTCTCCTGTTTTTAGATAAAATTTTTGTTGAGTAAATGATGACTCCAACTGGAAGATGAATTCAAAGGTCCAAGAGAAGTGCGCGGGGAGCGGAGTTTGCTGCGGGGCGCGGATCGTGCACTTGTTCTGATGCGCGGGGTGCGGAAAAGGCCGCGGGGCGCGGGCTGCACACTGTTTCCATTTGCGGCTCGTGTAGTATTAGGCGGCTCACGGGATGGCGGTTTCTTGTTGCGGGAATCAGTTTTTCCTTCTTTCTTGGGCTGGGTATTTGTTTTATTATGTAATAACTTCCTTTATTTGGGTAATTACTATAAGTACTCCCATTTAGGGTTAGGGCATAATTAATCTTAATATTTGAGAGAGATCACAAGAGAGCCATTATTCTTTGTGATTGAGAGGTTGATTCATCTTGTAAATCTTTGCGGTTCATAGTGAAATTATTTGATCTCACTGCCAGTGGACGTAGCTATCACATTGATAGTGAACCACGTTAAATTTCTTGTGTCTTTTCTTATTGTTTGTTTTTAATCTTTATTGTTTCATTATTGTTTTACGATCTTTGCTTCCGCTGTCGCACAATAATTGTTGGTCTTTCTATGCTGTAGTTCCTTTTGGTGAGGGGGTATGTTTATTAACCGTATTCTAAGTGCGTTTCTTGCTTGGTGGTGAACTGGTGATGGTTGTTCTTACATAGCCCTTATGCAATTTACAACAATTTTCAAATTGCAATCGAAGGAGTAGATAAGAATAAGGATTGTTAGAATCAATGTTTTAGTGACGTATTATGGAAACAAAATAAACTTGTTCAGTTACATAATGACTACTTTATAACATATTTTGAGCTTACTGTTCCACGAAACCCTATTACATAACCCATGATTCAAAATCATTAAAGAAAATCTAGAACCTATATACATTTGTTGCTGGTTTGGTTACAGGCATGGTTTTTAGATCAGTTTGGAGTTCTTCATGATGGCAAAAAGCCATACCCAGGTGCTATTTCAACAGGTACGTAATAATTAATTAATTATTACTTTACTTACTTATAAGCATGTTGTACGCAAGTTTGTGGGTCCGCTTGTTCATTATAGCTAAGTTGGTCGTTACTTTGATGCTGAAATGCACTTCTTTTGTAACAGTGGAAATGCTAGCAAAAACTGGAGCTAAGATGGTTATTATAAGTAACTCATCAAGAAGAGCATCCGTAACAAGTGAGAAAATGAGAAACCTAGGATTTGATCCTTCTCTTTTTCTAGGTTCCATCACCAGTGGAGAATTGACGCATCAATACCTGGAAAGGTTGAGTATCTTTAATTTTGTGGTAAAACCTTTCTCTTGGCGTCTTATATAGATATACTGTGCCATCTCCAACTTTTTTGAATCCAGAGTGAGAGTTACATGTGGGCCCCTGTTAACAAGCATCAAGACCATAACCATCTAATTGCCAAAAATAATAATAACAATCTTATTTAGCAGACAAGACAATGCACTACCCCAAGCCATTTAAGCTACAACTTTTTAATATACCACTTAAGCGTGAAGGTTGAGTTTGGCAGCAATTACATGTTTTAGTATTACTGACTTACAAATGAATAGCTTAAACATTTTCTATAGATTATTTCAAAAAATAAATAGAAGTTCAACATAACTTAAAAGGCAGAATATAGTGTATGCTCAGTATGTTGTTTTGATGTTTGCCAATATATTGCTGTGATCACCGGAGCAATCATAGCTATCTTCACTTTTTCATCGTTGGCATTCTCATGATTTCCTAAATCTCACATGTAATTGTCTAAAATGGTAATCTTTGTTACATCTCAAATGGTGGAATGAATTTATTCCACCCAAAATCAAATTTCCTATTAAAATTTACAGGAAAACGTTTTGAGATTAAATTTTGAAAATGATTGATTTAATGAGGTTGTATTATCGTTTATTTATTCAAGTGGTTTTGCTAGTAAATAACTTCAACTAAGAGTCATGACTATTAGCATATACTAGTATCTTGGCTCTTATGCATTCAAAGGGAAATCATGCATGACCAAAGTGCTTTTATGATCTTTGTAGAATTTAGTGCTTTGATGGTTTCATAGTTACTTTGTAACAAAAGCTTTAGAAGCGAAAACACACAAATGTTTATTTTAAAAAATAAAAATTGTGGACAAAACACTTTTATTTTTCATGTTCGTGTACAATGGCCACATTGACCATATTTCCGGGTAACATAGCTGAAGAGCAGTCCTCGAAATGGAAAGACATCCATGGTCTTGTGCCATGCCGGTCATCTATGTATCACTCTAATTGTTTGTTTTGGGTATTCCTGTATTATTAGTTGAAGCATCATTACATAGATGCATGTCTTTTGAAGCTTCCTGTATAGAGCATCCTCAACTATATTACCAATAAAGTCAGACACTCAATCTTATACATTGGAGTTTTAAGCTCTTACAAGAAATACGTCTGGGGTTTATACTTGAACATGTCAAGCAACTTTCAATGTATTCTTCTCATTTACACTAAAGTCAATAAGTCATGCATGAAGAAAATGAGATGTGTTACAATGCTAGAGTACTGTCAAATTTTTTCAAGGTTTATAGATAAAGAAAGGTTTTTGTGCTCCGCAATGCATGGTGCTGTGCTTCTGGTCTCTGCATGCCTTTTAAGAATTTTCTGGCTTAGGCATCTTGTACAAGTTATCTTTATCATTATTTTGATAAATTCTAGGATGGTTTGTGACTAAAAATGGCATTGAGTAATGGAATGTTGTAGTAATGGTTTTTAAATTCATTGATTGTTGATCAGTCATGACTATATTGCTATACTTACCCTCTTGTCTATGTCTATTAGAATTGCCCTCTGATGTCTCAACTATTGCTTGAAGGTTACTGTCTTTTTGTCCTTGTGGACAGGAGAGATGATCCTTGGTTTGCAGCACTTGGAAGATCATGCATCCACATAACTTGGAGTGACAGGGGTGCAATATCTCTTGATGTATGGTATTTGTTTATTCATCTATCTCTGCCCCTTCCCTAGTGCTGATCCAGAAGACATGCCTTGTGTGGCTCTTTCTAGCCAGTACTTCTGTTCTGGCCCGCATAGTTTGCCTTTTTCCGATGATAAGCCCTATTGTAAACGATAACATTTTAGTATGCATGGTTTGGAGGGTCAGATGTTTGCATCCTTATTAGTGTAAAAGCAAAGACATTTCTGATTGATATTTGACCCTTGATAGCAAACATCGTATGCAACTTCACATGTATAAGAAGTGTAGATGTTTTAATCAGCCATTTATATATATTCTATTATCACCCAGAATTGAAAAACTATAAATCCTATGCTCCATCAAAAATGGATAATGATTAGCTTTGAAACAATTTTTTTATTTTTGAAAAAGAAAAATTGACTTGTAGTTTTGAAAATTTTGAGGCAAATTTCTGTTTTTTCTTGCTCAAATAGATGTTTTCTTTCTCTCACTTGAATAATGTAATCTAATTACCATATATTTATGATACAAAGGTAGAATACAGTTAATGCCACTAATGTTTCTTGGGAAATTCTCAATCTCCACCGCATATATTTGATATTTGTTGTAAATCGTAACAAGATTCCCTTCTAGAATGAACTCCTAACAAACTGCTTTTGCATCATCACAATTCATAACAAACCATTAGTTCTCATTCTGAGCTGGCATGTTGAGTCATTACATTTTGATGAAAAACTCTTGGGGAAAATGAAGATTTTTAAATGTTTCTTTCAAACTTTGAAAAAATCCTTGCAAAAGGATGGAAAACACTTTTACTCCCAACCTTTTCTTTCCAAGTCCCTTGTCAAACAAAACAATGGAAAATGGGGAAAACGGCTTACCAAGAAAGCGGTTTCCACCAAACTAAACACCTCCTTAGGGCTGGATTTTAGGTCCTAGCTCTTTTCACTCACTTCTCAAAACAGCTCAAAGCACAAATTTGAAAGGTTTTCAGTGTGCTAAGTTGTTTCCTGTCTGCTGCTTAAACAGGGTCTAGACCTGAAAGTTGTGGATAAGGTAGATGAAGCTGAATTTATTTTGGCCCATGGCACTGAAGCTCTGGGACTTTCTTCTGGATCTGTTATTCCGAAAAAACTGGAGGAACTTGAAAAGATTTTGGAAGAATGTGCGCTAAGAAAAATCCCCATGGTGGTGGCCAATCCTGATTATGTGACTGTTGAAGCCAGAGCTCTTCGAGTTATGCCTGGTAAGCGTTTTTTGGCATGTGTTGAACGTTTTTATAATGACTTTCCCAAGCATTCACTTTCAACTTGAGCTGTGTATAACCTTGGATCACTCTGAATATCTTGTTTCTTGTACAAATATCTATCATAGGAACTCTAGCAGCAAAATATGAACAACTTGGCGGAGAAGTCAAATGGATGGGAAAGCCTGGAAAGGTAAAGGCGTGAATTTTTCTATCTTTACTAATTTTTTCACTACTAGAGGCTCCTTTTAATTCAATCCAAATGAATTTATAATTGTAGATCAGTTTTCTTTTGTTTGGTTGTTTGCAACAACCATGAAACGAAGTAGAAATATGGGAATAACGTTGCAGGAATCTCTCTTTCTGAGGATCTTTCTTGAGTCGATGGACTCTTTGGCCACATCCTCCTTTATGGGTATGGATTGCCGTCTTCCTTCCCTCCCCAGACCCTGATCATGATTCCTTTGAGCAAGATACACCGAGTATGATGATGATGAAGAATTCTCCTAACAAACACTAATATTTTGTAGCTTGACTGCTTGAGCAATTGTCATTCTGAAAGATTAGAATCATGAGACCCTCAGTTTACATTTTTTGACAGTCTTTGCAAGCCCCTCTATTACTCCAATAGTCCTTATATAACAAGTCCTCTCATCATCTTGCAGCATTATTCAATATACAGTTTTTATACGTAAACCATAAGATGTCCCTGGCCTCCTCTTGCTGTCTGATGACACATTCGCCTCATCAATCCTGATGTAATTTGGCATCTTCCCTTAGTTAAGAACTTAAATCGCTCGATTATTACTTTATAATTAAACCGAAATGAATGATCCAGCAATGTTTGTCTTAAAAAATTTCTTGTACTGGTTCTGAACTAATATACGATGCATGGAATATGATTGGACAGATAATCTATGAATCGGCCATGGCCATGGCAGGAGTTGAATCTACGGAATGCATTGCTGTTGGAGATTCACTGCACCATGACATCAAGGGCGCAAATCTAGCAGGAATACAGTCTGCATTCATTACTGGAGGCATCCATGCTGATGAACTTGGACTCGATCAATTCGGTCAAGTAGCTGAAGCATCAAAAGTAGAAGATCTTGCATCAAAATGTGGTTCGTATCCAACTTTTGTCTTGCCTGCTTTCGAATGGTAAGAACGTGACACAGAAGAACGAGTATTTATCGAATTATTGAGGTTCGTTGTGATTATGAAGCTACTTGAATGTTGAGAATTCCTTTTTTGGTGGGAAATGAGGACAATGCCTTGATTGTTGAGATGATTTTGTGTAAATAATGGCATTGCCCTAGTACTTTGATTTTGAGTAAATAATAAGGATGAAAAAATGAATGAACGAGTTCAACACCTCTTACATCTTATTCGTACTCAATCCACTTAAAATATTCATACCTGTTACCTACTCTTTTACACAAGGTGGGTATATTTCGAAACCATCATTGCCCATCTCTCTATTTTTCTGATTTTGGCTTATCTATTTTAGTTTATTTCATCGAGTTTGCTCCATTATTTTATTTTTAAACATACCATACATATATTATCTCAATAAAATTAATACTTTTTTTATTTTCTACATTAAAATCTATAGTTATCTATTAAAACATAGTTATCCACTCACTTTCTTAATTTTTATGTCCTCCTCCTGATGATCAAATCTCAATGAGATGTGAGTCACACTGATAAATGATTGAACATCCAAACGCCAGTTCTTTTCACTAGATAAAGTTAAAGCTACAAAACATACTTCTAATATCAAAATAAGAGATATTTAAAACATATCAGACGATTCTATATTCTCTTGATTTTGTAATACCCCACTTTGATCCGACTTAAAAATGAATTAAAACTATGTAAAACTCAAAATAAACACAAGATTGGATTTTTAACCGACTCAAAACATCTCACAACTCTAAAAGTAATCCTATTACTTTTATGTCTAGATATTTCTCCTAAAACCCAATACTAAAATAGGTAGTACAATAATAGCAATCAAATAGAAGTACTTTTAAACAAAAAATCTAGGATCAAAAAACATAAACCTCTAAAAAGATTCCTAATAACCAACATATAAAATTCAAAAGCTCTAAAACACAAACAATCTCAAAACACCCTACTCCTTAAACACAAACTTTAACTTGAGGAAAAGAAGATACCAAAACCTTCCCTACCAATTAAAACCAAGAACCTTCAAAAATGTCTTCCCTTCCCTTCCCTTCCATTCCCTCTATCTTACTTTCCCTTCATCCCAAAACCATGTCACATACCCTACAAAAACTAGCCCATCACCCTTAAATTCTAATAAAACTTTGGCTTAATGCCGAATTCTACCCAAACCTACCCTAATTCCCTATCCATCAACATCATCGTCAGCATCATACCCAGTATATCCCGCTCACTAATTCTTCTTCATCAATGCCAAGATCACTAGCCGGGCCGCACCAACGCCGAACCCACCCATTAATATGGTGTGCTGCTATAATCTGCACAATCTGCACCATTATAGTCATTATTACTGGCATTGTAGTGTTTGTTGGGTACTTAGCAACCCACCCAAAAATCCCAATTTTAAACATCATAAATGCCCATCTTGATAGATTTGAGTATACTCAAGCTGGGGTTCTTAATACTGAGCTTACTATTTGGTTTAAAGCTGAAAATGATAATCTTAAAGCTCATGCTAGTTTTTCTGATTTTATTTATGAATTGAAATTTCATGGGATTAAGATTGCTACATTGAAAAATTGGGATTTTAAGGTTGATAAAAACAATAGTAAGACTTTTGTGTATGATGTTAAATCAGAATCAATACCATTGAATCCTGATATGATGGATATTGTTTATCTTTCCATGACTAGAGATAAAATTATGTTTGATTTGAAAGGGCATACAAGAGCAAGATGGAAAGTGGGTCCCATTAAATCTGTTAATTTCTGGTTGATTATGAGTTGTGATCTTCAATTTCATATGGATGGAAGTAGTATTGATTTTCATTCTTGTTCATCTAAGCATAAATAATTTTTTTTTTAAATACGGGTTAGCCTAATAGTTGAGGGTTTATGCTCATTCATACGTTAAAGATTAATTTCATTTATTTCTTGTCTGTAGAGATTCTCGAGCTTAATTGAATAAAAGAATAGTTTTTTTCTTTTAGATTTAGTTTATTCTTTTGAGGAATTTGTATAGACAAATGAAAAAGAAAAAGTTTTAGTTTGGTACAAGTGGGTATACTTTGTATACATCTCTGGGCTTAATTGAATTTAGATAGATTATTGTTGGATGACTTGATTCACACTTTCTGCTTTATTTTCCATCTGGGTTTCTTTCTTTTTGTTTGAGCATTATTCCCTATTATTATTATTATTATTATTATTGCTTATAATTTTCAAATATTATATTGTTTGAGATTGAGATATATTCTCTCCATTGTTAGAGCTTTTGTGATTAATTGTGCAAATTTGAGGAATGGAGGTTGATCAAAAGTGCATTTCACTTTATTACATTTCTTACTAATTTCTCAAACCATCTAAGGTGGTGTTTGCTCAACTGATTTTTATTCCTCCATTGATTTTTACTGATTGAAACTGGTTAATACTATTTATTTTTACCGGCTTATTTATTTAAACTGAACTAAAAAGGGCTAATACGGCTGTAGTCTAATCATATTGTATCCCGCTACCTCACATTAAAACCCTTTAAATTAAAAATCTGAACACAACACATATCCCCTTCATGCTTTGTGCGAATTAAGTATTTCAATAGAAATGATAGGTGAATGAAATTCAATCTCATAACCTTTTGTCACGTTAACATTTGAATTCATGTCAAGAATAACTCAACCGTAAGTAGTTAAGTCAAAGATCAACTCAACCACAAGGAATTAAGATGACTTATTATAGCCTTAAAATATACTCCTTTTTTATTGTCCACTTTTCTTAGTTGATTAGTTCACCCAAATTGTCCACTTTCTATTTTTGGTAAAGATTTTTTTTACCTAAATATCCTATGTTCACACTAGTATAGACCATAATACCTCCACTTATATTATTTAAAATACCTCAACTACCACCTTTATAATTATTATAGTCATTTAAAATACTTCAACTATCACTTTCTTAATATGCGTGTCCAGGGGCGAAACCAAAAAGATAAACAAGGGCTGTCCACACCGAATTTTCATTTTACATTGTGTTCAAAAAACTACATTAATCAATAATTCATTTTACATTGTGTTCAAAAAATTACATTAAAAAATCATCAATCCACTATAAATTTCAACCTAATGCAAACAAGTAATTTCAACCTAAAATAATAAACTTAAGAAAATAAGAAGCTAATAAAGCCTGATTTGATTAATCAATTTCACTAAACAAATAACTTCAGTATTTAATTAATAATTTTTTATAAAAAAAAAAAAGAAAATTAGAATTGAAACTCACTAAAGATGGAACCGTGGAGGGAATTCACTAATTATCTAAAGATGAAACCAACTAAAACAAGGAATCAATCACTAATTGTCTAATTTAGAAACTACTACTCAAACAAACTTGAATTTGAAGTGATTCGTAATTCATATTTCATACCTGCGGTCTGCGATACAGAGGAGACAATAAACTGCCAAAGAAATCGAGAGTGGGCAATCATCGGCCGGTGGTGGCGTGGTGCAGACGAAAAGATGGAACCGTGGAGGCAGGAGGGAAAATGGAAGTCAGGTTAGGGTTTTTCTTTTCAAAGATTGATGAAAGCAAATGGGGAATTCAAAAGAAAAATGTGGTAAGGAGGTTTCGAACCTATAATGTCCAGCTTATAGTATAAGTACCTTACCAACTGATCACATCATACTCTTGTTCTATACTTGTTTTTTGTCAAAATTTAAGTGTTGTCCATTGCCTACCCGGATACCCTATTGATTCCGCTCCTGTGCGTGTCCAATCCAAAGTGGACAATAATTTTAGAGTGGAGAGACTATTATATACTCTATCAGACATCTGTCGGAGCCACCTGCTGCCATAGAGTAATATTTATGATATGAAGGGCATCTAAATTTAAAATTATTACTTTTTTATTAATGCCTATACAAACAATTAAAATAGAATTATCAATTTTCTTTTAGTTTCATTTATTTTGTGGATATATTAACACACTATAAATAAAAATGAGTTACTCTTTTTATTCTTTTGATAAAGTTCTCATATATTTAAATTTTAAGACGTAAAGTGCAAACTTGGTGGGAAAGAAGAGGTAATAATCAATTGTAGTCGACTGATACTGGATATATGGGTGGGAAATTATTAGTTTTTAAACATGATGTAGGACAAGTAGCAAAGTGAAATGTCGCAATTCGCAAAATTGCACGAGACTTCTTTCCTTTCTTCTTTCAGTTTGGACCAGATACTTCCTCTAATTTATTAATATTATAATAATAATATTGTTCTATTTGCTTGTTTTATACTCCTTTAAATTTACGTCAATTGTCTCATTTTGTATTTTAACCTATTAAAATTGGTGTTTTAACCTATTTAAATTGGTGTATAAAGTTATTTAACTTGGTTTTATGTGATGCTTAAATTGGTATTTTAAATGCTTATAATGTTTTAGTGTCATAGTACGATGAAGTTGATATTTTAACCTATTGCAAGTGGTGTTTTTACCTGTTTAAGTTGGTATTTTAACCTTTTAAAGTTGGTGTTTTAGCCTATTAAAGTTTGTATTTTAACCTATTGGAGTCGTTGTTTTAACATGTTTAAGTTGGTGTTTTAACCTATTGGAGTTGGTAGTTTGTCACATTGAAGTTGTTTTTTGGTATTTTAATCTATTTAAGTTAGTGTTTGATGTTGCTTAAGTTGGTACTTTAACCTATTTACATTGGTATTTTAACCTATTAAAGTTGTTATTTCAACCTGTTTAAGTTGATATTTTATGCTGCTTATGTTGGTATTTTAACCTACTTAAGTTGTTGTTTTGATCTATAGAATAGAACTGTTCACGGGTGGGCTTGGGCAGTTAGCGAACCGGATAATACCTATAAAATCTACCCGTGGGCTCAAATATTCAAAAGCCCGCCCGTATTTGCGGGCATATTTTTTTTGCTACACGCCCATTTTTAAAACTGGCAGGACCCGCGGGTAGATGTGTATAATTCTTATATAAAAATTTAAAATATGATACGAATTATAAAGTTAAGTTTTAGACGGGTAGACGGATATTTCTTATATTCAAAAATTGTACTTATAAAAAAACATTCATGTTTTACTAAATCAACAAGTTCTAACAAACTAATACTTCACCAAATTAAACTATAAACTTAAATTTGACGTCTAAGAAAGCTAGGTAATCATAATGGCTACAAGACATAGGTAGCAGACTAACGGTAATAAAGTTGGGTATGAATAGCAATAATAAACACAAATTCTTTAATATTTTAATATATATAAGTTTATTTTTAGGATCGTACAATTTAACAATTCGATCCTAACTTCTAAGCGATTATAATTAGAATCTCGATTCCAACTAATTGTTACTTCTAATTAATACCAATTTTTATTAAAGGTCATTGATTGATCATTATACATCACAACATCATTAGTAGATAGTACACCGAAAACGCCATTAAAAGGAGATAGGTGATGTGAGACGCGTAGATTGGAAGGCGTATTTTGCCGGTACCTACCCGCCATGCTTATCTGTACTTGTCATCACACGTGTCTCCCATGGCGTCGCTATTCTGCCACCATTCCACTCTTTTCCTCACTCCAAATTCCAATAACCATTGTCTTTCTAAGTCTTCTCACCGCTTTCATTTCTGCAACTGTCAGTTGAACTTCCCATTATCCTCTCACCGTATAGGTTATCTCGCTTTCTCTATTCCTCAACTTTCATTCCTTTATTTTCTGCATTTTCTGCATTCATCTTTTGTTTATCGCTCTGCTCTTCCTATACATTTTAGTTTTCTCTAATTTTAATTGTATTGTGGTTTGTGGATTCTGTATTTTGACGTCTGAAAAATCAATTGAATTTTGATAAATTAGAAATTGGAAGTTTCAATTGTTAATTGGTGAATTTTAATCTGATTTAGATAGATAAGTTTAAATTTTTCACGAAAATGCAATTCTTTAACTTGATAAGGGTTTATAATTTGATACCGAATCCTTTCAGCTCTTTTATTCCAACTGAAGAGCTATAAATATACTACATTAGTTGATGCAACAGCCAACAGCATACTAATATCCTAATATTAAGTATTATAACCAAGAGGTTGTTTCCAATTGATTTTTGTCAGTGAATGGTCGTATCCAACCTTACTTTAATATTCAAGCTATAGTTATTAGTTTATACTTCATGGATTATGTTTTTTTATGCATTATTACAAAGACTATTTACATAATCTATCTTTTAATTTCCATTGCATGAATGTGGTAACAGCATTCTTATCATCATGGTCTATCGATGTTGGGGAGACTTTGACTGTTCTGCATCAGAGATTTCTGGCTGTTATGAAAGTATTTAGTAGGGATTGATATCAAATGGTGGTAGTGATCAATGAAAATGATTTCTATTGTGGATTTTCATAATGAGTTCATTGTATCAAGGAACCATTTGAACCAAAAGCTTTATGCTGATGGTTGCCTTAGAATATATTCTATACTGTAGATCACATGAGAGCCATTTGGTCCGACACATGTCTCTATCATACCCGGTGCTAAATATTTCACAAAATTTGAAACTGTGACCTCTCGTCTGATTGCATGTTGACTTCAACACCATGTCAAGAAGCAACTTACGCAAAAACTTAAGCCAGTGATTGAGGTCCCATGATGTTGTTTTATACTCTAATATTGTAATGAAGCTTCAATTTTGTAAACTTGTGGTTTCTTCATAATTTTCCTATTGTCATCTTTCCTAGTCGTAATAGATAATGATTGGATGAAATTTTTGAAGAATTTTTTATGTGCAAGACAAAATGATCACAACCTTGTCAGTTGTCAGCTAGTGTTCCTAGTGAATAGTTCATTACCATTTCTATTATTTGATACCATTAACTAGTTTGTTCATTCTATTTGTCCATGATTTCTTTGAGCTGGTTCTTTTTATCATTTAATCTTTTTTGACAAAGTGACCTTAACATGTGAAGGTTTTCTCATAGAAAATCACTCATAATGAATTGATTGCACTATTTCAAAAATCAATGTGTATCGAAATTGAATGGTGATAAGTTAATTGATTGACACAATTTTGTGATTTGATTAGCTATGTGATTTATTATGAATTCTTATAATATTCCAAGACATGGCTTTAAGCTCTTTGCGCATTCCCCGTAATAAATCATATGCGCTTCTTATTTATCTCATCAAGTGGCAAATGAGGTTTGATTCCAAAGATCAATTGGAAGCAACCTTTGTTTTGACCCCCAAATCTAGTATAGATTGTAGCCGCTTAATGGCATTGGGGTATTAGATTGAAACTTTATTTCTGCGTTTTCTCCAATATCTTTATCCTTTGCCCTCTAGATTGTAATAGAAAAGTTTTGATCTTTATGTTTGTCCCACAAAATCCATGACAGGAATTGATTAACTCCTTTATGTTATTGTATAAGTTCTTGTTAAGGATACGGTATAGTATATGATCTATTTGTTTCCTTTGGTGTTGGTGATCTGTAAATGTGGTAGGAAAGCAAAGCCATATCAGTGCCTTGTTCATTCCTGTTATTGAAGAGTTTTCTACTCCAAATCCAGTTAAATGTCTATTTTTCAGCGAATGTTACTCTTTTCCGATCCTTTCTCCATTCTCACCTTTTTCCTCCGATTTTTTTTGGAAGCTCCAGACATGTAATACGGAGACTCAGGACCTGCTGGTGAAGTTGGTTGGTTCAGTTTACATGCAACCGCTTACGTTAATTTTCCACGCTGAAGCTCATGTTCTTACTTGCTATAAGGAGCCTTTGGTTCGCGATTGTTACTTGGATGCAGCTTTTTGGAGCTGTAGTTAGCTGGCACACAAATATGTGTTGGCGTTTTATTCTGTGGACAGTGAGCATCACAACTTTCCCTATAAGAGCTTGGTATGCACTCCGAAGGGAAAAAATGGTAGACCTTCTCTAGATTTCTATCTGTTGTTAAACTTCTTGTTCATTGTTCCCCAGTTTTTAAATGTCTGTTAGTAGCATATAGATGCCCTGCAGTTCTATATTCCTTAGCTTCATATATGTCAAATGCTTATTTGATTTGTTGAAATATTGGCTATTTTACACAGTTCATAGAATAAACTCTTTCTTATAATGTGTTTAACCAGTCAACGGAACGTGCTCGGTAATAGTGCAACATTGTATGTTATGATGAGTTTGGTATGTTTGGGTGTTCATACTTATTCTATGGGTACTAAGAATAATTTTCTATGTAAATTTAGGGTCACAAACTTGATAAAAGTTTGCCATCATTGCTATAGTAGAGCATGATATTCTTGGCTTTTAACAATTGCTCAAAAAGTTTTGTGAATGACCTATAAGGCTATAACAATGGTGAAGAACAAACAAGAACAAAATGCGCAAAGAACACAAAAAAACAGAGCACAACAACAGTGGACCAAAAACACAAGATATATGAGGTATAAAAACAAGTTTCTTATCATTAATGTATCAACATACATCAATGACTCAATTCACACAAGCCTTGAGAACACTCTCTCAAGGTAAAGATTGAACCTTTAATGTCAACCTCACACAAACATGCAAATACAAGATGAACTCTTATGGTTGAAAGTTGAAACCCTAGTTGCCTCACTTGTGTTGCCTCTCTCAATACCCTAATGATGCTCTAAGACCCTCTTTTATAGTTCCATAACATATTAGGAAGCCTTAGGACAAAACCCCCTAAAGCCCACTACAAACTGAGAACAAAACAGAAAACTCGTGTTTTTGGGTGTTGTGGCCCGCTCGACTAGGTCGAGTGGGGTTTTAGAAGCTACTGGATTGAATCTGTTGCATTGCTCGACCGAGCCATTGAGCTCGACCATTCGAGCAACCCTTTCTTTGGCATTCCCTTGCTATTATCAAAGCATATCATGCCATCCTCAATGATCACTTCATCAAGTGATCCAAACTTCAATCCTCCATAACTCATGACACTCACATCTTCACTCTCAAAAGTGCAAGATAGTGCATGAGCTATATGGTGATCAAACTCTTCACCAATGGCTTGAGATTTGGGACTTGGCACAGCAAAAAAGCTTGAAGAAGTGTAGTGTTTACAGTTGTAATCAAAATTCTTATATTGTCCATATGAAGTTGGTGATGAGATCATCTATTATATATACCCTCCAGACTAGACATGATGCAAGTTTCCACGAAAGAATGAACATCTATTTTGAATTTGTTCGAAATAAGCTTGTTGGGGACTTTTTCCGCGCTAATTTGACATAATTTCAATTGTAGAAAGCAAGTGATTTAAAGAATCTTCTAATTATGAAAGTGAGGATGCACGACAATATCAACCTTGCCCCATAGTCCGATATTACTAGACTACTAGTACTGCTCTAATAAGCCTTGAAGTGACATTGTGTCTTTGCCTCTTGAGGTTATTACAGTGGTGATATGAGTGCTATGAACCATTTAGTAATGGTAAAGAATCTCTAGCATATGAAAATTTTTTGTTGATAATAAAGAGCCTGAACATTTAGAAAAACATTTCGGGTATGATTGAAAACCCTTCTCTTTTTTCACTGAATTCTAGTCCTTGAAATTACCAATGGATACTTTACCACCTTAGGGTCTTGCATAGAATCTGAAGCAATATGCAAGTGGAGAATATGAGCAGGGTATGAATATGAAAAGTGGAAGAGTTTGTGTTAGAATATGCTTCTTGATGACATGGTGTACAGATTGATTAACTTGGTCCCAATGTCTGACAGTTGCAGTTTCTCTATACTCGTTAATAGGCTTTCTGTTTGTGTTTAGAAGATATCTTTAGCTATTTAAGAAATTCTGCCACTTGATTTTGTAAATTGTTAGGCCTGCTCTTTTGGCTTTGTCTTAACCCTTTTCCTTTTTTCACTTTGTGGGGATGTGAAAGGCACTTGTATCTTGATTGGCTGTTTGGAAATCTGATTATCCCTTTGTGCAGATGGAGAGGGTCCTCCAGCAGATGCAAATTGATCTAGAGAACCTCTCTTACAATTATGACAAGCTAGCAGCTCATCTGAAGCTCGCCATCAATGAACATCATCTCATGGAGTCGATGTTGGCAGAATTAGAAGAAGAGCATGACAAAGCTATCAATAAAATTGAATTCCTCGAGCAAAAAGTAAGATTTTGTTTTATTTACAAGCATAATTTCCGTCCTAGCGTCCCTTTCCATATTTATAGGCTTAGTATGTAAAAAATGATAAAATAGGGAGGAAATAAGAGATCATGAGTGGAGATGAATCAGTATAGGGAGTGGGAAAAAACTTCAAAAGTGAGCTTAGATTTATATCCAAACTTGAAGAGAGAGGTAGAGTCAGAAGTTCAGAAGTTGGGAAATGAAATGTTTTTTGAATAAGTTTCACATCTCTCCAAATAGATAATAGTTTGATTTTGTCTTACTGTTACATGTATAAATGGATAGGAAGAATTTGATTGCTTCAACCTATTATATAATGTGTATTTAAGATTGTGTTTCAACTTAATAGTAACATGATGCTTTAACATATGATAATACCTGATTATATCAGGACAAAGGGAGTTTTTACTTGTAGATGGGGCTGCTAGAGAACTGGCGTTCTTTTTCCTAGTTAGAAAATTACTGTCAATAAGGTGAAAAATGGTGTCCCATTCATAATTATCGCCCCAAATCGAGTGTGTTTTATGAGTCGAGTGTTGTCTTACAGGTAGAGCACCTTAAAAATGAGAATTTAAGGCTGAAGGAAATTGAGACTAAAGGAATCTGGGATGCAACACACAGGAACAAAACTGAAGACAAGCAAACGACAAGTACTGTCAAAAATTATGGCCATGATGAATCCAGCAAAAGTGGAGACAACAACTTGCTAGATGACCTTTTGTTGCAAAAAAGATCTTGGTCCAGCAACAAACATCGGAGATCTGCAACAAATCCTGCTGGACTCGTGGACCCACTAACACCACTTGTTTTCTCTAGAGACGTTGATACTGATGCGGCCCTTGATCAGCGAAGAGAGGCTGCATTATCCCAGACTCTTTTTAGTGCACTGTTATCACTTTTGGTCGGAGCGACGATCTGGGAAGCCAAGGACCCTTGCATGCCCCTCGTAATGGCTCTCTTTGCAGTAGTGGGCTTGTCCTTACGAAGTGTTGTGCAATTCTTCTCGACCATTAAGAATAGACCGGCTTCTGATGCTGTTGCACTTTTAAGCTTTAACTGGTTCATTCTCGGAACACTTTCTGTTCCTGCATTTCCGAAGGTTGCCCGTATGTTGGCTCCGTTTGTTGCCACCTTTCTACAACGGACTCTTGGTCTAGAGTCCTTGTAGTAGGGCGCTGTGGTGGGTGGTGGGTTCTATAGGAGCCAAATCATATGATGTATAAATTCATGGATTGTCTCCTTTGTAGGGAAGTCTATAATTAAGGTCCATTAATGTGGGGTTTTCCTGTGTCTCGCTTTTTACAAGTGGTTTCTCTATAGAAGTTGTCTAAGTTGTAAATACATTTCCTTTTTGGTTTTCGCCTTTTTCTTGTACACTTGTAACTTTGTTTTTGCATAGTGCAATCGGTTCCTACCAAAGCTGGATACTTTTTTATAATGCTATTCCATACTTCTGCATTTCCACGTGATGATTATGAATTTTTGGTTTTTCACAATTTCGCGCGTAATGACTTCCAACTTTCTATATGGTTGACAAAATGTTAAGTTTTTGGTTGAATTAAGTATTTTTATCGATTGAATGTCAACATATGTGGTGAATTAGGGTGATCACAATGTCTTTTTTTGAAAAAAAATGTGAAAAATGCGTAAGGTTGAAAAATATACTTTTCTTTTGTCTACAACGTGGAAAAATTAAAAGGTCACGCTCACCACGTTGATTAAAAAAAGGTTTGTGTATCACGTAAAAAAGCCAAAAATTCAGGATTACCACATACTTCTTCCATTCCAAAATACTTGCAATATTTGCTTTTTCATGCGGTCCAATATACTAATTCATTCCTTAATATCTATAATTATATATAATAAAAAATTATAAAAAATTGATATTAATAACCTTTGCATCTATACAAACCAAATAAAATCTTACTTAATATTTTAACATATAGATTAAAAATTAATTATAAATTAAAAATAGATACTGAAAGAGTTTCTAATATTGCTAGTAATTATTATTAAGTTTTTAAAAAATACTGGTCTTTAATAGTAGTTACATTTCTGTTTTTCACGCTATCCAATGCACGATTTTAATCATTAATATCTCTAATTTCATATGATAAAAAATTCTAAAAAGTTAATATTAAGAAAATACACATTAAGACGAATCAAACATTATACATAAACAACTATATATCAAATAAAATCAATTAATAAACAATAATTATAGTTATAGAAAAACTAATAAAATTCAAAGAAAGTATATAGACAAAGTGTAAAAACTCGGTTATAATTCAAGAAATAGACCGCACGGCACACCCAAACATAATAAGTTCACACGACTTTTTGACTCATGACGAGTTATGGTGGGCCAAATCCCAAACAGCACATTCCAGTAAATACTCCTATTTTTCCTACTCTCCTATTCCTATTCCTACTAAACCCTAATAACTAAACCACCGTCATCTACGGGCGGGTTTTCACAACTCACTTACGTTTATCACGGTAACACAAATATCTGCATACGTGTTCAAATCCTACTCGTCTGTCTTCCTTATAAATAACCCCCTTACCCCCATTCCTCATTCTCTCTCCTCAAAAATCTTGTAGTTAGATTAGATTAGCTGAAATTAGGCATAGCCTCAAGAACAGCCACGACAACACCAAAGTTAGTAAAGTCCACAAATATCTAGAGAGAGAAACTACTTTTTTAGGGTTCTACAGAGATTAAATATGGCGATTTGGGGATAAGAGGGAGAAGAGATCGAGTTTGTTACGCTAGTCTCTGATTCGCTTGGTGCAGGTCGGGAACTGGTAATCGTTATGTATTCCGCCGCCATGGCAGATATTTTTGACGGTTTTTTGAGATTTCTATCTCTTCTGCTCAGCCGGTGGATTTCCAGATCCCGCCTTGCATCAATTGAATCCGAGCCTACCGTGAAAGTATACATCGGATGAAGTTTTTTTGAGAGGTTTACATGTCTTTTTTTAAAAGATTTAATTATTTTTTTGATTTGATTGGATAGCTTTAAGCTTTTTTTATTGAATCTGAATATTTTGGTATGATCTTTGCGAAGTTGTCATGATTGATGATTGTGTTGTTTAGCCGATTTGAATGCGTGAATTGGCTGATCTTTAGATTTAAAATTCAACGCTTTAAATGTTGAGTTTTGAATTTGATGAAAAGGTATTTGAATCGATTTGTTTCAATATGTGTTTTTTATTTTTTTAATATATGACTTGGTTAGCTTTTTCGCTGAATGGGTATAAGATTCGTATTGGTATTGTTATTGGAACAAAGTTTGTCATTCGTTTGTTATATTTGGTTCTAATTAGGATTACTAGTATGTTTGGATTGAGGAAATCCCTGGGGAATGAAGCCTTTGATTGGATACTAATTTTCTACCGGAGGGGTTTAAAGGGATTAAATCCAATAATTTGGCTAATAGCCAAATATCTCCAAGTAAAAAGATTTGTGACAATAACTCAAAAAAAAAAAAAAAAAAAGATTTGTGACAAAAATAATTCCCTCCGCTGCTTCCCTTACTTACCCCCCAAAGCCCCTTATTTCCAAAGCTGTATCCAAATACAGTGTTGGTGTTATATGTACTATATCAGTTAGGAATCTCCTCCATTGAACGGTTAACATTTTTTCTTTATGATTTGGATTCACTTAGTGAGTTTTTCTTAACCAAAAATTAATCTTTTCTAGGTGATGTGTTTTCAAGGTTTTACAATGTAATGTTGCAAAATTGCAGTCGGAATATGTGATTTTTTGGTGCATTCATGACCTGCTGGTAGTCTTTGTGTTTGAGCTAGTTTTTGATTGTGCACTCATGAACAATTTGCTAATTTATTAGTTGTTGGATGATGAAGATAGAAAATGATATTGAAGATTGAAAATTCATAAGATCCATTCCTAGTGATGCATGCTATTTTTGCTCGTACCTCGCAGTTTTCCTTAGTTGGTAGTATCCTTTTCGTAGATCTAGCATTGAGAACACCTTTGCCTGTTCCATCCGATCAAACAAGTCTTCGATAAGGGGAATTGTATGGTTGTTCTTGATGGTTAGCTTGTTCAGTTCCCGGTAGTCAACGCACATTCGTAGAGTCCCACCCTTTTTGGGTTCAAGTGCACCTCAGGGAGGCATGATGTAACCAGCATTCAACAACTCCTTTAATTGCACTTTGAAATTCTCTAGCTCAGTTAGGCACAAACGGTATGAGGCTTTGGCTACAGGATTTCCTACTTCTATATGCTCAATCTCGTTATCGATCTCCCTTCTAGGAAGGAGCTCCTTTGGCAGTGCATCGGGAATAATGTCTTGGAACTTCTGCTAGACGTCCTCGATCAAAGGTGGAATTACTATGTTTTTTGCACTAGTAAAAAACTCTCATTTGTAACCCCTTTTTGTATCTTTTTTTGAAATAAAAGATACTAATAATTTGTAACTTTTATTCTAACAAAAGATACAAATAATGTAGTATTTGTATCGTGTGTTAAACAAACGATACAAATACCTCTTATTTGTATCTTGTGTTTAGACAAACGATACAAATAATACTTATTTGTATCGCCTGTTTAAACATACGATACAATTAACACTTATTTGTATCGCCTGTTTATACAAGCGATACAATTAACACTTATTTGTATCTTGTATCTAAAACCCGATACAAATAACATCTGCACAAATTCGTGAAATAGAGGCGGAAATCTAATTTTTAAACCTAATTTCTATATTCTCAAAACCGCCCAAAATCCTTCCTCCTTCAATTCCCTTCACACGAAACTGCTGCTGCTTCATTGAGCTTGCTTTTCGATCTGCTTTGGATTTCGTTCTTCATCGTGTACCATCTGTGTATTTCGTGGTCTGCACAAAATCATTCATCGAGCTTGCTTCATTGAAATCGTGCTTGCTTCATAGTTATTGATACAGGTAATTCCTAATTCCTAATTTCTAATTTCTATTTTGTTTCATCGTGTATTTCTTTTGTGCTAGCTCTTCATCGTGTATCAATCTGCACAAAACATGGTAGATTCCTTTTTCGGTGAACCAAATTATTTCCGATTTCAAATTCCATCGCAAATTTTGTTAATTTTAACGTCTAATCTGATTCAGAAGATGAAATTGCCGTTGATGAAAAGGTAAAAAGAGGAGTGGCATCAACAATTATTGCGCACCCAAATTTAGTTTGGGGTTGTTGCTATGACGAATGTGCCTATATGCTAATCTGATGGCAATTCATCTTCTGTTTTTTGTTTTTTGTATTCCTACAAGCATTTAATCCTTCTCTTATCTATTTTTTTAAAATCTATTTTTCAAGATTTAACGATTTGAGATTTATTTTTCTCATCTTTTTTCGTACTTTTCGATTGTAATTCGAACAAAAAAGTATGAACTAAATACATAATTTCCTGCATAAATATTTATATGAAGATGAAGAAGAATAGTTTTGAGACTTTATCATAATTTGTTTTTAAAAAAATTTAACTCATTTACAGATAATTATAGCATACTCTATAAATTCATGAAATGGTTGAAGATAATACGCTTCTGAGTTCTGTCGAACAATGGTGGTGCGTTTCAATGTATCACAAACAAGTGCGCCAAATAAAATTCTACCATAGCGACTGATAACTAGCATCAAATTCGTAATTCGTAATTTCTAATTTCTATTTTGTTTCATCGTGTATTTCTTTTGTGCTAGCTCTTCATCGTGTATTAATCAAAGCAACAAGCAAGAGTTTAGGGGAAGAAGACAGTAATAGTAATACAACAGGTATAAAACTGGAAGGCAGTAGTGGTTCCAGATTGAAGTTCGTGGATCACCAGCTTCGACAATAGCGGATGTTACAGCAGCTTGGCATGATGCAGCATAACGCCTGGCGCCCCCAATGTGGTTTAGCTGAGCGTGCTGTTTCCCTTCTTCGTGCTTGGCCTTTTGAACACTTCCTTCACCCGTACGTACTACTCACTACTTAATTTATTTCTTTGTATGAATCATAGTTGTGATTGAGATTGTGATTTGCTGCCAATCAACTAGTAATACTTGCAAAATCACAGTGCTTCATTCATTTGACAGCAAATATAAAAACAAGCTAACCTTTTCCAGCTTGTGTAATCTCTGTTGTAATTGTTGCTGCTCTTACTCAATCAGTCAATCTACCACAACAAAGTTTGAAATATAAGTAATCTTCCCAGTTTTCAGCTTATGCATATAGACTACAGATCCATTGAATCATTCTTTTAGATGATAAATGTCTTACCATTCACATAGATTCATGTCTCTTTATTATTAATTAAGTAATGAATTAAATAAGTACTTCTAATATTGTTTTTCTGTTTGCTCCTCTTTACTAGTGTAATGGCTATTTATGGAAAATGATAAGGATCCTTAAGAGTTGTCCAGATTCTTTACTAGTATAATGCTTCTGCCCTCTTAAATAAGTACTTCTATTATTGTTTTTCAATTTTTCTGTTTGCTCCTCTTTACTAGTGTAATGGCTATTATTGTTTTTCTTTGTATGTTCATGTTCCTAGTTTATCAGCTATGACTTACTAAATAGAAGTATTGATTAATGTGCTTTAGTGGAAATTTGTAGGCTGTCTTGAATTGCTTCCTGGAAATAATTCTAAAAGCTCAGGGTCATCCAAGTGCTCTTGTTAATTATGCTCCATTTTGCTATGCATGCACGGTTCGGCTGTTGCAGGTTCCATTTTACTGATCTTGAACATTATCTTTCAGTATTTGTTGATCTGTTTTAGGCTTTGGCCTCATCAACTTCAAAAGTCGTTTTGATGAGGGAACTCAGTTCAGAGAGTTTTATTTAGTTTTAAGGAGATTGTTATTCAGACTTTTCATATACCTTAAGCACATGTGTTGGATCCCTAGATGCTCTGCCATGAGTATGACACTCTTAAAACTTTATTTGTTTTGAAGGAGTATATTGCAAGATCGATGAAATAGACGAGGTTCGTGAGTAATGGGCAAAGTACTTTAGATCAAACTTTTTGTTAAATTAAATGTAATTTTAATTTGTACAAGCAATACTAGTGTACTACTTTTCGATCTTATATATTATGTGATAATATAAGTGTAGTAGTGGATGTTATGTAAAACAATATTTTCTAATTAATATACGTATTATTCAATCGTATATTATAAATATTATAGCCTCGAATGACTTTTATAGATATATATTATATTAATAATTCTTTGTCGATATACATATATAGGCTATATAATTATTTTTAATTTAAATAAAGTCATTTGTATCTAAGGTTCAAACACACGATACAAATAATAGATTATTTGTATCGCCTGTTTGAAACAAAAGATACAAATAAGGGTTATTTGTATCGTGTGTTTCAAACAGGCGATACAAATACTATAGTATTTGTATTGTGTGTTTCAAACAAGCGATACAAATAACCTGTTATTCGTATCCCTTATTTCAAACACACGATACAAATAACCCTTATTTGTATCTTTGGTTTTCAAGCGATACTAATAATATGTTATTTGTAACCCACTTGTTAGTAACTTCCAATATAAGATACAAATGAGCTTAAAAACAAGATACAAATAAGGATTTTTTTACTAGTGCTGGCTCATCGGTTGGTGGCTCCTCTTCAAACAACATGGCAGCAAATGTTTTTTTCCCAAACATTGGCCCTTTTTTTATTTGATTGGGGCTGAGCTTCCTTACCCTTTTGAACTTGACCAAGCATGGTATGTCCTCTAGCATAATTACCATAGTGTCTTCTAGAACTAGTGGTGGCTTCAATTGGTCAAGAAACTCTATTTCGAACACCAACTTGTAGCTATCCATTGATGTGATGGTAAAGTTGGTCGTAAGACTATGTTCCAATAGAGAGTGGAACATTCCTAGCTTCCCCTACCAGGTTCATCCTTGTCTCGTTGACATCCTTGAGACGAAACGTGCTTCGTCCCTAGCTTATTCAAAGTGCACGAGCGACCTTTTTGCTCAGGTAGCTTGTGTCGGCCCTATTGTCGAGTAGACCCCACCTCGTCACGTCGTTGAATTTGGCCTCCATATACAGGCATCCTTTTTATTTAGCGGATCTAGCATAGACATCATCCAAATGCTGTAGACACGCCACTCGTTTTTCCTCCTCTTAGCTCAGCTCTTAGGCAGCAGCCAACTTTGCAAGTTGGCAGTTGTGTGCTAACTGTGACCCTCCGCACAAGAAAAAACCATCAGACATCTTTGACTTGTCCCCCTTGGATTTGTTCCGAGAAGAAGTCCGACTCCCGGCCTTGGTTGTTGCTTTGGGGTACTTACCCTTGACTCCTATCTTTTGGTACTGGATGAGGCACTCGACCACCCATAATGCTGTCTTGATGTTGTGTACATCCCGTCGTTGAAGCTCTAGTTTGCCCATTAGTTCAACCCATCCACAAAAGAGAAGAGAGCCTTTTTAGGGGACAGGTTCGGGATTTCCAACTTGAGATCAAAAAATTTTCGCACGTGGTCCCGGATATGTTCTTCCTTGTGCAAGCGATGCAGTTTTAGCGTGGGCTTCATCTTCCGCGTCATGCGGGCGGGAATTGCTTCCTAAACTCGTTCTTGAACTCCTCCCTTGTGGTGATACTCAGGCCCTCGTCCCTAGGGGTGTGCAAAATGAGACCGGACCAGCGGTTCGGACCGGACTGGTTGCATCCGGTCCGGTCTCCGGGTCTTACATTTTCGACATTCCGGGTTTCCGGTCCGGTCCGGTCTAAACCCGGAAAAATCCGGGTTTAACCGGATGCACATAAAAATTGATTTTGAAAGTGAATAATATTTACGATTATTATGTATATACTTATTTAAAGGACTTTAAATATTTTGTTTTCAACCCAAAATAATTTTTTAATTCAAATATTTTAATTTTATACTCCCTCCTATTCACCAAGATTGTCCCATTTGACTTTTGGCACTATTCATTCATCACTCTTAATTTGTATTTTACTCTTAATCTATAAGTTAAAACATAGTCATGTGGGATCTTGTTTGATTCGTCTCAATACAACGATTATTAATATCAAATTTTTATAATTTTTAATTAACAATAATTGGAGATATTAAGGGTTAAAATGTTGCCTCGGCATGTGTGAAAAGTCAAATGGGACAATCTTGGTGAATAGGAGGGAGTAATAATTAATTTGCTAAATTATTTTTAAATTTATTTTTGGCATAAAAAATTAAAACCGGTCTAACCGGTCCAAACCCGGACCGGACCGGATGGAATTCGGGTTAGACTAGGACCGGATAGAACCGGTCCGGTCTCCGGTCTGAGCATATTCGAGATTCCGGTCTTCCGGTCCGGGTTTGGACCGGTGAACACTCCTACTCGTCCCCAATAAGTGTGGACATACACTTCTACGAAGATAATGAATTATCTATTAAATAAAGAGAGGCTTGGTAGATCCTTACCGAGTTGTCTTCCAATCCGAATTCCCCAAAGTGGCCCTCCATGACTTGGTGGAAGTGTTCAACGTCCTTTAGCTTACGACTACCATTGTATGTTCAGGTTTTGGTTGCTCCAATCGGGGACCCCACTTGAGTCATTGGCATCAAGTCGTGTCCTAAGCCTTTTTACTTTTGCCATTACTGTGTCGAGCTTGTTCTTCAAACTGTTGACGATCCCTTAGAGAGAGGTGATAAGAGAGGCATTGTCTGGGCAAGCTTTGTTGTCCCTTCCACCACTTCGTTGAGGGCCCCAAGCATTTCGTTCCAAACCTGTTACACGGTCCCTAGTAAATCCTCCATGAATTGCTCAATGCAAACTGTGAATATATCCTTTAGGACGTTGGGGTGCTCCTTCCAACGTTCTTGGTGCTCCGCAATCTGCAATAACCTCTTTTCTTTTTCAGGTACTAGATCCCTAAAGATGGGCTTATCTAGACCCTTTCCCTTCCTAGTGACCTTGTCGCCCACGACATTCCTTTGGACAGTGACCTTCTCCTTGTGCCCTTGCACTACTTCTGACTCGCCATCAGTAAGTATCGCTTGAATGACTCATCTTGTTAAAGTGTAGTGTTAAACGAAGCTCTGACACCATGTGTAATGGGCTCACTTATTTACTTAGTGAAAATCGTGCGGCACTAATGTCAATAACTTACAATTGTACTTGCTCAGCCTTGAAAATGTGCCTATTAAGAGCTCTAAAGGCTTTAGCTTTAATATGCTAAAGAGTATGCTTAAAGAAGATTATTTTTGTGGAAAAGCTTTGTATTGCGTAAATGCTTTGTACACAACTTGAGTGAGTTGCAAATGAGCTAGCATGGGGTATTTATAGTGAGGACCAAGTCCTTTAAGAATCTAGAAAGTTCTACATGTTAATTTACATGGTTGTCTCCAGAGAATTCTAGGACAACCCCTACCCTATGTACAATTGTCTACGCTAATCTAGTTGATACAAGAAAGTCCTAGAAGCTTCTTGATGCCTCTAGAGTGCCCTAGGCAACGCGGACCGATACGACAACGTCTCAGACCGTGTCACTTGTAACTCGTGAGATACCATTGAAGTGTTAATATATTTGGTTTGTACTACTTTTTAATTTTTCTGAAGGTCTTGAAATGTTTGTTAAGTCACGTAGTACTCTACATATTCAAATCATGTTGTGGAATGCAGTAACTAGTTGTCCTGAGGGGCTAATAATAGTAATAAGGAATAAGGATAGTCATTGGTCAATATCATGATGATAGTGCAAAGGGGCGGAGCAAAGATCTTGGCCACCATATTTATTTTTGCGATATCTTTCAAAATCGGACCCTTCATTATAATAAAGTTTAACTTTTTTCATTTTAAGAAAAATAATTTAAGACAAAATGTATTGTAATGGAGAAGTGAGGGAATCAGAAATGGGAAGGGGATGGATTATTGGGAAATTGAAATCAGAAAATAGGGGAAATGGGGAGTAAATCAGTAAGCCAAAAAAAAGAGAGTTAAAAATGATTTTGAACCTATCACCTTTGTGTTAAAAGTCCGTTACTTTACCAACTTAGCCAACTATTTTATTTTATTATTATTTTTTTTCAAAAATTTAAGTGATGATCAACTGACCTACACTAGATCTGCCCTTGCTTGAGGCCCCATATTTCTGGGGGCCCTAGGCGGTCGGCTATCCGGAATGGGCTTAGAACCGTACCTAATTGTGCGAGTTAGTATTGTAATGTACAAACGATGTTGAATTTTTGTTACATTGAGTTAGTCAGATTTTGAATTTTGTTCTGGTGTGAGCATAAATTATGTATGAATTTATAGATTGTGTTGAATTGTTGTCTCCTTTGATTTTGTTTAATTGGGGTAATGGAAGGGATTGTTTGTTTTCCTCCTGGTGGTGTGCTTTGTGTTTCAGACATTCAGTTAATGTTTGAATTGATGCTTTCTTTTTTTAGTTCACGGTGCTGATGCTAATACTGTTCTTGATGTTTGCAACTTATCCAAGCCTTGTTCAAGATTATAATGATTTGTTGATTGTGTGCATGATTTTAATGTCTAAATCAGCTATTCTTGGCAGCTAATAGACTATTGGTAATTTTTCTTGCATTCATAGACCGGAAATGTATAAGCTGTTTCAAGCAGGCTGACAACTCAATTGCAACACAAGAGAAAGATGAGATTCTTTCTTGGGCTGTGCCTCTGTGTTGTTTGGGGTGTTAGTTGCTCCTAGTTTCTTATGTGGCCAATAAAGTGTATTGGGAAGTGTTTGCAGCTCCAGGTCAATTGCAGAAGTTATCTACTGATTTGAATCAACAAGTGGTGCTTCAAAGTCCATTGTTGTTGACTTGCCAGCTTGAAGATTAAACCAATGGGAATTAGGGATCATGATCCTTAAGCAGATTTGGCCCTGAATAGTTTACTCATATTATCAGCTGGAGTTTGGAGGTGAGTTCATACAATATCCTAAACATGGTATACTTTACCTTATGCTCTTACCAGAAAATTCAATGATTTAATACATTGTTGGTAATTTATGCCCATAAGTTCGTCTACCTTTTGTCCGTACAAGGCTATGTTTACTTGCGACAACTCATAACTAATTTTTGATATAACCCGTACTCTTGACTTGTTGGAGGGCCAGGGTAGATAAGTATGTCATCCCACCATGGCTACCATTCAGTTTTTGGACGAATTTTCTAGTTGGGCTTGAGCTATCTCGTTGTTTATCTTTCATTGTCAGCTAAAGCCGAAGGTGAATAAACTTCCTTAGATACTTCAGTTCCTGTTTGTTGTGATACTCTAAGGCCTAAATCTAATTGACACGTTTCTAAGCTTCAATTGTGGATGTGGCTAAGAATAGTTCACAAAGACGTTTATGGGTATTTTTGTGGATGACTGCAATATCTTAGAGATTCACAAAACAAACATTGACTTCTATATCATCAAATCATGCAAAATTGATTGGCCTTTATGTAACAAGTAGAAAATGTATTCTGTTAAGGTCAGTACATATTTAATAAGGATGTATAGGATAAGCACAATAATAATGAATTATCCAACTTTATTAATTTATAAAAATAATACTTCAAGTCAGTGGAGGCTTCATAAAAGGGATAGAACAATACACCTAACACCAAAACTTTTCTTCGTACATGACCTCCAAAAAAATAGATGTAATACAAATTCAATCAAGTGAAAATCTTGGCGACTTGTTTACAAAGTCTCCTCCATCAAAGAGATTCGTACAACTGTAAAGAAAATTGAAATGTGTCATTTCCGAGATATATGTTGAAATCAGGAGAAGAACCATACTCACTACACTCTTTTTCCCTCTGTTCAGGTTTTTATCCCATTGTCCTGACAAGGTTTTCAATGATGCAAAATTAAAGATATATTGAAAATATATTTCACTCTTTTTCATAGCAAGTTTTTCTTTAGAATGCATTTAAGGGGCAGTGTTGAAAATGGATAATATGTGTAGTAATTAATACAATCCAGTAAAAATTTTATTTGTCTTATTTATTCATTTTACTCTCTCTTTTCTCTCTAAATGTCAACATGGATAATAGTTTTGGAAAGAAAATACAGGAAAGGAAGGCGAAGGGGGAAAGGGAATGGAAGTGAAGAGAAATGGAAAAAAGGAAGGGAAAAATATCGAGATGAGAGTTTTTCTTTCTACATTTTTTCAACTTTGAAAATATTGATACCTTAATAAAAATTATTCATCTAATATCTCATCAAATCTCTCCCCTTCAAATCCCTTACCTCCTATTTTGTTATCCAAATAAGGGATTTTCTTCCATTCAGACACACCCATGAGCTGTCATTGAATTTTACTCCGTTTTGAAAGGAAGATCATTGATTAAATTTTTCCCGGCATGTTTGGTATCATGAGAGTTTCCTTTTGTGAATATGTTTCCACAATCTAACCTTCCCTTAATACATTGTTCAAAAAATTTTGATAGGTAAAATGTCAAGCTTGTATGAAAGAAATTGCTTGTGAACTTTGACAAACTAATATGTTTATTGTATTAACATACTGAAATGATTTTTTTAGCTGAATCACTAAATTGCGACTATAAAACCGCAATATAGGCCGTGATAACCATAGAACCATTCACATTGACAGTAAAAGGATATGATTAGTTAAGTAACCAAGACCACATCTGAGAATTTGCACTATGATTCGAATTCTGAACTATGCCAATTTTTGAAATTTACTACTTAACAGAGTTTTCTATCTTAAAATCTGATGTTGTTAATCAGATCTCGTCTCCTATTCTACAACAGCATGCTGAGCTGATAAAAATGAACGAAGCTCTTAGAGATCAATAGGGATGGCACATACTTGATGGGTGCGAGAACTCTTCTTTAGGTGTGTTGCGATCTTTTTGGCATTGGCTGCACCTTCTGATGAGTCCTGGAGATTTCGATTATCATGTTGACTTCACTGTGGTTAGCTTTCTCGTCTTTCTTATGACCGTATCAACTGCTTCATTGTTTATGTTCCTAATACGAACAAATCTTTTTTTTTCCCTCAGACCAAATTGTATTTCTTTGAGTCCTTAATTCAGTCGTATTATGTTTACTTTGTATGATACAAATAACAAGTTCGATAATTTCAGATATCTCTGTTCCATGCAACCTCTTTTATATTATAAAGTTATATATGCAACTATGCAAGCTTTTATCCCTTGGTTATTTCAGAAATTCTAGAATATGAATATGGATATATATATTCCTAATGCAACTTTCATCCGTGATTTTCATTCAAAATTTTGATAAAACAACTAAAAGCCAGAATAATACAATATTTCACGAAACAAAGCTTTCCTACACGAAAAGTTGTGTTTGTACAAGGTGCTCAAACGAGCGTATAAAATGCTCCAGCCAAGGCCAAAACTAAAAGTGGTCTGCATTATTAAAATGCTCGAACGATCACCAAAGTTTCGAACGAGCAACAACTCGTTTAGAGATTGCTTTGTTCATTTTGTTCTCGCCTTAGACCTTAAACTTTAAGAAGTATTTATTTTGTCCCACTACATGTTTAGTACAACTGTACAAGAGATTTATCCTAACATGTTCTATATTCCAACATTCTTCACCATATTTATTAAATAGATTTTATTAAAATCATTTTAATGTGTACTTTACTAATATTATTTTTTTAGAATTTTTTGATATGCATGGTCAGAATTATTAATGATTAATTAAGTATATCGATTCGTATGCAAAATAAAATGAAATATTTAATATGAATAGCAGAGAGTACAATGTATCTATACCAATCAAATAAAGTTATTCGATATTATTTCCAGATTATGTTCGCTATGTTCAAATTTTAATGGATGATTATGTGTTTAAGTTATAAGTTACTAGCTACAACCATTGATCTCTTAATTATGCAATCGCCACTTACTACGATTGGATTTGGATTTTTTCATTTGTAAATTAATTACACAAAAATTTGGGTGAGATCGCTTTACTTGTGAGACGCATCTGATTGGACCGGCTTAATTGTACAATTTTTTTTTACCAATTTCACAAATTAAAATATCAATTTTGAGATTTAAAAGACCAATTCAAAGACTTAAAAGACCAATTTCAATGATTTAAAATTGACATTTTAAGTCGTGTAATTTGATAATTTTAAGACTTAAAAGGTCAATTTTAATATTTTCAAAAGCAATTGATTAAAAAAATCAAATCCAGAACATTAAATTCATAAATCAACTTTAAAATAGGATTTCTCAAACATTAAAGTTGATATTTAAAACTTTGAAATTGACTTTTAAAGTGTTAAAATTTGATATTTAAGTCTTGAAATTGTCCTTTTAAGTCTTAAAATTAGTATGTCAGAATATTTTTAATAAGTTATTGGATTTGGGCAAGTTGCATAGTTAAGACCCTCTCACAGGAGATTTACCCAATCAATTATGGCTTTTTAAGCATATCTTTTTTGTTGATTCATAGAAAATTAAAAATAGGGAAATTTCACTTGGTAATCCTGAGATTTTGGGTTTTTCATGTGGTAATTAAAACTTTTAAAAAATCTACACGGTAACTCTGAGGTTTACCAAATTATTCCACCGTAACCTTTTTGCACATTAAAACTTTGCAAACGTTAATTTCAAAACTTTAAGGCTGTTATACGCTTATTTATGCGACTCATCATTTCGAATGTCATCGATTTCAACCTTTTCCCCCAAAATATAAATATCAACTCTACCATCAGGGTCGGCCCTAGGTTTTTAGGGGCCCGGGGCGAAAGATGATTTATGGGCCCCTAAACTATTATATACATAGAAAAGTTCGAACTATAACACTAATTGAAAACTAAAATTTTTGAGGGGCCCTGGACATAGGCACGTCTTGCCCTTGCTTTGGACCGGCCCTGTCTACCATCTTTCATCCAAATTATTTTTTTTCTTCCAGATCCAAATATGGTAGAGTTAGAGTTTATGTTTTAGGGGAAAAGATTGAAACTGATGGCATTTGAAATGGTGAGTCGTATAAATAAGCATAGAACAACCTTAGCTTAAAGCTTCGAATTTGATGTTTGCTAATGTTTTTATATGCAAAAAGGTCACGATTACCGCGTGGATTTTTTTGAAACTTTTGGTTATCACGTGAAAAATCCAAAACCTTAGGGTAACCACATGAAATTTCCCTTAAAAATATTATATTATGTAAAATATTATCATGATATTAACATATAAAGTAATATCCAATTCTCAAATTGTTGTGACTGTCTGAGTATATAACATATCTTGGATCTTTTATCAATATCAGCCTAAGCTTTTGGTTGAGTTGGTTCTTTCACATGATATCAAAAACCAACGTGCCGAGTGGTCACTAATAGAAGTGTTCAATGGGTCGAATAAGGGCCAAATCGGGCTTAAGTAAATGGGCTTCAAACAAAATCTGATCCTGTCCAATCCGGCCCGTATTTATTATTAAAAATTATTTTAATTTCCATTTATCAATCTATAACACTTAAATTATCATTTATTAGTGTTTAATTATTTTGATTGTTTTATTATTAATCAGGTTTCACATAATCTTATTAATAATATCCAATCCCCCAATATTTTGCAAGGGAAAAAAGGAACAAGAAACAAAAATTAAAATTTAACAATATTGTGGCAGTAATAAAAATTATTTTTGAAATATTCATTTGAGCATAAGGGATGATATTATAATTTGTAAATACTTACATACCATTGATTGTATAACATGATCTTTTGTGGCAAGGGATTGCACCAATTTAGACGATGATTTACCAAACAACTTAAGTTTAGTCTAGAAACCCAAAATGTTTGGTGAACCACCGCCCAATTGATCCATTTCCTCAATCTCCTATACTTTAATATAATGTCTTTGAGCTTAAAGACAGTTTTTGAAAGTGGAGTACTTATTTTCCGACTAACAAAAACGCGTCTTAGATGAAATCATCACTATTCTACTCGGTGTATCTCACTCATAGAAAACTGTAGAGAGGGTCTGATCACCTTTTAGACGGAATAACTCTAAAGAATTTCTAATGCTTTTGAATGATGAATTCATAAAGCTACTCCCTATGTATATATAGGCATAGGGCAGTTAATGAATTGGCTTTATTCTATGAATGTAAATCAAATACGATGTACCTATAATTCTACATCTACTCAAATAATGTTCAAATGGAAACTAAATCGTTTTCTTATCTGTTATTTCCAAATTCATCGTATTATGTTTGATTTTTGTGAATTTTTATGCATTCGCATTTTAAGTTATATCGTCTGATTTTCGTTGCAAATATGTATCTAAACACCGATTAGAAATCTCTTGCACCCCATTTTGTTGTTAAATTACAAGCAAACGCACACCTAAACGCTGAAAGTCACAATTTGCGAATACAATCCTGCGACTAGCCTCCGACTAGTCGAAGATTGCGAGCAATCTACGACCAGCCTACGTCCAAATATGAGTTTTTTTAATATTTTAAAAAAAAGAAACTTTAACTTTAACACACTGATCCCTATGCAACAAACCAATATATGGTTGGCCAAAAAAATTTTATATTTAGAATTAACTAATACGATTAATACTATATAATACAATTAATATAACATCATACGACTAATATAATACTAATGCTACTAATATTATACAAATAATATACTAATAATACGGCTGATATTAGACGAATACGACTGATATTATATTATATATTAATTAATACGATAAAAAATACTAATACGACTAATAAAGTACAAATTATCTGTCCCATTAGATTTGCATCAAATAGAAAGAAAGTATTTATTAAAAAAGTGATAATAAATGAAGAGAGAGAATCAATTATGTTGATTAAATTAAAAGAGAATTAGATTAAAATGTATGGATCATAAGATTAAAAGAATGTGATGGGTAATTATTCAAAGATAGAAATGATACAAATTATGTAGGACAAATTAAAATGAATGATTCTGCAAATTTAATTAAACGGAGGAAGTAAGTAATAATAAATACTAAATAATAAATAGTAGTAAAAAATAATGCTACAAAATAAATGATTTCACATAAAACATATAAGGTATAAAACATTAATAAAGTACAAGACATTAATTACTCCGTAAGTATATAGGGTGTGCAAAATAACACCTGACCACGGTGTAGACTGGAACCGATTGAAACCAGACCTAAATCAAACGGAGCGGGTTGCATCCAATAATTCGGGCTCTGGATCTTTCTAATTCATTAGTTTGGGTCTCCGGTCCGGTCAATCTAACCCAGGAAAATTCTGAGTTACACCGGATTAGACTGGATATATATAAAAAATTTTAAGAAGAACAATGTATGCGATTTTTATGTATATACTTACCTAAAGAACATTATATTTTTTAATTTATTTATTTTTGGTATCAAAAGTTACATCATAATCTTTTAATTTATTTCAAAATCTTTAATTTTATTATTACTCCTAGTTTGGTAAAATATTTCAAAATCTTAATCTTTTAATTTATTTTTGGCATCAAAAATTACATCTAATCCGGTCTAATCAATCTAAGTTTAGATTGAACTGGAAGGAAAAGGAAATCGGATTAAACAAAAACTAAGCGTGATAGGAACCAAATTGGTTTCTAGTCTTAACATATTCAAAAATTCGGTCTTCCGATTCAATGGGTTCTAGATCGGGTTGGACGGATGCACACCCCTAATGTATAAACATTTGACAATAAGTAACACTAAGGGTTCGCTTGAATTGAGGGTAAATATTTACACAAAAATTTGCGTAAGACCGTCCTATTCTAAGACCACAATTGGGCCGGCCCATTGCAGGTGCTTGTAGCACACGCGCCCTCCAGATTTCATTTTTTTTTTTGTTTTTTCATTTTCTGGACATTTTTCAATTTGGACCATAAAGGTATCAATTCTGACCTTAAAGGTATAAATTTCAATGTAAAGTAGTACTTAAACACATCAATTAAAATAAATTTCAATTTGAACCTATAAGTGATTAATTGTGGCGTAAAACTGATCAATTTCCACCTAAATTGAAATTGATATCTTTAAAGTCAAAATTGATACCTTTAAGAGTAAAATTGAAAAATGCCCAGAAAATGAAAAAAAAGAGAGAGAGTGCAATGGGCTGGAATATTGAGTCGTCTTAAAATAAGATGGTCTCTCCCAAAACCGCCTGAAATATTTAAATGGATAAAAAAGTCAAACTTATGGAACAAAGGTAATTAGAGATGCAAATGAAGAATAATAGAAATAATTGTGAAAGAGGTAAAAAGAAATTATACTAACAAAATTAAATGAATATGAAAGAAGGATTATTTCCCTTATTTGTTTGCTCAAAGGATCAGTTTGCAGATATCCTCTCTAATGCGTAGCATCTAAAGCATTTGATGATGCAATATGCAAAGTTAGGTCTTGGAAAACCATACGACATAATTTGAGGGGAGTGTAGGAAATAAGAATATTCCCTCCGTCCCATTTAATTTGCAGCATTTTCTATTTTGGTCGGTCCCACTTAAATTGCATTATTTCTATTTTTGAAATATGACCCAACACTTTTTTTTAATCTCATCCATAAATTTTAATTCTCTTTTAATTTCAATCACACAATTCATTCTCTCTTTTCATTTATTACCATTATCTACATTTTTCTTTAATAACACTAATTTTCTCTTTGCTTTAATTTATATAGGACGGAAGGAGTATTTCCTAGGTATATTTAGAGAATGTTCTTATTCTGTAAATGATAGTTTGCCATATTTAGCTTTCATTTCAGTGTATATATACATGGTGTAATACTTGGTTAAAAATAATACAAAAAATAATACAAAACGACTATTCACTCAAATCCTTAATTCCAGTATTTTTATTCTTTTTACAAAGACATAACTGAAGTGTTCATTAAAAGAAATAATAATATATATGAAATAGTAATATAGGAAATAAAATAAATGATAAGAATCAATATAATGTATTTTGAGGCTTAATTTGGTAATAAATTTTAATTTTTATGCTTTGCAAGGTAAAAACTTTAATTTCTATGTTTAATTCGTATTTTTAAGTACGCGTAATTTGTATTTTTCTCATTGATAATAAATACTCAGGCTTGCGGAGTCAGCTTCAGCTTCACTCAGTCATATATTAGTTGCAAAAATTTCTTTTGATCTTTCTCAAGTTGAGGGACTCTATGATAACGCTCTCCTTTAAGGGTATGAGCTGTTGTCTTTCTTCCCTCCTCTGACCTTGACTATAGTTTTCTATGTACAGGACTCCCTGGATATGATGATGCTAATGATGACAAGATAATATTTTGATGCTTGTATAATCCAAATAACAAAATACATTCTATTTTATTATTTTGATGACAAGGTAATATTTTGATGTTTGTACTTGGATCACATTTCACCATTGTTTTTAAAGTAGTTAAAGTTGAGAATTTGAGGATGATTTTATAATTGAAATCCATAACATTAAATAAAATACTTATTCTCAAACTGAAACACTACATTAGACAATTTTAAATGGAAGCGGCGAGATGTAATTTTTCATTGTAGTATTTTTATAACGTGTAAACTTAAACAATAAAAGATACTTCTATTAAATATCATACTTTCATTGGAGTATATGAGTAACTATTTAAAAATAAAAGAAACAATTTGATCCAAAAGTTAAACAAAATAATTGCAATAGAATATCAAATGTCAAAAGCCATTCCAATTTCCAAGTACTAGTGGACAAAGTCAAAAATGAATACTCTTATGTTTGAAATTCTAATTTCAAAACATACTTCCTTTTATTCAAATAACATTTTATTCTTTTGATATGTGCACAAATCTTCTTGTTTATTTCATAATTTTTCTTCGTTGTGTGTATACTTATGAGATCCAACTATTTACATAGGATCGGTCTCGAGATTTGAAGGGTCTAAAGCAAAACATGAGTGTAAGTGTTGTATGAGACTTTTGCACTATGAGATAAGCCCATAATATTAGAGTGATAACTTATAATATTAAAGTGAATATTTACAATTTTAAATTGATCAATAAAAAAATAATCTAAGTTATCACTCTAATATTATAGTAAGTGATTACTCAAAAATTATAAGTAATCACTATAAGTCCATAAGTGTATATTGGGTCAATCTAATGAAAATTTTCTCACTGAGACTGTTTCATTTGAGAATTTGTGTAACTATTAACACAAAAACTTGCGTAAGATCGTCCTATTCTAAGACTACAACTGGGCCGGCCCATTGCAGGCGCGTGTGCTACACGCGCCCTCCAAAATTTCATTTTTTTGTTTTTTTTTTCATTTTCTGGGCATTTTTCAATTTGGACCTTATAGGTATCAATTTTGACCATATCAATTTCAACGTAAAGTAGTACTTAAACATATCAATTAAAGTAAATTTCAATTTGAACATATAAGTGATCATTTGTGGCGTTAAACTGATCAATTTCTACCTAAATTGAAATTGATATTTTTAAGGTCAAAATTAATACCTTTAAGAGTAAAAATTGAAAAATGCACAAAAAATAAAAAAGAAAAGAGAAAGCGCGATGAGCTGGAATATTGGACCGTCTTATTCTAAGACGATCTCTCCCAAGATCGCCTGAACTACTAAAGCATTATTTTATTGTATTTCTTATGGGCCTTGGGCACAAGCCCCTCTTATCCCTTATAAGATTGGTCTTGTATTGAATTATCATTTTTCAGCAAATCTTGCATGCAACGGCCTCACAAATACGACCAGCCCAGTCCATTTCTATTTTTACTAATTTTTAATTTTTTAAAAATATATCAATTCTATGCTTTAAAACACCTGTTCAAAGACTTAAAATGCCCATTTTAAGCCTTAAAAACCTCTACTCCAAGCCTTAACATTCCTTCTCCATTGGCTTCACTATATTTTTAAGCCTTAAAATGGGCATTTTAAGCTTACTCCAACAGTTAAAATGTTAATTTTAAAGCTTAAAATCCCTAATTTATGACTTTTAGTCCCTACTTTAAGGTTTGAAAAATGTCATATATTAGTTTAGTAAGCAAGTTTAGTATTGGAGTGCTTTATACTAATGTTGCTTTTTTCTCTTTGATTAAGCATTATACGTCTTAGAATATGCCTTTTAAGTTTCGGAATTATCATTTTGAGACTTGGAATAGACCTTGTATTAGAGTTAGTATTAGAGCTTGATTGTCTTGTTAAGGCTTGGAATTGGCCATTTAAGGCTTGGATTTGGCATTTTATGGTTTGTAGTAGATATTACATGCATGCTTTAGAATAGGCTTTTTAAATTTTATAATTGATCTTTTAAGCTTTTAAATTGTGATTTTAAGGCTTGAAATTAATCATTTAAGGTTTGAAAATTGACATTTTAAGGTTTGAAGTGTATGAATAACTTTTACAATTGTATTCATTTTTGTAGTTGTGCAATTTTTGCATCAAATCTTTAATTTGCTAACTTATAATACCTGAAAATATTGAGTACAAAATTTTAAATATAATCAACACTATATTTTCACTAATTTTTTAATTTTAAATATAAAAATTTTAAATATTGAGATTAAAATTTCATTGGAGATGACAATAACAGTTGCGATGGAGACTACTGTGATGGTGGTGCTAGAATTGGTGGCATGAGTGGGTCATGGAGAAGAGGACATCATAGACTCAGGGTGATTGCAAATTTTTTTTGTGAAGGAAGCCATTGATTTGGTGTAGAAAGCTTAAGTGATATTAATGAGGAAGAAGCCTTTTTTAATTTTTTATTTTATGATAATGGGCTACCAAGCCCATACTAAAGCAGTCGTACAACAACGGCCGTCTCACACAAGTTTTAGTCATTATTTTTTCATACTCACTCATAACCCGTAGTTGACTAGTTTCAAAAGGTCTTCTACTCTTTTCTTAAAATCAATGCCAAATCAAATACTTCACGATAGTACTTCATCCGTTCCATATTAATTGAACATTATAGAATTTGTGACTATTCATTCATCATTTATAATTTGTAATTAATTTTTAATCTACAAGTTAAAATATAGTCAAGTGAGATTTTATTTGATTCGTCTTATTACAAAAAAATTTAATATCAAATTTTTATAATTTTTTATTATACATAATTAGAGATATTTAGAATTGAATTAATGCATTAGACTGCGTAAAAAAAACATTTGTTACGAGTAAATTGAAACGGAGAAAGTACTTATTTAGAATAAAAAAATATTTAATAATAAGAACAGTTAGTCTCCTGAGAGACCGTCTTTTGGAGAGACGTCTTTCAGGCCCAGCCCATTAAAACTTAATATCTACTTTTACTCTACATTTTCCTTTATGGGCCAGATCAATTAAAGATGATCTCTCGTAAAAATCGTCTCTCATAAAAATTTGTGTAATAAGAAAGAAAGATTGGGATGGGCGCTAATCCCCTATACCACTCGGCAGTTGGCCCCTAATATGAACAACAATTTGCCGTCTCTTACGTCCCATTCATCTCAATTTCTCAACCCAACAAATACAAGTACAGTTTTTTTTCTTTTTTTTTTTCAAATAAAAAGACCCCTATTGCACGGTAAAGTATATACTTTTATAAACTTGATTTACAGTATTTTTATATGAATTAATTATTAAAACTAAAAAATTTTCAATAATTCTACTTAATTGTATTTGTAAAAGAGAAATATTTACTATTTTAATAACTCTTAATATTAGTACAAATTAAAATAATACTCTCTCCCTCTCACTTAAAATGTCCCAAAAACGTTTTCACATTATCCAATGTAATTTTTCAATACTTATCTGTTATTATACTTAACGAAATATTCTAAAAAATAGATATTAATAATTTTTGCACTGAGATGAATCAAATAAGATCTTAATTAACTCCTCCATATTTTGATCTATAAATTAAGAATAAAATACAAATTAAAAGTACTATGTACTTCCTCCGTTCTAATATAGTCGCAACATACGAAAAATAAGCACTATTCACTTATCTCCTTTAATTTGTGATTAATAAGTAATCTATAAGTTAAAACATAGTCAAGTGAAATCTTGTTTGATTCGTCTCAACAAAAAGATTATTAATATCAAATTTTTATAATTTTATATTATACATAATTATAAATATTAAGGATTGAATTAGTGCATTGGACTGAAAAAAACAAATGTTACAAGTATTTTAGAACGGAGGTAGTAAATAATATTACCTCCTATTCAGCCTAAATGAGACATTTTTTTGGCACTATTTACTCATCACTCTTAATATGTATATTTTTACTTTTAATCTAGTATAAGTTAAAACATAGTCATGTAGGATCTTGTTTGATTCGTCGCAATACAAGAATTATTAATATCAAATTTTTATAATTTTTAATTAAGAATAATTTAAGATATTAAGAATTAAAATATTATTTCGGCAAGTGTAAAAAATTAAGTGGAACGTTTAAGATGAATAGGAGGGACTATGAAAAGTAAGTTTAACATTTTGGTAGAAGGAAGGGATTATGTATTAAATCTAAGAAAAATTTCTCTTTTTGCACTTCACTTTCTCTTCTCTTGGGCACCTAAAATCCTTGTTTTCTTCCTCAAATAAATAAAACACTACTCCTAAGTTCTTTCCTTCCATTCAATTATAGTATACTTCCTCCTTCCCATTGTAATCACATCATTTTTTATAGAATTTAGAAAATGGGCCTAGGCAATCCAAACAAGGAGGAAAAGAAGTAGTCCATTTATAAATCCAAAGAAGGTTCACTACTAAAACCAATTGGTAATAGTAGGAGTTACTTCTTGAATATATAAAGTGATGCATACTCTTCTCTTTCTCCGATGTGGGACAACTCACATAGGTAATACATGGGCACTTCAACAATTTTCAATTTTGGTTATCTCACTTAATTTGCATAATTTTTATTGTTGGGTGATGCCCACCACTTTCTTTTAATTCCATTCATACATTTTAACTATTTTTTAATTTCATTCACATAATTCATTCTCTCTTTTCAATTATTACCACATTTCATTCTCTCTCTTCAATTATTACCACATTCTTAAAAATCACATTTTTGTGTTTGATACAAATAAAAAAACAGATGGAGTAGTCGCTTATTTATTTCTCTTCACAAAAAATAAGCACTTATTCAATTCTATCATCATCAAACTATCACTCCCTCACTCTTTCCTTACACAAATTCAACAACTACTCCTCTGCTCCATTTAATTCTCCTCGCAGGTAATTCTACATCCTTCTTTTTTATCTTTACTTTATGTACTTTTTAGAACTATTATATTTATTACATCCTATAATTATAATATTCTACTGTCTGCTTTTTTTATCTTTCAATTTTATTTTTATAATTTGTGATTTGGTTTTGAGGTGACTACACAATAATTTGGTTTTCGTGCTCAGTTAAAGAAAAGAGTAATAAATTTTATGAATGTTCTTTGTGTATTTTTTATTTACGGAGATCTTCACATAATCACATTCTGCTCGTGAATCGTGGTGAGTTGTTAACAATGGCGTCGTTGATGAATCATGCTTTCTTCCATTCTCTTCTTTTTCATTCTATTTGAGTTTCATCTCTTTCTCTCTCCTCCAAATCTCAATCCCAGGTTTGTTATTTTCTGTTTATTACTATTAATTTTTATTTTTCTTGATTTTGATTTTGATTAGAAATAGAAAAATAATGATGATTTGGTCAAAATTTCTGTTAATCATAATTCATACTTGTACCAGTACTTCTAAATGGTGGTAGTGGTACCAAAGAAATGACAGTTACTCCTACTTTTTGAAATTTTTTTGATGATTTCTGTTAAAAGTTGTTTTTCTTGTTTGTCTTTATTCTATATCTTGCTTTTATACTCAAAGTGATAATGGCAGTTCATGAGCTCACCACTTGGTAAATGGCTAGCTGGAGCTGGACTGACATTTTGTCCATTTTTTGTTAACTGAAATAATTGCTCCATTTTTTTGAGTTTGCAACCTTGACAAATCACACTTATGTGGAAAGATTTAATAGGGTGATTTGTTTTTATATCATAATTTATCTTTTTGTATTTTGCATATTTTATTAATATATCTTTTTTTATGGCACAGTGATTGATTAGGATTTTCTTTTTTTGTTTCTTCGACTTTTAATTTCCTTTCAAATTATTGTGTCACAAATTTAGAAATTATTTTTTCATAGAGTAAGTATTAAATTTAAACTCTCTTACTTTATAATAAAATTAATTTTTAATTATAGAATTAATACTTATTTATATACTTGCTACACTTTCTAAGTAATTATATATTAGGTGAGATTTATTTTTTACTTTTTAGGATTACATAAAAGTGTATCTAATCCTTGCAAATAACTCAAATTTTTAGTTACCGTTTGTTTGATCATTAAAATTAAATAGTATAGTATTAATGAAAATAAAATAAAATATTAATTTTCGAGAAATGTGTTAAATGGGAAATGAAGCTTCTATATTTAAACCTAAAATTATGTTGACGATTTTCATTTTTAACTAGTAATAATGACCTTAATGAATATGAAATAAATTAGAGCAAGATATTAGCGGGGTGTTTGATTGATGGTAATAAGGTAATGAGATTGATTTATAGCGTAAAATTTCATTAAAATTTTCATGTCATTCCCATTATGATGAAAAAAAAGTTTTTTGTATATAGATTTTTATTACCACCTAATAACACATTTCACAATGCATTTACAAATTTTATAAAGAAAATAAGATTATTAAAGTTGGGCAAGCATTACCATTAAGCTAGTCAAAAAAATTTTCAATCAAAATTACACTAATTTTCGTTTTCAGTATCACTATTTATTACCACCTATCAGAAGGGCCGTAAAAATAATTTGTTTAATATTAATATTTATGAAACGTGTTAAATAATTTTTCTATTATTGACTATTTCTTAGTGTTTTTATTATTTAATAATACAAACAACTAAATGGTACGTTTGTTAGTCTTTATCCACAAACAATTGCATTAAAAACTCATTGAGGATAGTCTTTCTCTTAATTTAAAAATATACTTCATCTGTTGCATTATGTTTGCTACATTTCATTCTTTTACGCATTCTAATGCGTTATTTTGTTTATTTAGTTGAATTATATAAATCTAAAAATTATAAAAAGTTAATATTATAAAAGTATGCGATTAGACGATTCAAACAAGATCCCACTTGATTATATTTTTACTTACACATTGGTCGCAATATATAAAATAAGCTTAAGCGATGAATAGTGCACATAAACGAAATGTAGCGAGTATTTCGGAACGGAGAAAGTATTAGTCTCAAGTCTATTTGGAGTCATTGGATAAAATATTTTGGATCAGATTCAAAATGTGTCTTTATACACAATGATTTTTACATCACTATAATTTCATTTTGGAAATCCGGTCAAAATTATGCCTATGTATCAGATCAAACTATTTTGTACCTCTGATTATTCATATGAATAACTATTGTTATGTATGATTGGTTGGTAGAAGGTCAAAATTTTGAAAGGAAAAATAAAATATAATAAACTAAAACAAATTTTGTGATACAAAAACAAATAGGAGTACTTCACATTTTTTTTTAAAAAAGCAAATACTTCACGTGCTATTAATTTGAAACACTACAATGTCAAATCATATTATTATCATTAATTGTGATAGCTTTGGGGTTTGAGTAATTTGCAAATTGCACATATATAGTAGACTAGTAGAATTAGTATATGATCTATTGGGGCTTTGATTTTGCTAGATCTTTTATCTTAATTTTTATCATAGGAAGTTGAATTCCGATTATTTTGTCAACTAAACAAATATATGCATAAATGTGCTTCATAAGAATTCTATTTCATACGTTGATATATGTCAACCAAATGAGCTATAAACTAAATTCAAAGCTACAATTCTTTAGAATTAAGCGACCGAACTAATAGAGGACTTAACAAATGAACTAATAGAGCTATAAACTAGTAGAATTAGCTCTATTATTATATGCATCAGTAACGATAAATTTGTGTTTGGTAACTAATAGAGTACTTAACAAATGAAGTAATTGACTTAGTGTTTGGGTGATTGATATGGTGCAGAGTGGTGGGTACAAAAGCAAAATAGAAAAGAGCATGAGGATGGGGGTGGGGAGGAGGTTAGCATGCTGTACCAGAGACAGAGAAATAAGCATTGATTTTGATCAGAATCAACATGATGACAGTGAGCCCTTATTCTCTCTATTCCTTTTTTATTTTTCATTTGCTTGCTTTACATTTCAAATATATGGATTAGATTGCTATACTGATATTTAGTAAATGGCTTTTAAATTAATTTTTTAACTATTTTTTATTAACTTACATTTACTCAAATAAACAGTCAACTGTCAATATTTAATTTCACTAAACATCTTATACTAAACATGTGGTTTTGTTCAAAATCAAGGGCTGGCTACTATTCCTATTTGTCAAAAGACCCCAATCTTATCATTTGATAAGAATACTATTCATAAATTGTCCCCTTCTTTAATGCTTGATTGGGTTACTCCTAAGAAATAATGAAGTGCACCTACCTCTTTGCATTGAGCCAATGGATGTAGGTTTAGATCTATCTTCTTTCCAATGACATTAAAGATTGTTGTTATTCTTGGATATTGTAAAAATTCAAATTTTGTCAATCACTGTGACAAAAGTGCATTAATTCATAACATTTTAAAATATAATGTGAATTTTTTTTTTTTTGATTTAATTGACGTCAACGAAGTGGTAGAATGGAGTAGCTAGCTTGATAAGTTCATTGGTGCAAATTAAACAAATCATAAAATTTTGATGTTTTATTTTTGAGAAGAAAATAAAGTATAATTTGCACTTTATATCTCTAAACGATCAAATCAAACACTGTATTAGGAGTTTATTTTTTCAGTGTCTAATTTATAGTGTTACGTGTTAACAAAAATTTATTGATAGATAGATGATAAGGGACTATTGGTAAAATAGCAGAATTGTAGTTTATTTTGGCATAATAGATAGTTGGATGATCAAATCATTTAATACTTGTGCATTGACTATTAGCAGTTGAAATTCTTTCTAAAAAAAACTTTATATGAATAAACTATTTTAAAATAAATTATTCTTAATAGCGTGTCAAAATCAATAAATAAAATAAATTGATAAATTAAATTTGTCAAATTAGCCACAAATTAGCAGTTATCGATTGTTTGCCATACCCCAAAATTTAAGGTTTTCTTCACTTAAAACTCAAGGAAAGCTTATAATTTTGTGCAATTGATCTTAATGTGAAATAGTGTTGATAGTATTAATATTATATAGTGATTTTTCAAATACTCTCTCTTATTCTAATCAAATACTTCTTTTATTTTTCTCTTTTGACATATTTACATTAAATGTCTAATTTTCTTATTTGACAATATTTTCTCTTTGCTAACGTCTTTTGTATTCTAACTACTTACACATACTCTGCCTCTCCCTACCATTTTCTTAAATATGGTGCATGGTCAAATGTCAAATGTAATATTTGATATAAATATGAAAAAATATTTGGTATATAAATAAAATTGCAAGAGGATTAGGTCTTTATCTCAATATAAATCACTTTTCCCATATGAATTGTAGATATTATTTTCTTTACTCTCTTATCTTATTTTCCAAGAAATAGTGTGAGATTGTCATTAGGAAATTTCTTACTACAATGTCCAATATAAGGGACAAATTCAGGAAAATGGGGAAATTTCCCTGTACAACAATTCAAAACTTCTCTTCGTTTTTTTTGTTTGTCTACTTTATCTTTTATACGCATTTTTAGTAAATTTTAAGCCTTAAAAAACTTTATAAAAATTATAAATTAAAAAACTTTACATTAAGACGAATCTAATAAGATCTCATATGAATATAAATCTTCACTATATACTTCAAAAATATATTTTAAATTTCTCTCTTAAAATGGACAAACAAAAAAGTAAATAGCGAGTACATTATAGGTTAAAAAGTCACTACAAAACAATACAACATGTTGCCTCTTTATCAAACCAAGTTTAGAGTTATTCTAATAATAATTTGCATTGTGGAGTCTGGCTTTGGACAAGGGTGTAAATATTCATTGCCTCTTAAGAGTGTGAACATTCCTAAATTTATAATTAATTCTCAAAATGTTATTTAGACTTATATGCAATTCTTCTTGATTTTACATTTTATATCGAGACTTACTTTATACGAAAAATATAATTTTTATTTATAATGACACAAGTCTCTTAAAGTAATTGATATAATTAATTTATAAATAGAGCTTATAAGAGTCTTAAAAGTTAAAATGAATAAACTTGGATTTTAAAGATTCCATTTAAGACTCATTAAACATATATAATACATTATTGATAAATGATAAGTCTAGTCTCAAAACTCTCTCTAAGAATACTTTTATGATTTATCCGTGTATTAAAGCACGTGATTTCCCGCGGGTGCTTTTTATTTTGGATTTTAGGGTATTTTTGGCCTAACTTTTGGAAATCAATTTTTATTTCTTAAAACTAATTCTCTAGAAACTGTTTCTAGAGAAACACTTTTAATTCTATTTGTAACTATTTTTATTTAATTTTATTTTCGTCAACATAATTTTTTTATTTGTTGATTTTTTTTGTTTTATTTTATGTTAACAATCAATCAAAATCAATTATCAACTAATATAATAATGTAAAGCAAAAATCATACATGGGTGCAAGACAGAAGGTATAAAAATTAAGTCCATTACCCTAATAGCATTAAGTAAAATAATTTGATGCAAGAGCATAATTTAGGGTGTAGATTAGGCGTAATTTAAGGAACAAGTAAACAAATGTCCAAAATATTGTCAATTCTTTCTCTCGAATATGGAACACACCAGCTTGTGAACATTTTAAGTGAATTTAGTTGACCTAGTTATTTTTTTCATTGAAGACCTATTTTGAAAACTAGCATTAAACCTAAAAGATAAGTTCAGGAAAAACTTAGTTGACACGGTGGCTAAAATATCCATTATTGATAAATTGACATGATAAAGTATTTGTTATTTGTAAGTTGGATTCCATTACTTCTTTATATCTATTAGTAGTAAGTTGTTTATTTGATGGTTAATTTTAGCTAAGCTTACGTTTATCTTTCTACTTTTATTTCTATCATGGTTTTCTTATATACTTCTATTTTCTCTGTGATATAATTTATAAAATGGGCCTGTGACAATTCAAACAAGGAAGAGAAGAAATAATCTACTTATAAACCCAAAGAAAATTCACTACTAAAACCAATTGGTGATAGTTTACTCCTTGAGTTTATAAAGTGATGCATATTCTTCTCTTTCTCTTTTTCCGATATGGGACAACTCACATGTGGGTAAACATGGGGCACTTCAACACTCTGTTCCATGGCTTTGTTGCATGAAATTATAATATTTTATGCAAACTAAGAAAAAAGAGATAGATGGATAAAAGATATATCTTACATAAAAGTGTAAAAAATATATGAATGAAATGAAAAATTAAGTAAAACATGTTAATTATTATTAAAAAATTGTAAATTATATCAAAAATTATAAGATAGACTAAAAACAAAAATATTATTAAACTCAATATTTAACTGAAATAATCGTATTAATTTCAGTAGAGAAAATACACGATTTTCAATAAACCTCAATAGTTAACTTGGCTTTATCATTGAAATTATTTTTTCAAACAAACGCACTGATATTTTTTGGCTCAAGGCAATGGAGGAGAGTCTTTCGCCACTTTTTTTTAAAGTTTTTTTTTTGAAAGGAGAGTCTTTTGCCACTTCAGCTAGTTTGACTTTTGCATGACAGACAGATACATAATTGTTTAAAATAAATAGATTTTATCTTAAAAAAAAAAAATAATAATAGATTTTGGTGGCTAATTTCCAATGCTACTTTACGTGGTTCTTATTTTAAAGTTAATGCTGTTTTTGCCATGAAAAGTAGGGTAAAAGCAATATCTAATCTAATTAATTAAAACATTACTTTTTATTGAAATTTTCAACTTAAATACTATTCTTATACGAGTTTGAAATTTTAAATTTTTTGAAAACTACTAGACTATGCTTTTTATTCGCCGAAATCATGGAGTAATTTGTAAATAGTATGAATTTACTGAAAATGTATTGAGAAGATTTAAAAAAATGGTGTAGATATTACTGAAAATAATGTTATAGAGTAAAAAGAGACGGATTAATAAAAAATAATACACATAATTCTTAATGAGCCGATTTTATGGTGAGACCATCTCTACTGAGCTGACTCATGTAGATTTAGTGTGTTAAGGTAATCACTTATAACTTTAAATTGGTCAATTAGAGAAATGACCTTATTATATGAGATTATTATATGGATCCATCTTATGATGAGACAATCTCATACAAAACGAATTGAAGATAATATCATACTCCTGAGGTAGTTTAAAATAGATGGACTTAAATTAAAGAATAGGACTCAAAGTAGGAACCAGAATGGAAAGTAATGAAGTTTGGATGTAACGGCAAGCACATGGTAGTGTCATAGATGGTATGTGGAAACACAAAGATGGAGCCATGAAAGTATCTTCAGGATTTGTCTTGTTTAGGCGTAGTTATGGACCAAAAGTTTTTGTTTTGTATATGCCACCCTCTTTTTTTATTTTGTATTTGGAAAAAAATTAGGTATAAAAACGAGTATATAAACTAATAAAAACAGCCTATGATGTTAATTTAATATGTCATATATAGTCGGACTACTAGTACATACCCAACTTCACCTCTGCCACTCCGGTCTCCATCTTATATTTTTCCTATTATATTTATGATATTACTTACATAATTATTGGGTTTGTTTGAACACATAAATATAAAATTTGATCAAGACAGGGAAATATATAGCCAATTTTTTATAGTGTTAATTTGGTACTTTGTAATAAATAGATCATCAAACACATTAGTCATTAATATCCTGTTATCTAATGTTATTACGCTGACTTCTGCTTTACAACTTACTAGATATTTACCCGTGCTATGCACAGCAGTACAGGTTGTGTAAATTTTTTTATATTACATGAAAGTTTATTGCTAGTATTTTTATTTGTTGATGAATGTTTTTCGCCTTTGCAAAGCTAAGAACAATAAAAACGAATTCATTGGTATTTTGTTGTGATATATATTCAAATATTTTCTCGGCATATGTATTCCAAAGTTTGCATGAAATTCTATTATCCCTGTTACAAAACTTATTACCATAGGTTTGAATTTCTTTTTATCAATAATAATTATCTTAAACTGTCTAAAAAATAATAAAAAAATATAAATATACGCATACTCTGTATCACACAACTTCAAAGTTATGCATTTTATAGGTGGAGTCATATGGACATCACTAAACGACACCACTTATCCAATAACATCTATCCTTTTAAAAAACATATTCATTAGATCATATGTTAAAATTTAATAATATTTTTATTAAAATTAAAATTTAATATATAGCTTATTAAACTATAAGAATAAAGAGATAGAATACATACCGCATAATAAGACATATCATAAGTTTGTGATAGAAGATCAGAAAATGAGACAAATTTCATCACATATGGTGGAATCTCCACATCGTCACAAATTTTGACATTAGTAAATCTTGTAAAAACAATTCGTTTTTTGTGGAATGTTGTTTTACAGTCTCCGATGTTTTCATAAAGCTTAAAACGTACAACTGTATAAATTTTTCCCAATGACAGCTTTGATGAATGACACTATAACTATCTTTAAATAAATATAGAAGCTTTGATAGTACTTCTATTATTATTATTGTTATCTTTAATTTGTGTGTCCTTTCAAATTATTTAGTTATTATAAATTTATTATTATTATTATTATTATTATTATTATTATTATAAAGGGTGGGGATGTAGGGAGTTGGAATATGAAATAAAAATGTAGTATTGTAATAAATATAGAAGCTCCGATAGTACTTCTATTGTTATGTTCAAATTATTTATTTATTATAAATTTATTATTATTATTATTATTATTATTATTATTATTATAAAGGGTGGGGATGTTGGGAGTTGGAATATGAAGTAAAAATGTAGTATTGTAGTAATAAAGTAGAAAAATTAATTACTATACTTTAAGAATGACTTTCATTACTTCAAAAAAAAAAAAGAAAAATTTTCATAGGATGACACGTGGCATAGAAGTTCCTGGATTGTAATATGTATATGATATGATGACAAGAAGTTGGATATATATACTTCCTCCGTTCCATTTTAGTTGCACCATTCGGTTTAGCACGTTTTTTAAGGGTCGTCAAATCAGTATGGTATAAGTAGGAATGATGTATGATTGATGGTGATATGTGGGGTAGAAATAATTAAAAATTATTATAAGTAGATAGTGGTTGTGACTTGTGGGTATATTAAATAATTAATGGGATGATGTATGATTGATGGTGATAGTGGAGTAGGAATAAAGTGAGGATAAAATAAGTAGATTACTTTGCCAAAAATAATAATGTTGCAAGTAATATGAAACTTCCAAAATTGATAAGTGTTGCAAGTAAAATGAAACGGAGGTAGTATGACTTATTCCTATTGCTTATTTTGCATCATATTGATAAAAAATTTGTCACGTCGAAATGAGTGAGATAGAGTACTCGCAGCCATAGTGGAGTGCCATTGGATCATTTGGACAACCTTGCTAAGTCATAGACCCCATAGTCTTTTACAGATGTTACGGACACTGGCATGATTTTGTAAGATTTTGGGCGGGCTTTCCCAGTTTCTGACCCACAGATATTCTTATTTCACCAAATAAAGCTATCCTACGTTTTTGGTGTTATCGTGGGAGCCCACCAAAAAAAGGAAAAAAAAATCTTTAGTCTTATGATTGGAATTTAGATGTTTATAAACTTAATATAATTTGAAAATTTCTACATACATAAAAAGAAAATACACAAAAATAAATCTATAAATTGATTGATGGAGTTAATTTTGAATTAGTATATGGTTATATCAGATTATTTTTTAATAGAATTACTTTTGGGTTTGGAACTACAATTTGACCAGTTTTTAATCAATTGAATTGGAATAATAAGTTCATTTATTTTTTCTTTGTCAAAATTTTTTATAGATTTTTTTTTAAAATTAATTTTGCTTATGTAAATAGGTTATTTATAGCTTACAAAATTTCAACAAGAAAATATCAACTCAAAACCCAAAATTTAATTGAAAAATGAAAACCTTGACTCAAAATGATGACATAAAGTATAAAATATTAAATTTAAAAAATTGGTAAAACCATTAGGTTCAGATTCAACCATCAATGGATACTTAGAAAAGGTTTGAATGGAGAAAAGCGTCAATAAAGAATAGCTGCTGATATCTACATTTAGGCTTTTAATCTTGTCAATCTTTAGTGAAAACAAAAGGTTGTAGTCAATTGGTCGTTAGTAACAAACGTTATCAAAAACTTTACATGAATAAGAAGTGCACATGTTTATTAAGCAGTTTTGATATAGTTTATTATAATACGAGAAAAATAAACCATAAAGTGTAGTGTTGTCTAATAATCAAATAGTACAACTTTTACATTTGCATATGTAAAAAATATACCAGTTTACAGTTCAATCTGCTTTGATGCATTATGTATATCCCATCTAATAAACCACTACAAGTCTACACTCTAAAATCAACCATGCCATTTGGCCTTGTTCAAAAAAGTTCCTTACTATGTTTATCTTTCATAATTTGTATACACCAGTTGATTTGAGCACACCATCCGGGTTAATCATTTATTTTATAGGGTATATAACTTATATCGGGGCCTTAACCATTATGGGTTGCGGCCCCAATATATGTTAGATACTTCTATCGTTATTAATTGAGCTGAACCAGTTTAATTTACTTTTACTTGAATACGTTCAGGAATAATGATCTATGATGGGCTCGAGAGTTGCATTCTGAATAGCTGTTCATACAGAAACGAGAGTAAGAAGAGCAAGGAGTATGTATGTCCAGTTGAATCCTTTAATGAAGAAGAAACGAGCTGCTCATCGAGCAAAGATGTGTTTGGATCGTTCTTCTCTGATTGGACCAAGAAAAGGAACCAAGAGGATACTGATGAGTGGAGTGGCTCTGAAAGCCCAGAACATGTTTATGTTAGAGAAAAACCTGCTTATATCACTCAGTTCTCAGATGTTGACACAATGAAAGAGAAGTTTGCAAAACTTTTGTTAGGAGAAGATGTGACCGGAGGACGCAAAGGTATATCCAGTGCGCTCGCATTATCGAATGCCATAACCAATCTTGCAGGTATTGCTGTGTTATTTATTTTCATTTTTTGGGTAAAAAAAGATTTTATTACCAAGAACAATACCTCGATTACAAGATTAAAAGGTGAGCAAGGCGAGGAAAATCATTTAGGATAGACCCCTTACAAGCCCTTTCGGGAAAGAGTCAATATACAACTCCCTAATGGGAGAAAACAAACCATCTAGGATAAACCTTCCCTCAAGCATCTGTTTATTTGTTTTTGTATCATTCGTAAAATCTTGTGAAACACATCTTCAGCATCTGTTTTCGGGGAGTTATGGAAGTTGGAACCATTATCAGAAGAAAGAATGGCTAAATGGAGAAAAGAAATGGATTGGTTGCTTTCACCTGCCAATTATATGGTTGAATTGGTTCCTGCTAAACAAAGTGGTGCCAATGGCCGGACCTTTGAGGTGTCGGTTCTCCCCTACTCTTTCGATTAACTTTGTTTATATTATTTTCCTATGTTTTGATAAAACTCGGACATTGGAACAGATAATGACACCAAAAGCTCGTGCAGATGTGCATATCAACCTACCAGCTCTTCAGAAGATCGATTCCATGCTTATTGTATGTGAAAATACAGTATCATGATCTGATGAAACTTGAAAATGGATGTTGTTTTTGTATTTTCTTGTTGATAACAACCGTGGATTTGATATGCATCAGGAATTTCTCGACTCGATGGTAGGGACAGAGTTCTGGTATGCGGAAGGTAATAGCCGGAAAGAAGGAAGAGGCGGGAGTTCAAGGCAGAGCAAAAGGTGGTGGCTTCCATCTCCTCGAGTTCCTGCTGCTGGTCTATCAGAAACTGCCCGAAAGAAGTTGCTTTCACAGGGTAACATGGTTCATCAAGTTTTCAAGGCAGCGAAAGCGATCAATGAAAATGTTTTGCTTGAAATGCCGGTGCCAAAAGACATTCAAGATGCACTCCCAAAGGCAAGCATTAGACATGATAGTTTATTTTGAGATTGGCATAATATATTCTTCAAAATGGGATTAATATCAAGTGCTTAATGCAGTCTGGAAGGGCTAGTCTAGGGGAGGATTTGTATAAATTCGTAGCCTCAGGGTCGAACTCAACATCAGAGATCATTGATTGCCTTAAACTACGATCTGAGCATGAAGCTCTCGACACTATCAATAAGTTGGAGGCTGCAGCACTTGCATGGAAAGAAAGAAATAGAGAGCAAATCAAAGGTATCAAGACTCCTGTCAAACCGACATGGTCCTTTATGAAGGAGCCAAATACCGAGATGAACAAGATAGACTCGATGTTGTTCCGTATAGATGCACTTTTGGGTCAGTTGAAAATGAAGTATCCGTGCCTTCCTCACTCGTTCATCAATGTCACCAAAATACAGTATGGCAAGGTTAGTACATATACTGAGTCCATGCAACATACAGCAGAAAATCTAGGATTTTAGTTTGTTACTATAGACTGATCAGTTAACCGGCTTTCTGTTTTGTACTGAATCTTCGTTTGAATAAAGTCGCCAACACTTTAGTACACGATTATGTAGTTTTTATCATGTCCTTCAATTCTTGTTCTTTTGATAGGATATCGGGCATTCAATAATTGAAGCATATTCTAGAGTCCTCGGAAACTTGGCATACAGCATACTGTCAAGGATCGGAGACATTCTGCAAGAAGATCACATGAGTAATCCAAATTCCCCAGTGCCCTCATCCTACTTTTCACCAGGATCAAGTTTTAATGGAATACCGGATAGTCCCATCGTGAATTCACATATAAGGCACTCACTCGTAGAACGAATGAACAAGGTAGATGGGTACTTTAGTGACTCAAATCCTAGCAGATGTTCTGATTCAGAGATTTCAACTATTACTGATGCAAAATCTAGCTCTGTTACAGCAACTCCTAGTTCTAGCCGAATTTGGTGCATTGGTAAAGATGCATGCAGTAATGTTTCCCCGGATAGCTCATTTGGTTAAGTTGTCTACTTTTTGGTGCATGCCTATTGCCTTGTATATGAGTATGACTTTGCTTTAATTAAAAATCATTTATGTCTAAGCTTTTTATCATCTTCAATGTGGAGACATATTGATGAATGATGATTAACAATATTTGGAACATGATGGTAAATACTAGGAGTATGGAAAGAAAAAGTTTAGTATTGTGCTTGTAAATGGCCTTCACTCTACCTAGTGGCTAGTATCTACTTGATTAAAACATTCTTAGTTCACTTCCTTTTAGTTTTTGTAGGTAATTAAGCTAAATTTTCTCTAATTAAGGTCAATTGTTTGTTAGTATTAGCATTCTAAATTTGATTGCTCCGGTTAGTTGACTTTTGGGTTGAGTTTTTTCATGTCTAGTTATGTTAGGATTAAATTGTTCCGGGAGCTCACTGGTTATATTTAAGGTCAACTTGAGTTCAGTTTATGCTGAGTCAGTATAGGTAAACCTAACAAGTCAGACGGTTGAGTTAATTTTAGGTTGATTGAGTTTAACTTATATGTGTAAGATAGACTAGTAATCACCTTCAAATCTTGTACATCATGCATCTGCTTCTGTTAGAATTTGAGAAAGGCTTGCAAACCAAGCATTCAATAATACTGAAATATTGTCATGCGATTTTTCGTTAGCAAAGAAATATCCCTTTTATAATTCAGGTCCTTTCATCGGAAGCTAGATTGGATAATTTTCCTTTGCTTATTAATCTCCACTTCGTCAACTCTAGTAATGATAAGATCATCAGCATAGACAAGAACCATCAGTAGCTTTTCATCTCGATCTTTCGGAAATGAGATGGAATTGAATAACCAATATGTAGCAAGAAATCTTACCATGCTAGGCTTATTTCAAGCCATAAAAGCTTCGGAAGCAACGAACTCATTTCTCATAACCTATTTCTCGAACATTGGGATGTTTATAAAAATTTGCAACCTTCGTTATCAAATGACGAAAGAGTTGTTAGTCATTGGAGGCTACGTAATCTTGAGTTTAACGCTCTTCGATTTCTTGATGTTCATTTTTCTTTGTAGGGACAGATGCATGGGCGAAGGGAGGTTTAGAAGAATGGGGTCAATTGATCCTACTTCAATACCAAAACAAACTCGATAAATAGTCAAATTGACCAAAGTATGTTAAAAATATTTGATTTGGACCGTAGTCCAAAACTAAAAATTACACTGAATTAGCAGGAAATTATAAAGACGTTTTTGGGAACATTTAGCAGAAAAAGATGATTAATTCATAGACAGAACTTGGATTCACAATAGAAAACGTACAATGACTACCTCAAAAACGTACTAATTACATCAAATTGAGTGATCAACAAATCGTACCATATTTTCCCACCAAATGCAGGTAACGCTGGCTCGTGCTGAGGACTAGCTCGTGCTGAGCACTAAATATCTTCAATTAACAAAGAGTTTCATAAACTAGACTTGAGCCGGGTCTTCATAACATGCATTTTCTCCTGAAAGACGAATCATTACAGCACGTCAATTTTAACAGATCCTATGAAAGAGCTTATACTCGATATAATTCAGATGTCGGTCAGACATTTCTAGAAGATTTCCAAAGTGACTCGATCCAACTTCTATAACGGCAGAGCATGGACTACTCAATAAACACCATTACAAATTCATGCACACCACAGATAGCTCATAAATAAGTGTTGTTTAATCTTTGTGCAATCATCTACTCAACACCATAACCTCTATCCCTCCATTTGCCCCTAAAATTAAGATCCATAACTTTTTGATTATGGTGTAAAAAAACCCCTTACAGGTGAGGGATTGATCCTCTTCTTGTAGGTGGTTAAGAATCGAACACCATTAGGCCATCACAAGGGTGGAAGAGAAAGCCTTCAAAAACATGAATCTCAAAAGATCTAAAAATTATTTCTTCTTAGTTTGGACCTTTTCCGCGCCAAGTATGACAGATTGCAGTATACATGTCTTGATGCTATGTTACTCATACTCTTCATATGGACTCTAAATCATGAAAATTTTCAGTTTATAGCCAAGTCAAACACTTGAACAAGTACCACACGTTAAGCCACCTCTAGGTATGGCCCTTAAGGCACTGGGACAGTTGTAATCTCATGGGTTTTCAAGCATACATATAGATTGTTCTATAAAAATCTAAAACAGTTAGGAATTTTTTTTGAGAGAAAAAACAGTTAGGAATTGAGAACATGTAAAATATGGTAAAAAAAAAAGGACTTATTACTAATGTAGAAAGGTATCAATCCGTAGCTTATACTAATTGAAAATGTGAAAGTTCCAGTAAGTCTATTAGATTGAAATGGCAAGAGTGCCTAATATGGCAATTCTTCGTTGATAGATTTCCAAGTTACACCATATTGATTTGTCAGAAAATTTCATACTGGCATAACTAAATTTACTCCCTCCAACTCTTTGATTTGCCCCGCTCTCTCGACTCTAGTTTATTAAATTTAACTCTTTGATTTGTCCTGCTCTCTCGACTCTAGTTTATTACACCTAACTTTTCCTTTTATTATCTCTCACAAGTCATAAGTGGTCCCCAAGGGGAGAGAGTGGGTGATGAAAATTGCCATTGTAAACAGATGCAGATATTCAAAAGACAGGGAGAATGTGTATTGGAAGGGTATTAATATATATATTGTATGCTTATTTTTCAATATGGTAAAATTGCAGGATAACAGATAAATAGACAAATTTAGAGGTCCGCCATTTATAGACCATGCACTGCAAAGTTCTTTAGTTTTCAAATTCTCTAGGTCCCTCTCGACTTCTAATTCTGCTTTAAGTTCAAGGACAAATTCATTAGTTTACCACAACATAGCTTCAAATCCATATGCCAAAACAAAGAACGGTCTAGAAGTCATCTATTTTGCTATTCAAAATTTCGAACCATAGCTTCCAATCCTGTTGCCCTCTAAATTTGATCTCCCACTGCATGATATAGGCCCTAAAATCAAATTTTAAAGAACACTCATGCTTAGTTATGTCAGGCTCTGGGAATAAATGAGTTTCAGACTTTAGATACATGATCCGTTCGCATTTCCAGCAATTACTGGTTTACGCTAAATCCTCCAAAACAATGACACAGCTTCTAAATGAGTTGGCAGCCACAAATAGCAGCTAATAATTAGATACCATACATCCATGGTTTTTCAAAAGACAACTAATTGCAGACGTAATACCATGTTATGATATATACACTAGCATACAAGCACCCTGATTCGAAAATTTGTCAGCAGACCAGAACTTATCAAATGCTAGAAGCCTAAAACAGTACAATACCACCCCACCCCCCCAACCCACACCCCCACACACACACACCGACCAGAAAAAAATGTGGAAATAGGATAGCAAAGAAAAACTGGTAAACTTGTCTTCCACTCCCACCCCCTCAAACTACATTTTCAAGAGATGAACCCTACAAATTTCTAGTCCTCGTGCATCCAGCACAGTTATCACCAATCCCCTCTTTAAAACAACAGATCAATAGAACAATTTATGCTCCCCATCAAGAGTACAAGACTCTAAACGAACAATCACCTTTGCATACGTTTTGGTTAAAAAAAGTCCGACTTATATCTTAAAATTGTGAAGAAATTTGACCAAAATATGAAAATTTCCAAGATCTTGTACAAATCTCGTAGGATCATATCATATTAATATATTCGCGTACATGTGTATCAATGATCAAATTTGACTTTTGGGGCCAAATGTTAAAATCTTTTAACCATAAAGTTTTGGAAAAATTGATATTAATAATCCAACCTTTTGTTCATCCGTTGTGAATAATCCAACCTTTTGTTCATCCGTTGTGAATAATCCAACCTTTTGATTATTTTCTAATAATCCAACGTTTGCCCTTAGTTCGCTCTGAATAATCCAACCTTTATTTTAGTTTGCTAGCAACATACCCTTTATTACCCATTATTAGTAATAAGGTATGTTGTAGGCAAATGTATCACAAAGGTTGGATTATTAGAAAATAATCAAAACGTGGGATTATTCATAGCAGATGAGTGAAAGGTTATTATTAATGTCAATTTTTCCTAAAGTTTTTCAGTACATAAGGAAGTTGTGATGAAAGAAACTGAAACTAGTAGGAAATTCAAAGTTCTAGTCAATCATTATAGTAAACATGATAGTTAAATGATAAGAAAACCAATGGTCAATATTTTTGGAAAACCATGAAAAGTCTACAAGAACAAAGTATAATAGAGGGCTCATTATACATGCAAATGAAAGTGCCTACCCCAACTGTTCCAGGCTAGTTTGCTAATTTTTTGGTCATGCCAATTCAGTGAAACGGATTTTGAGGGCATTGCAATATATGGGACTTGTCCCACATTGGTTGTTTGGACAGCTAATGAGGGGTATATAGATCAAATGGGCTATCTTCCCTACTGAAATAGTCTTTTGGGACGAGCTCTCTCATTTGATCTATACAATTTGGGCAATAATTGTTTTAATCATAAAAATCAAATTCTATATACATTCAATTTGGTTGAATTTTAATTAATTTACATTCATACCATTTAACAAATATCAAGAACACTTACCGTGCATGCATTTGATGAAATAATCCAACTCTGAGAAACAATATTCTCTCTGAACAAAAGGGGGTGGCAGCTGATACTGAAAGAATGAAAAATGGTGGTGATCAGGATCATCTCTTGGCTTTGAAGTCTCTATCATTCTTAGGTGCTCTTCCCTGTCGAAACATGGATCTGCATTTTGTCCAGCAACAACCAAACCACAGTCCCACGCAGCACTTAATATCTGTTAAAAGCAGAGTGCACTTCAGTGTCATCATGCTATGGTCCATTGCAATGTATGGGACTTGTCCCACATAGATTGTAAAGTGCAATTGGTGTGGGGTTTACAGGCAAATGGACTCTCTCACCTAATAGGCTAGTCTTTTGGGTGAGCTCTCCTGTTTGTCCTATGACAATGGTATCAGAGTCGGACTTGGAGTGGGTGGCCTGGAAGAGCCAGCCATGACCCAACGTAACCGTGACCCAATGCAACCGTGACCCAACGAGGACGTCGGCTTCATGGGGAGTCAATTATTATGGTCCATTGCAAGGTATGGGATTTGTCCCACATTGGTTGTAAAGTGCAATTGGTGTGGGGTTTATAGGCAAATGAGCTATCTCACCTAAGAGGCTAGTCTTATGGGTGAGCTCTCCTGTTTGTCCAATAACAATCATCATTGTTACTTTCAATAACGAAAGTGGAATAAATGAAACATGTATATCATCAAAGTACTAAACAAAAATTACATTATTGCACCAGGATGGCAGAAAAATGAAACTGACTAAATAGTTTGCCTGTGTCCAAACTATGTGTTAAGAGGCAGAAAAATCACCTGCCAACTCAAACCTTCGGGATCAGAAAATGACTCATCATTATCCCGAAAATGAACATGGGATCTCGGGCAAACCAACTTAACTGTAACAGAATGCTTCCTAAGAACGTCAAAAACTGGAGAGTATCCATCTCGATTTGTGGGGTTATAGAAACCTGCCGTAAGTTCTGCTGCATGGCTAGGGGTCTTGTACCACCAATGGACTGCTGGGATCTGCAAAAACGTAACCATTAGTTCCCTTCACTTTAGAGTTCCATTTCAGAGATTATAGTTGACAATTGACATTCAGTTGTCTAGACAAATGCATTAAAAATTAGATTTTAACCTCACCTTTTTTGCGAAAATATGCATCCAGGGAAAGGTTGTGCATGTTCAGTGTCAAACCTCCAAAGCATTTTGGCTTATAGGCAGATTGAGGGAAAGGGTTAAAAACAAATTTTCTTCACATAAATGTGTTTATTTCGTTTATTTGAGAAACAGTAGAACTGCCCCGTTCTTTTTTTTTGTTGGGGTTTTGGTTTACCCAATCTTCAACTTACTTTCTATATAATCTTTAATTATATGATACAATAAGTTTAAAAAATAAATTTTACAAAAATATTTTTTTAAACAAATTGGTCTATAAATATATTTCTAACACAATTCATTATGCCTCTCAAGATATTCATGATCAAAGTGTTTGAAGACACAAAAAGAGCCAAGAACAAAATAAGAGGGACAGGTAAAGAGAAAGGCTACAATTCAATAGAATGGAAGAAAAAAATGACCTGTTTATAAAGGCAAGAACATGAGTCTTGGTACTCTCCTCCCATTTCTATTCCAAGTTTCTATCATGCCTAGAAAGGGTTTTCTTCTTTCCCCATAAAGAATTTATAAGATGCCTCTTATTTTTGAGAAAAAAAACATGACTAATAAATGAATAAACACCAAAATAAACCTTAATATAAACTAAAGCAAAGAGTAAGTAAATCCAACCCTTTCCCACAAAACTCATGAGTCCTTTAAAAGCTACCCCATTTTAGGTAATATTATACACTTTAGTAATTAGTAACATAATGACTGTTAATATTTATGTGTTTTTTTCTGGAACTTTCCCTTAAAACACAATCAAATGTGTTTTCTTCCTGGAACATTCCCTTAGAGCACGATCAATAGCACAGTAAATCTGCTTTTATTCAAGTTTTCTTGACCCTGAAGCATATTTCCAGATATGCATACAGCATACCTAGATGTGTAAAGAAGATATTCAAAATTATAGTCCCAGTTTCCGTAAAAATGTTCTGACGTAAGCCTAGAATAAGCTGTGCAGCAGTTCCCATCATAGAAAACTAACAAGAAATTTCAATGCTCTTTAGCAGCTAAAATATAAAAGGAGAATAGGGATACAAAGTTTGTGAAGGGTACGATCTACTCAACTCTAACACAGTTGAAGTCATCAGAGACGCTTAAGGGAGCGAAAAAAACGACTTACAATAGCTACTTAAGCTTATCAATAGAGAGATACCTTAACAACTATTTGTGTTTCGTCAAATGCAAGTCTCGCCAGTGATAATACATTGTCAGCATGGTCTATCAACATCTGAGCATACCAGTGCAGAAAAAAACGTCCAAAGTAGCTATCATAATCACCTCTTTCACGAAAAAAACCTGTTTCAGATGGCTTTGAATTATAGTTCCCTGCATTATCGGGGCCCCTTGCCCAATATGAGTGCCCACGCAGCTTCGCAGCCTTCCTTAAATTCTGTTGCATGTATCTGTCATAGCACTAAATTAAGATTTTTGTTACACATCTAGGTTGACCTCAAAAGAAAATAGATTGTCACTTCTTGATTAGTTTCTCAAACTCTCAGCACATTCAGAAATAAAAGAGATGCAAGCATCATGATCAAGAAATGTAAGACACAATTTTCCTTCTCCAATGACCCTTTGCACGGCAATACAGGAAACATAACTTTTGGTGCCAACTGACCAATGCAAAGTGTTTATGAAGGTACTCCATAAGGAGTTGCCTGCAGGATGTTCAGTGCACCTGATATGTTAATAGTATGTTTTTGGTGCAACTACCTTAGCCTCGTCTACGATTAGTGAAAATCCTTAAAAACAAAAAAGATAAAGATAAATAATTCAGGTGACAAAATTAAATGAAACCTCCTTTTTCAAAGAAATTTCCCTAAGAACAAAATAAAGGCAACCAGTCACTTAAGGAACCTTTCACAAAGTTGCTCCCGCATGACAAGAATTGAAATAGTACCACTTGACAAGATCAAGAACTCATTTACTTCTCAAAAGCATACCATAACAAAATTCTTTTTTCTTTCTATTACTCATAAACCATTGGGGTCATGGCAGTGAAATCAATATTTGATATTTTTTCCAAAACGTAAACACTAAACAGTCTAGATATGTCACTTTCAAGAATCCAATTTCCAACTTTGGACAAAAATAAAAGAAAGGCTCAGCACTTCAAGAACCAAGGTTTTCTCATGACGATATGACATTGTAAAGTTCATCTGATTAATACACATAATTGGTCCAAGAACAAGGAGATGCATGAAATCATTCCTGTTACCGACTACATTTAAATGGCTATTTGAGCAGGGTTCTTAAGAGTACTTTAGTTCCAGTAAATATATCTCACTGTAGCATAAATTTCGAGGAGTGTCTCATCATTTTAGAGTTCAACACATACACAACAAACTGATCCCCTTTGGGATCAAGGCTTCGGCGTTGTTTGCTGAATATACACAAAAGCCACCAACCATAAAATTAAAAGTCTCATTTAGGGAGGCATCAATCAGACACACAGTAATTCAAAGGAGTTCAACCAGAGTCAAGTGGCATCAGTCAGAAACAAAAGTGACGCAAAAAGATCAGAGTCAGCATACAAAAATTTATACCTGAAACTCACCAATACCAGGATATCTCCATCCCAATCTTTCTGGGAAAGAAGGATATTTCAGATCACCAGATGCTCCAAGACCAATTTCAACAGCAGTAATAAGTCCTTCACAAAATATATCATCAAACTCTGAACGGAAGCTTCTCATGAAATCGAAGTAAACCTACATTTGTTTTAGAATGCTTTTTTCAGGTAAGTAACAAAATGGTTTTCCTCTTATCTATACAAACACAAATAAGAACAGTATAATTACCTCTATACCAGTTCTTCCTCTTAAGACACGTTCTTTGTCAATGCCCCATGATAAGCATTCTGTATTTCTACGCCCTTCGCAATCTGTGAAGAATATCTCTTGGTTGTCTTTCCCAATCTCTAAAACCCAGTGGGGAAGTGAAATGAATACATTACCAGAATCGCTTCCTCCATACTCGTGGAATGCCAAAACAACCTTTGAAAAATTGTGTAAATTCGTTGATGTAATTTAGATGGTCCTCAAAATTCTACTTCTAGGAATGATACGCAAACTATGAGCATCAACGTCAAATGCAAGGAATCAGAGGTGCATGATTGGGTTTTGCTAGGTGAATCATGAATGTGAAGTAGTGGAGTCGGGACTCGGGAGTAAGAGAAACCAACCAACATTTAGATAGTGTATCACAACATAAGCATCCTCTAGTATTGCAGTCATGCAGCACAAGTGGCAGCCCCCAAATTTAATTTTATTAGTCACACTTAATTGTTCTTTTTCCCCCTCATTTCAGTTAGAGGGCAGATTAAGTGTAAAAATCAAATGGCATTACAAACATGGAAAAATAAGAGAGAGAAAACCAGTATCAAGAAATGCTATCCTAATCAACCTGTAGTCAACAAAAATACACTTTACTATGGAGATTTGTGCTTCCGGAGTTCTAAGGTATACCTTCCATTTAAGCCCACAAAATATTTATCCAGCAAATAGTAAATACTAATTACGGCATTGCTTCTTCAATTATAACATAAACAAGAACTGCTCCTACAAGTATTATGCAACACTTTGGAACCTACAAAGTGCGGTTTTCTAGAGTCTCTAGTATTACATCAAAACTGGTCAGAGAAAACTTTTCAAGCCATGCCTTTACCAGAATACATACTGCGCTCAGGTTGCAGTGTCGCAGAACAACAATTCACCATAGCAGATTTGAGAAATAGTTAAAATAGCAATGAACAAAAGAGATCAAGGAAACTGCAACTACCTGTACTTTCAGCTGAAATTCTCGGATGATTGTGAATAACTCTCTATATCCCAACCACATATACTTTTGTGGATTCCATCCTTCAACAATCCCCCACCAACAATCCACCACGACACCATCCACATTCAATGATTTGAGATGCTTTAGCTCCTGTCTGATGCCTTCAGGATCAAGAAGCTGGCAGTAACTGTTGATGATGCCACTCTAGCATAGTTAAGACCATAGATTACAAAAATTTATAGCAATTAGGTAACCAAATCAACATGGATAGCTCAGTTACAGAAAGGATGTAGAAAAGGAAACAAAAAGCTCCAAAAATATAAGAATTTTGGCAATTACAATGGCTGGATACAGTATACATTATTATAAGCTGGGTATCTGACAAGTTAAAGTGAAAACCATGGATAGAATTCGGAACAATTTAATCAAAACATATAATGCAAAACGCAATCGAAAAAGAAGCAAAAAAAAATAAATCCCAAGGTAATAACTGATTACTTACTGACAGCTTAATATATACAGGAACATGTGGGGTGCTAGTGCAATCATTCTCGCGCAAATCTGATTGAGCATCTTGTATCAACTATAGTACAAAAACCACTAGATTAGAAGGCTTCCACATGGAATATTTTTGAGGCTGTTCCAATTAAAAAAATGGACGCTTTATAATATATTTCAAGCTTATCGTCCCACAGAACCACGTTACGTAACATGTGATTTAAAATCATGGAGTTACAACCATTATAGGTTGTTATTCTAACATATCAGCCATTATAATTATTTCTTTAATGTGCATTGGTTGTAAAAGGTCTATTAATCACTATGACAAAATGGATATTTTTGAGGTTAAAATTTCATATTGCGATGTCCGTGTAGCAATCATAACACCGGAACGGAAAGGTGCCACGTCTGCAATATCAGGACTATTAACGCAATCCAGAATTCGTAATTTTTCTCTACGGGCTGCCTTTTTAGTTCTATCATATAACCAAAGTGTAATCAAAACATAAGCATCATGCATGATGGTATGATACCTGATGTGCCTCCAAAGAATCAGTTGATTCAATATTGCTGGTACTCGTATATTTCTCACTTTTTGTTTCCATATCTGTAACCATAACAGAATCAAGAGATGCTATTGACAAATTTTCATCAATTCCAAGAACTGTTGGCTGACAGTCTAGAGATGCTTTCATGGAGCGATTCTTCAGAGAGCTCGCAGAAAGGGGGCTTTCAGATGACTTAACAGGAAGCCCTCCCTGTCAACATTATTAATTTATCTAAATGCAACATATCCAGTTAATCTTTTTTAAAAAAAAAAAACACACATATAGAGTTGGCGTTTCACACTAGTAATGAATTTAACAGACGTCATCATTGAGGGAAGGACCCAATAGATTAAATATTGATCAACAGCATTCAATTATCACATTTCATCACCCCCAGGTCATCCGAGTTCGGGGTCAGATATACGCAACCTTATCCTTATTAAGGGTAACAAAGAGGCTGTGCCAATTGACCATTGATAGCAAACATAATCTGCAACTTAATATATTATAACGTGCACATGATATGATAATCCAATTTAATATAGAACTATAAATCTTTGGTTCATTGAGAATGGAATCAGAACAAATACTGATCCTCACACTAAAAGCAGTTTGGTACCAATCATTGCATGACTGAAATTAGAATATATGCATTTTTCAAGATTAAAACCAACCCTCAGACTGTGGAACGTGTAGTGCGTACATTATTGTTACATTAAATTTGCAATAAAAATCTACTTGTTATCTTGATGTAATCGACAAAACTTAAGAAACATGAACACCGAGAAAACAAATTCTCATACCTTCGCTTAAACCTCATTCTAAGATTAACACTACAATAGCCTAATATGAAAAAGCTCCATATAATAGTGTTGGTTAGATAGTAATCCGGTAAAAGCTTTTTCTTTAACCTTAGTGGAACATTTCAATCACATGGTCGCAACTCACTAAATCTTGTGTTTTACATCATGATCCATATCTTCGTTCTTGCGATAATTTGAATCAAGTTGTTCAAACAATCACTTGAAAAATACTCCTTCATTTCTAGCTTGCAACACCTCATTTGCAAAATGACATTCGATATATTCTGTCTATTTTTGACTTAGTTTAAACCCTTTTATTTCCAATACCTACTCTAGTCTCTAGCATACCACTGACTCATCTATAATTCCATCCAGTAATACCTACTCCATTCCTAATGTTTGCTATGAGTAGCTTGTTCAAAATCAGCCGGTCAAACTAATTAATAAAATCAGCCGATCAATTCAGCCACTATAATTAGCTATCAATCATTTGCCATTTATTTTTCATCAATTGATATTCATCCCTATAAATTAACATAGTTAAGATCTTGTAATCTTGTTTGATTCATCCAAAAGCATATTTTATAATAGTATCTAATCTTTTACAATTTTTAATTTTAATTATGTGCAGATATTAATAGCAAGGATCAAGGTACCGCATTGGATAGCTGAAAACAAATGGTTTAAGTATATAAGTGAACAAACCATTTGCGGTGGTGGAGCAGTAGCACGATAAGTAGTGCCATCAGGTTCAACAATCCAACCCGCTTCACGAGCAAGAGCAGCAAGAACGTCATTCATATCGGCCCGAGCAGGAAGAGGAAAATTCCCGTATTGCCGGAGTCCAGATAACATGCGGCTTGTGATGGCTCGACGATGACGCTCCCTAAGCTTGGTTCGTTCCTTCTCTCTTTCCCTCTCCCTCCTTCCTTTACCATCTCCACTGGCGGGTGAATTATTGGCAGCAACGGCGAAACCTCGAGGACGGCGGTTATTTTGCTGTTGCTGAGAAATGAGTTGGTAATGGTGGGAATTAGATTGGGAAAAATTGTTGGGGTTAGGGTTTGGGATTTGAGGAGTGAGATTTTGGGGATTTTGCTGGGACTCAATTCGGTTGAACGTTGTCGGAGTTGTGTTTTTGCCGGCGTTGTTCATTTTTTGTTGAACTGATCCCGGTGTTCTTATTTGAGTTTAGAGGAATGTCGTCTAGTCTAGCACCTTTCATGGCACAAAAAAGAAAAGGCTCTACATTGGTTGAAAACTAAAGGAGTGAAATAAGTTTTTAAAAAAAGTATAAATATTCAAAAAAAAAAAAAAGAAATTACCTAATTTTATATTAATTATTACAAAAAATTATCTAATTAATTTTTATTTGATAAAAAAATACCTTTCAAATGTTTGCAAAAAAACGTTACCATTTGATGGATAGAGGTTTGACCAAGCACGTGCCTATAACAGGGAAATATGCTTGGGAATAGGAAAATTTTGTCACATAAGGTTCAATTAGTAGCTTTATGTGCCAAACACGTGATTAGTCAAACCTCCATTTAATGTCTGTCAAATAGTAGAATTTTGCAAACGTTTGGGTTATATAAGGTAATTTTTGAAAAAATAAATAGATTTGGTAGTTATTTACAAAAAAAATACTATATATTAGGTTGTTTCTTGTAATTTTTCTTTAGAAAAATTAAGTGAAACAATAAAATTAAGCACAAACACATATTTTTATGATCACATTTAACTATAATTTTCATAAATTACTAAACTTTTGAATCAAAGTGCAAGTTGTATGGTTAAGTTTTGAAAAATTATAGTTAGAATTTTGACTGAAAGTGTAAAATTGAATTTAATTCAATTTGATTTAGATTTGTAATAACATCGAATATCTAATGTTATTGTGAATATTGAAAATTTTTAAAATTATACAACTAATAAAATACATATGAACGATACTAGTAGACTCAGTTGATTATAGAAAAATGATTATGACTCATTTTCTCTCAAAACGTTGTAGATCAATCCCCGTTGCCAATCTAAAAGCATAATTTGAGACTCATTAAACATTTAGGCGCACGCGATATTTTTAATAAACCCAAATATTATCTTCATAATTTACAATGATCAATTACATTAGTTTGTAGAATAATAATTTTTGGTATACTAAGTGATTGCGTCACAAGTCACAACTATCTTTTATGAGAACCCTTATCTTGTTCTCTCACTCTTGTACTTGATGAGTGGTTCTCTCTTCTTTCTTCTTAAGGGGAGTTTCTATATCAAATCACACATTCTTCCCTATTACGTTCTAGAACCTTCTTGGATGAAATTAAACAAAATAATAACCATCCAAAAATAATAATGTTACAAATTAAGTAGGGTAGACTAAAATAGCAAATGATGTTAAAGAGTAAAACAGAGTCAAAAGAAGTATGTATATAAGATCCTTCAATTTGTAACACCAAAGTGTTTCCTTGTGAACTTCTAAACTAGTTCAATTGCACCCATATCAATCATGAATCGAGACAGCGGAATGCAAATCTCTAATAATAGTTTACCAGGTTGAAAGTCACAAGTTACAACCCTTAGCTGATAGAGTTACAAGGTCGAAAAATCAGTTTAACTATAGCACAGTTGCTAATTTAAATGTATTTCTATTGTCTACAACTCAATCTCATCAATTTTATGTCCTCAATTAGACGGTGTAAAGCTCGGCATGAGGAACCGTCTTCCTTCACTGCTCGAGCAGCCAATTTAGACAATTGGTTTGCCCTATGCGAAAACGTCTCCCTGTGTCCCTCCATAAGATCTCTCACCTGATGCTCGATCACAACCCTATCACATACATCTTTCATGTCAATTCCGATCTTCCAAACATCTCCTACAAACCTACTGATCACCAATTGATCGATTCCATTAGGCCAACAAAGCATTGGCACTCCTTCCACTATACTCTCCAACGTAGAGTTCCACCCGCTGTGAGTCAAAAACCCACCAATGGCAGAGTGTGCCAGGACCTCTTCTTGTGGAGCCCAATTAACAATAAACCCCCTTTCTTGTGTAGCTTCCAAAATCTCTGCTGGGACTTGCAAGGAACTCTCTTCACATCCATCTTCGACTCCAACGATGGAGCCTGGTCGTCTAACCCAAAGGAATCGTATCCCACTGTTAACCAAACCAGACCAAAACTCCAATACCTGGTCCATTGTAAGGGACACGATACTGCCAAAGCTAACAAAGATCACAGACTTTGAGGGTTGCTCATCAAGCCATGCTATGCAGCTTCTGTCTTCTTCCCATAAACTGTTGGAGGAAACTTGTTGTTCGGCTTCAGGTTGGTGTTTGGTTCGGGAATGCAGGTGGATTGGACCGATAGTGTATAGGTTTGGACAAAGAGAACGAAGTTCAGTAAGTAGAGGCTGTTCTAAATCATCAAAAGTATTTAGTATATGGCCTTGTGCATTTGGCAAGTCTCGGCACTCTCGAAGGACTAGCTGGACATAAGGGTGGGTTAAGTCATCAGTCCGACAAATACTTGGAAGATCACACCACCTTAATGTGGTCGTTTCTGTTCCAGGGATGTTACTTACAGACTCTTTCAGGTCCTTTCCTACGCCATGGAAGTTGGTCATTATGTAAAGTCACTTTTTTCTACAAATTTTTGGAGATTATAGCATATGCAAATAATAAATTGATGATATAGCAAATTTACTATGTATCATGTAAGTCAGTCTCACCATGAGACAATTTTCAATTGGACTAAATAGTCAAATAAATTAATTAAAATATCTATTTTTGTACTTAAAAGATCCATTTTTTATTGTTTAATGCTTAACACGTCATTTTAAATGTTAAAATTTACGCTTCAGATACTAAAGTACTCACTTTATGGATTAGTATCACTATTAAACGACGTCGTATAAGAATTGCTCCTTTTTGAAAAGCAAATAAAGTAGTTTAAAAAACCGTGTTATACTACCAATTAATCTAAATTCAAGTGATGTCAATTGACATCATTAATGTGAAACAAAAGTATGAGGCAAAGGTGTTCAACTCATGAAATTTCAACTAACTCGAAACAGACGGGGTATAGAATAAAATAATATAAGCCCAAATTTTATCGACCGTTATTACTCTCCTTCAGTCCATCTCTTCAAAACAAAAAAGTGTAGATGTTGAAAACTGACCCATACGTGAACTCATATCGAAGAATTAGTGTGAGGTTGACTAACAAATACTTGATGAACTACTCCTTCGAACACCAACTGGTTATAGGATGAACCTTGTTGGATTTATGTTGAGTCAACTATCTTTTGTGTACAAGCCCAAATTTATCGTAATATCATCAAAGCTTACAATTTTCAATCAACTAAAAACAAACAAAAAATCGACCTTTCCCGGAAAAACCACTTGATGATATTCCTAACACCAATTGTTTTAAAATAAAGGAAAAATAATAATCCAACATTTTGCTCATCTTCTGTGAATAATCCAACTTTTTGATTATTTTTTAATAATCCAATGTTTGCCCTTAGTTCGCTGTCAATAATCCAACCTTTATTTTAGTTTGCTAGCAGCATTCCTTACTATTACCTATTATTAGTAATAGAGTATGTTGTGGGCAAATTTTTTATAAAGGTTGAATTATTAGAAAACAATCCAAAGGTGAGATTATTCACAGCGGATGAGTAAAAGATTGGATTATTAATGTCAATTTTTCCTAAAATAAAACCTCATCAGATTTGTTTTAAGCCAATTTTCCATATATAAATCTAGTATTTCAATTGCTACTACAGTCTACACTCTACAGTACTAGTACTACTACAAATTAATTACTCGTATCTTCCAAACATAAAGTCAAATAACAGTAAAAGTAAAAATGCATTGACTGTCAATATTCTAGTGTATCAGAGAATCATACAAAATTAAATTAAATTAAATTTACATAATTGAGATTAAGAAATGAGTTTACCTTTACTAATAGGAATTTGACCAGAATCAACAAGCTTAGGAACAAAAAAACAGCTAGCCCAAATGCAACAAGGACCCAACGTCGAGAAATAAACAACCGGAATCCCTAACTCTTGAGCTTTCTTTCCCACCGCAGTTAAAACTCCATCAACAATCAAGCATGTCACCGACGTCGGAGATTCCATAAACTTCGGCAGCGCACTAATAACCTCAGCCTCAAACATCGCCACCATGTCGCAAAACTTTGCCGGCGGTCTCGGTTCATCGTCGGAAATTCCATCGGGAAAATCGCAAAACCTAATTCCAGGAAACCGAGACGGAAGGTCCGGGAGACGTCGATGAACGAATTCGGCATTAATGAAAGTGATATTGAGATTCTCAGAACAGAGAGAAAGAAGATGAGCAAGCTTTAGGAAGGCATTAATGGGACCTTGTAATGGTAAAGGGAGAAGTAATACAGAAGGAGAAGTTTCTGTTGCTTGGAGTTGTTCCGCCATTATTGTTATCTGTAATGGTCCAAAGATTAGGTGACAAACACTATGAGTTGTAATAACGAAACAGGTATTGAATTGAATAGTGTTGATTAAGATAAGTTTTATAAATTTGATTTTAGGTAAGATTTAGTTCAGTAATGTTGATTTTGTATGAGAATTGAGAGTAGAGATGGGATATTTTAATGCAATTAGGTAATGGTAAATTTCATTAATGTCTTGACAATGACATAACATAATTGACTATTGAGAATTGAGTCTGATTAGTCATAAATTAGAATATTATAGCCTAGTGCCTACTAAAGCCTACTCCCTTCTCTTCACGCCTTAATATAAAATATAAATAAATAAATATACAATTTATAAAAAAAAATATATATTTAAATTATATATATCGATAGATATCAAATATTCATAAAAATAAAATTCAAAATTTTATAATTTTTTTTAAATGTAATCAACAATATGAAACCAAGAAATTAATAATTTAGGCATGTTTATCATAAATGGATAAGGCTGAATGGATTGTTTTGAATTAAATATTGAATGAAAATGTCAAAACTGAAGTAAAATACTCACTTTGTGTCTCTGTTCCGGGTTGTACTCTTCAATTCTAAAGTTTTCTTATTTGTTTTTATTTGTTGTTCAACTAATGAATCTTTCTATATATAATATCACAAAACTTAGACATGTTTAACCTTATTTATTTTTATTTTAATATTTTTTAATATTTATGGTCCTTATATATTTTCCACTTAATATTTTTATATTGATATACGTTTTCCACAAATTTAATTTAATTATTTTTTAATAGTTGTGTTCCCCATTTTTTTTTCCACTAAATTTATTTAAAATGTCATGAACTCCACTTTTCCTCCATTAAATTTATTATTGCATAAAATAATATATCTATCATCTAAAAGATTCTATCTTTCTTAATTTCCGTAAACATTCTTACGGAACTTTACGAAACGAAGAAAGTACGTTTTTGCAAATCAAGAAGGAGAGATATGTATACTTAAACATAAAAGTTGGAGAAATCTGTAGATGAGATAAAAATATAAGTTACTCCGTATAGATACAAATTAAAGAAAAAACGTAAATCATGGCCAAATTATAAATTCATAGAAAATTCATGGGACATATAGAAAGGAAAATATTGCAAAATCCATGGAGCATAAAATAACCCCAGACCCTGGCCATAGTTTTTTACGAGCGGAATACACTGGGTATAATGTTGATGATGCATGGAGCATACAATGAAATTAAAAGTGAATAGAAGTGATTGCAAGTGAAATGAGAAAAAAATAGGTAAACTAAAAGAATATCAATATCAAAATATGAACTAAAATAAGCATTAGAATGAAACTGAACTAAACAACAAGAGCTGCGAAAATGAACTAAACTGATATTAACTGAAAAGGTATGAAATTAACTAAACGAAACGGTAGTCGGGCCGTAATGTAAAAAATGTAAAGTAAAATGGAACTGAACTAAAACACAAGATTTTTTTTTGAGATGAAAGGGGATTAATTTTTCATTTCATTCAAAATAATTGATCGGATGAAAGAAGGATAATTTTTTATCCATATCATACAACAACCGAAATCAATAGACCTACGAGCAAAGTTACAGTCTCTAGAAACAAAAGAAAATGTACAAAAACACGAGATTTAAAAAGGGGTTTTTGAATTCAGCAGTCTAGGGGTGTGTTTGGATTGAAGGAAATGAAGGGAAAGGAAGGGGAGAGATTTGGAGGGAGGAGGTATTCCTTGTTTGGACAACAAATTTGGAGGGAAGGGATTTGGAAGGGAGAGATTTGGAAGGAAAATTTGAATAAATTTTGATAAGAAGATAATCTCTCCTAAAGAGGAAAGATTTGGAAGGAAAACACTTTCCTTCCCTTCCCTTCCCTTCTAAACAAACAATATACACTTTCCCTCCTTATCTCTCCCTTTCCTTACCTTCCTTTCCTTTCCCTCCCCTTCCTTTCTTTTCTCTCCTAATTTGCTATCCAAACATAGTGTAGATGGAAGCATTGGCTGTAAGGAAGAATGCTGAAGTGAGCATTAAAAAGAATCACTTAATGGTTGAATTGAATGTTACATAGTTACAGGATACAGATTAGATCAGCTCCTGATTGTACAATATTCACAAGGTTACCCAACCAACACAAAGCAAATGACTGGAGCCGATATTTCTAAGTACATCATTCACATAAGTTTGTGATTGTTCATAAAATTTTGGGAACTAGACACCCGCAAATGAGCATTGATTTCCTTTTCCCATCTCAATCCAAACCATCCTTCCTCGGTTGTATTCTCTTGCTGACTATACATGGGCGGGAATAAGAGATATTCACGAATAGAGAAGTTGATGTTATAACTTGATTTCCCTTCATCCGAGTGAATAAGTCAAAATGTTGAGGAAACAAAAATCCAAGCGGAAGAATCACAAATCTCCTTGAGCATGCACTGACGCAGTTCTATATTCAAGAGAGCTTAAACAAACAAATGTTTGTACACTGTTCTTATGTATGAAGAACACTAACAGCTGCCTCCACTCCTGGCACGTAATGATTCAGCTCTGCAAATGTCTCCACGGCAAAGTGGACATACCCTGAGCAATCAGAAATATGGTAAGAAATCCAAAGTCCGGTCAAATTTATATAGATTTCAAGAGTGAGTATTTAAGTCGGTGATTGCACTTTATCATAAGAGAAAGCAATTTCAGATAGGAGTACTGAATATAGCATAATCATCTCATCTCAGTGTACAAAGTAGTTTTCTCCTAATCTCATCTACAAACTAATTTTCTCCTCATCTCATTCACATAATTCTTCCATCCACTTGTCTTTTTTGTCCAATTCTCCCACAGTCCCACTACAAACACTGATAAAGTATCTTTGCTAGCTCGTAAAATGAACTGAGGCAGTATCAGCTAGGTAAACAAATAAGAATCCAAAGACAAAGTAATCTCTACTAGGACCAAATCATTTTCTCCAATTATTCCTCTAAAACTCACCCTATTACAATGCTAGTCTTGTTGATGAATCCATCCTCTCTAGTTCAAGACTTTGTTTTGATCTATTCCTTGCTAGAACAAATTTATTAATTGGGATGCCAATGCATCATCGAAATACAGGTAACAATCTGCTGAAGCAGAAAGGCCTTTTGAGTTAACTGACCATTCCAACTGGTAGCCTGTGGCAATCTCCAACAAGCAAAATAACTTTTTAAGGGCCCATCTATCAAGGTAGAGCAGATAATTGAAGTATCCATAGTAGAATTTTACAAACTGACGTGATGAGAAAATGGATATTCAGTCCTTAAATGTGACAAGAAGCAAAAGGTAAAAATGAAGCCTCATAATACTTGTAATATGATTAGTCTAACTCTGATAGCTTCCATAAATCTAAAAGTTCGAAAATTTTTTCGTCCATTCGTTAGTATTCTTTCAAGCAAGGCACTCACATTTACTTCATATGCTTGAATTTAACAATTTCGACTCAAGCTCAAGCACCCCATCACATGCATCCACTAATGTCTTAGTTTTGAACACTGTTAGAAAAGAAGGGTCCAAACCAAGAAGTATTATTATTCAGCTCAAGCATCTAGAAGGTCAGCAAGAGTAGAGGGGGCAAAGCAAATTAGCCATGTGATTTATGGGCTATACCAGATCAAATTATGTTCTCAATTTGCTCATACCAGTATCTGGTCGATCTAGGCCAAGTCAAGCTTACCTAGCATTTTCTTTCTTCCCCCTTCCACCCTACTGTATCATTTTTTCCTGCGTTCTTGTTCAATGTATTTAAGTACCTGGCTCAATCTAGGCATGGAAAAAAAATACAGTCAATTTGCCGAAACGGTCGTGGTGTTGCAGAAAACGAGCCCTAATAGCATTATCTAATCCTAGTCTAATTAGATTAATATACTATGAAAAGGCCCATTAGCCATCAGATTATTTTGAAAAAATTCACAGGAAGTAGAAAGCTTGGACAACCGGGTTGCACGTAAGATCTCCATCTCACTGTAAGATCTCTAAATCGCTTCAAGGTTTTTCCAAATTTAGAAAAATTATCGCTCACTAGCTTCCTTGCTCTTTCGCTCAAAGACATTGCCAAATTTAGAAAAAAGTAAATGCATCATTGCTCTTTTGCCCACTAGCTTCCTTGTTTACCGAATCAACAAAATTCAAATTATTGCACCATTAACAACCAAAAATTATCATAGAAAGGTGAGCACCACAGGCAAAGAAATCTAAAATTGATAATTTCAGAAAATAACACTTCTGAAGAGATGAAAATGGACTCTAACCCTTTTATTCAAATGAATTTGACAGTAATTAGAAGGATTTGTCAGAATTGAGAGATCAAAACCTATGGTTTTGAAGATCAAAAATTTCGAGCTGAACAAGAACCACAACAGATGATTAGAAATCATAGATATTCTTGTGTATGTTTTGATTCATTTTCCATTTATTTACAACTTACATGCTATGTTCCTTTTTTAATTGGGATTGGGAGTAATTTTAACTAACCTAATTCTGACTGTTGTTTACTAAAGTAACATGATACTTTGTCGAGTGCACAGAGCCACAGGCCCACATTCATGCTTACATGCTTCAGAATTATTGTAAATTACAAGGGGGTAAAATTAAGTGTGGAATAAAAAACTTACCTATGAACTTCCTTAAGCCACTTGTCAATGCACTTCTTATGAAACTCATGATGGCAAGGCAGTATGCGCATCTCATCACCTTCCTCATACTCCAATAGACATATGTAACATCTGTGATCAATAAGTCAAATTTCAGGTTATCCATTGTCAAAGCAGTCAGAACTTATCTACCAACTTCTGCAGCGAAAGCTACGTTCAACTTACTAGGTGAGAATGCATGAACAAAAGTGGCATAGTACTCCCTCCATCCCTCTCAAGTTGTCCTACCTTCAATTTTAGTTCGTCCCAATGAATTTGCCTCATTATAATATTGGGACATGACCACCACTTTTATAACATCTTTACCCTCTATTTTCTCTCTCTTATTTACCCAATTAACTCACAAAAGGACAAAAAGCTAACCCACCCAACCCAATTCCTCAAACTCGATGCCATCCCCCACGGTTCAAAATCAGGGGGACAGAGGAATATATATTCTTAAGCTGCATTTACAACTAATAACAGATGAAAGAATGTACAAATGAGCGATGAGATCCATAACAAATGCAAACCTACATCCTAATGGAAAAACAATTGTCTTCTTCTACATCAAATCAAATGAAAGCCTTCATGAGTTAAACAATAAATAGCTTAGAAACTGTAGACCTTTTTACTTCATGCACATATGACATAACTAGTTCAAACAACAATATGAAATGCACCCAGTCAGCTATTTAATTATACGAATATATTTTACCTAGATAAAGTCATAATTGAGTAACTGACACAAGTGGTAACATTGTTATATAGAGTATAAGAATAACACATCATGGCGCCTTCTCCATCATGCAAATTGGTACCCTGGGACCTGGGTTATTTAATCAACCTGCTTCATGATGGATGCAGAAAGCTAAAATATAGACAACTTACTGTGCAACCTCCTCGTTCCGAAATTTTGTTGACTTTGTGTATGCTTTTACAGGCAAGGATTCTACAACCTCATTGAGTGCTGGAACTGATCCAATAGATGATACAGAGGGTCGAGACGACAACTCCACTGACTGCTGGTGAATTTCATCCAGAACCTAACATATAATGTTCAAAAGAAAAATCAACTTTAAAATGGCAATTGAGTATAAATAGTGAGCCCACAGTGCTCAAAAAAAGAACCAAAATGTAATTTAACCATACCTCAAACAGAGCCTCAGCTAGCATAACGATTCTCGATATACTAGTTCGAGCACCACCATCATTATTTGTATTAGAGTCTCTGGAACGTATGCGACATGAGCAACGCCCAGTCTGATGCTGTCCTGACAGAATACAATAACTCTCATGCCCTGATAGATTCTCAAAACGGCTTCCCAAACGCTGAAGAGCACGTACCTGGATATACAAATGTCATTAAGGTCGCAAGAGAATATATTGATTCATATTTAAGAGACCACAATGAAGTTAACATTACGTTGGTTGACTAAAAAAGACCACGTGTTTTTAGGTATTATCAAAATACTCCATCCCTAAAATTGAAAATTATAATCTAATTACATGTCTGAATAGCTGGCATTGATATGAGATTTTACTTAAGTGAAAAATAAATAACACTCGTAGATTGCTTTGTTGATTGATCTATGAAAAAAGGATAGGCCTGTAGATCAATCAGTATCATTAAATCATGCTCTAATAGTATCATGCACAGTGCACAAAAAACTAAAACCAAACAAAAGTTGTGAACATTGCAAACAGAAGACTTTACTACAAGGTTTCACTTTATTAAGCAAAAACTTCCAATACTTTAGCTGTTGAGCATATTGATAAGAGAAGTCATATGGGTTGCTTCTAGCAATAAAATAGACACGGACCTGAGACCTTATTCTTCTACGTCGTTCCAAGAAAGTTGATCTATTTTCTAGTAAATCATGATTTATGCCTTCTCTAAGGTGTGACGTATCGATGTCGTTATTTTGACTAGTATAATAAGAGTGATGCATGCCGGACTGCGGATAAGGAGAAGACATCAGAGAGTTAACAGCATTTCCTTCAGGAGCAGCGACTCTGTCGTGCTGCGAAGGAGAAAGAGTCAAGTCTGAAAACGATGGTCTCCGTAGAACCCTATCACGAAGCCTTCCAACACTCAAGGTTCTACTAAAACGAACATTCCTGTCTGCTGGTTCTCGGGCACCATTTCGATGGTCGACAGTTCTCCTGTTCAACCCTTCCACATCCATATGACTTCCAAGAGAGACATCTGGGTTATTCACCAAACTTTGTGCAGAAGGGACCTGGTTATCTTGCAAGGAACCAGATAAGGTAGAACTTGCAGGGAGCTGGACCAAACTTACAGATGAATTACCATGTGATCCAACCAATGCACTGGTAAGGCGTGAAGAATTCAGACTTCTATTACTTTGATTTTCGTGACTGCTAATCAAGTGACGTGATAAACTTCCAGGCAGATGATCCCCTTCACCACTTGAAACAGCAAAGCTCATAGGAGAAGAAGGATAATCGCGTGATGACCCCACACTGGCAGCTCTACTGAGCCTAAAGCTAACGCTACCTGGGACAAAACTGAAGCGAGATAAAAATCGACTTGAATGATTCAAATGTTGGCCAGAGAAGACTTGAGATGAACTTCCATCAGCCCTGCTCCTACTGTCTGTTTCATTTGCATGATCCCATTCCCCAAGCTCTATATTAGAAGATACACAAGGCATGTTATCAGGTCCATTAACTTTAGTTGTTTGGTAACAATCAACTTTCACTTCTTGCAATCTTGCCCTACTAACTTCACTGTGATGATCTGATACCTAAAGGCAAAATCTCAATACGTTTAAATATGCAAACCCCCATTTAAACAAAAACATAATCATACTGAACTGGTTTGCATAGAATGTCAACATCATAGCAGATAAAGTGATAAACTATGCAAGAAAGTGCACACAAAGGATCTTCTTAGCAAAGAGATAACAAGATGGAGATCATGTCACGTGCATAGGAACAAATGTGGAAATGTTTGACAAATTATTGGTGTTAATCATCAATACCAATATCAAATCAAGAAAAGAACATTAATCAAACCCTTTATCCAACCTTAAAAGTATTGTTTTAGTTGAAATTAACACAATCATTTCATAATGCATTCTATTTCTACCCTAATGAGTAGCAAGTAGCAACTATCAATGAAACAGAATAGCATTATCCTCTTTATCCAACCCCCAGCATTTTTCTCCTTATACCTTCATCTATGGCACACAATATCATGTAAAAGTAGAAAATCACTCACTACGATAAGCCAAAATTCTAGCCAATTTCACCAAAATTGACATCAAATGTGCCTAAAAAAACCATAACATACACATGACCACATGAATTACAGAATTAGTTCCCAAATTCTAGTTTTAACAAACTCCAACATAAAACGGTAAAAAGGATCATTAATTTGAAACCCTAAAACTAAAAAATCAAATACCAAATACCAAAAACTAGTATGATTAAATTTTTTTAAATGTAATACCTGATCATCGTCATCGTCAGAGTCGTAAGCTCGGGATGACGATCCGAGACATGTGGACCTAAAAACTCCTCGTTTCTTAATCCTACTCCCAGTTGAATAAGAAAATGCCGATGAAAACGAGCACGTGGAAGAAACAGAAGACGCCGAACCACCCTCAACACGACGCGTTTTACTGCTCCCGGATCCCATCTTTCGTCAATCACCACAATGTAATTGTCAAATATATCATTCTATGCTCCACATGCAAAAATTATCCACAGAATTCAGATCTAGTAATGAACAGCAACTAATACTAAGTATACTACCACAAATTCGCTTGAAAATGGCGTCAATCAATTGATAATAATGTCAAAATTATAGTTGGGTGAAAAGAGAGAGAAAGTGTGAAGAGGTGTAATTGCGTGAAAAGGAGAAGAGTGGTAGGAAAGAAAGAAGGTTTGAAGAAAGCAAAAATGGCGTATTTGATGCCCGGGAGGGCGGAAATTTCAATTCGATTCTTTCATGGCTTTGGTCGGGAGGTGGGAACCTTGGCTTACTTGTTACACAAATTCTTGTGAGGGATTATTGGGTTGGCCCATGACAAGGGTAAAGTAAGAGTAGAAAGTAAGCTTTGATGTAGTGAGTCTAAGAGATGTTTTTTAGAAAGACGGTCTCTTAGAAAACTAGTTGTACTTATTATAGTTATAAACTTATAATAATAATGAGGTGATCGAGTCCGGGTCCAATGCTCTCCTGGATTTTGGACGTTTTGCTCTTGTCCTAAACACAAAAACTTGCGTAAGACCGTCTTAGAATAAGATCACAATTGGGTCGGCCCATTCTTAGGCGCGTGCACTACACGCGCTCCAGATTTTCTTTTTTTTGATTTTTTTCATTTTCTGGGAATTTTTCAATTTGCACCTTAAAGGTATCAATTTTGACCTTAAAGATATCAATTTCAACGTAAAGTAGTAATTAAACATATCAATTAATGTAAAAATTTCAATAACAACATACAATTAATTACTTATCACTGTCAATTATCACCAAACATGCATCAATTATGACTTTATCTTGTTTTTGTTATGATCTTAACTATATCAATTATAAACAAAATGAATAAACTACATAACAACATACAATTCATTACTTATCACTGTCAATTATTACCAAACATGCATCAATTATGACCTTATCTTGTTTTTGTTACGATGTTAACTATATCAATTATAAACAAAATAAATGAACTACATAACATACAATTCAATACTTATCACTGTCAATTATATTAGGTAGAAATTGATCACTTTTAACGTTAAAATTGATCACTTATAGGTTCAAATTGAAATTTTTACTTTAATTGATGTATTTAAGTACCACTTTATGTTGAAATTGATATATTTAAGGTCAAAATTGATACTTCTAAGAGTAAAATTGAAAAATGCCCAGAAAAAGGAAAAAAGTTGATGGGCTTCATATTAGGCCGCGTCTTATTCTAAGACGGTCTTACCCAAGATCTGCTGTGTCCTAAACATCCCACTATCTCATTCTGTCATTCATGCTTTTCAGCCCAATTTCTTCTCCATTTCAAATTTTTATAACCAAGTGAGAGTCTCATACAAGCAATTTATTAGTGAAAAAACATAAGAAAAATTGATTGTTGCTCTTGTAGGTGACAGTCTCAATATGAGATTGATAACCCAATCGGCTCGATTATAGTTTTTATCAGTATGCGATCACTAGTTGATCTGTTTGAGGTCGTAATTGATACATTTAAGGTTAAAATTGATTTTTTATAAGTTGCAACTGATCATCATTGATTACTTTAAGGTCTAAATTGATTACCTTTTAATTAAAATTAAAATATTTTTTATAACAAAGCAGCCATAAACTCTTGATCATTTTCAAAAGCATTCATTGAATCAATTGCAAACATAACTTAGTATGGACACTTCCTCCACCCTCACATCTAGGGTAAGCAAAAAATACACCTATACTTTTATTTCCAAGTCCATCATGATCAGAAATTATTGGGGGAATAGCAGTACCACTATTATTGATCGATGATTAAAAAGGACAAGTACTCTTATGTTCTATTAGAACCATCATGTTGCATCGAATAAGAATACTTGTATTGTGCAATGTTTTACACTATAATTGATAATGTTATTGACCATTCATTTCTTGTTTTGAAATTCATTTATGGAATATAACATTTATTACCTCTGTTTTGAAATTGTGAAAAAGAAACATATTTAGGTAGAAATTGATCAATTTAACATTAAAATTGAAAATTTTTATTTAATTGATCTACTTAAGGTTTACTTTAAGTTGAAATTGATACCTTTAAGGTCAAATTTAATACCTTTAAGGTCACAATTCATTTTTTGGCTTTTGGGTCGACCCGTAAACTGTCTCAATATGAGAGCATCTCTCTCAAGTTTTTGTGTTTTGTCAAAAATCAATGAAATTTGAATTCACATTTGTTTATAAAGCAATTTTTTAATAGTTTGGGCTGACCCAATTGAAGTCGTCTCACAGTAAAACGACTTGAATAAAGAATTAGTGAATTTTTATTTAATTTAAATTTTTTTTTTTTGGAATCATTTATAATGAAAAATTGGATCTTATTTCATATGGAGTAAGTATTGTCTTCTCTAAGTCCACCCTATAGTCCAAAAGAATCAAAATAATACTCATTCCCCTTTCAATTTGCACCACTTTCAATTTTAATTTGTTACACTGATTTTGCACTTATTTTGTTCTTTGCAATTGTTTCACTTATTTTATTTAATCTCACCCACAAATTTATATTTTCTCTCCATCTTAACAACTCATTTATATTATCCATTTATTTTTTATCTTATTCTTCAACTCAATTTTCATCTTCACTAAATTTTACATATTTTACAACTTAATCAAAATAGGAAGTGATGGAGGGAATAATTAATTCTACATTTGAAGACATCTTTTTGAGGTTTTAAATCAAGTTATAAATTTTTTTGTACTTGAATTATGAGTAAATTTGTTTGTGGATTTTTCATAATACTTGATTATGTAAAGACATTTTTAATTACCTTCAATTAAAACAAAAATGTGAAGTAAGGGAGTGTTTGTAACTTGCTTATACATTAATAAACAATATATCTTCATCCCTTACCAAAACCAAATAATGACATCGACATAAAATTATCAAATCTCAACTATCAATTCACAATATGATATCATTTTAAAGTCACACAATTTTCTTTTTCACAATAAAATATCATCCTTAATTTTAAACTGACCAAGTAAAAAATACATCCCTTTTGTAGTACCTGCGTTGCAGGTACTGCTCTAGTCTCTACACTTGAAAATATCGTACAAATTCAATTCTCTAATGATTGGGCTTTTACATAACATACATTATTGTGCATCGATTAAGATTAGAAAAAAGTGTTTTTTAACTAATTTGTGTCGCACATCAGTATTCAAGTTGAACTTTGAGGTTTTTTTTTATCGGTAGTGACTAGTGATATGTTGCTTACCTGTTGTATAGATAACTTTCTAAACATTGTTTTTTATTTTTTTTTGTTTTAAAAAATTATAAAGTTAAAATCTACCCTTCTTTCTTCTCCATAAATTCTTCACTAGTCACAATCTCCGTTTTCGAACGATGCATATCAACAACATACACAAATTTTGTTGAAATTAAAAATTCAACTTCTATGTGAATCAAATTATAGGGAACATAAAAAAAATTATAGGGAAACATACTCCATGATAAAAAAAATCAGAGATAAATATTGGTAGATCCCTAATTTTCAATTCAGAATATGTTGGAATTAGATTTTAGGAGATGATACAGCTTACTAAAGAAGACAAAGAAGAGGACATAAAACAGAAACTCATAAAAGGAATATAATTGTATTAATTGAATATAAGGCAAAGTTACAAATATATATAGGAGAGATAAAAAAAAGGATCTCTAACTAACTCAAAATACACTAGCAAAATCTGCTAACGTGGCAAGTATTATTTGACACTCTCAACAGAATAAAAACAAATCTTAGGTATTCAATTAAACCTAACTCAAAAATTTATTTCACTGAGTGCAATTTTTTAAGTTCAGTTTTATATATTTATTAATAAAAAGGCAAAGTCTAGCCTAACAAACCAATTTTACCTTTATATTACTATATGGGCATCATCCATTGATTATTACCATTCTTTACCATTTTACCAAAAAAAAAATATATATTAGGTCATATTTGGAAATAATGATTTTATTTTAAATTTGGAATTGACTCAAATTTTTTGTTTGACAAATAAAAAATTCTTAAATTTGGATTTGGATCAAATTTTACAATTGTTTTTAAAGTAGTTAAAGTTGAGAATTTGAGAATGACTACCCAAACCTTGTCATCCTTAAAATTCTTCATTTATGATTTCATAATTGAAATCTATAATTTAAAATGAAATATTTTTTGTTTAGTTATTCTAATTTTTCATCATCATCCCAATAAATCTTGTCCAAGATAGGGTTTGGAGAGGATGGGAGAGCTTGACAAACCAATATACCCTCATTACGACGAGGTCGCTATTGAAGGGATCCCTTCAACTCGAATATCATTTGGCACATGAGGTCCATGCAAAGGATAAATATGCATAAGAAAACAAATAACAAAAGACAAAAGACAAAAAACACAAAGCATACAAACACAACACCATCCATGAAAACAAAACAAACCAAACTACACGCAGTCACTAAAAAAATCGTTAATATGTAAAAATCATTTTTGATTAAAAGTCAGTTATAATCAATACGGGTAAGTTTTAATTAGTGAAATTCCTTAAAAATCATTATTAATAATCAATAAAAATTAGTTTTAACTAGTAAAAAGTAGTATTAATTAGTAAAAACTATGTGTGACTAATAAGTAGTATAATTCAATTTATAAAAAAATAAAAATAAGTTTAAATTAGTAAAATTCAGTTACAATTACAAACAACAAAAATCAATTTCAATCAGTAGATATCAATTTTAATTCATCTTACAAAAATCAGTAATCAGTAAAAAAACAGTTTTTAATAAACAAAATTAGTTAAAAATAAGCTATAGTTAGTAAAAAATCCCTTTCAATCCGTAAAACCTAGTAAAACTTTATAATTAAAAACCAATAACAATTAATTTTTATCAGTAAAAATCAGTTTTAATTAGTAAAAATTAATTACAATCATTAAAAATTAATTAAACAGTAAAAATTAAATGATCTAAATAGAATCTTAGTATCTAACAAAATTAACATGGAGTGATGGAGAATCATATATTATCTCGATTTAAATGTCTTATTTTTTTCAAATAAAATTATGTGTATAATTCTCGTTATACCTCCCTCTCTTAGCTCTTCTCTTCACTTAGCCTACTATCTGCATTTAAAAAACATAAGGTCTCCTAAGAGACCGTCTATGGGAGACCGTCTATGGCAAAGACGGCTCTCCCAACAGCTCAACTCAATGATTTTAAATTTAAAAATAAGGTTGATGACTAATCAGTTACTTATTTTGCAAAATGGGTTGGTTTATATTTACCCGTCTATGCTATAGACGGTCTATAGCAAGAATTTGTGTTTAAAAAATGTCTGAAATCTTTTGTAAGCCGGTAATTGGGGCCGCTTGCCTCCCTTACCCATGAGTAGAGGGGTGTAAGTAATTTGGTGAAAAACCTAACACCGAACCAAACCAAACCGAATAAGAAATTTGGTTTGGTGATACTTTAAATATGGTTGGTTTGGACATTTTTTTTTTTTGGTTTGGTTCGATTTCGGTTTAGGCCCCATAAACCCGAAAAAACCGAACAAGACCGAAATTTATTGGGAGTGAGTAGTAGGAGGCGGCCCAAGCCTAATGGAAATAAACCCAAGCTGCAGCATAATAATTAATTTGGTGGTTGGTGATTGAATGAAACTAGTTAATGATTTAATTGAGTGTCGGAGTTCACTATTTATGTAATTTGTGTTTTGTAATGGACTTTTAAATTTGTTTGATGTTTGATGAACATTTTAAGTTCTTTTAGTCTATTTTTAAAGAACACTTTAAGTAGTGATGAATGCACTTATTGTTGGAAATTTTGTCGGAGTGAACGCTTTTGTCAATGTTTTGGTCTGAAATTTGGTGCTATTCGGTTAATTCGGTTTGATTTGGACTGAAATTTTAAAATTCGATTTGGTTCAATTTGGATTAAAAAAATAATGATTTGGATTTGGACTGAAAAATTCAACACCGAATTTAATTTGATTTGATTTGAATTTGTATATAATCCAAACCAAACACCGAACTTACATCCCTACACATGAGGCCATCACTGCTACAATAGGCTACAGCAAAAGCAAGCCTTTTATGTTTGCCATTTGGTATACTCATACAGACTTACTGCAAGTCTACAACCTTTATGTCCATATAAAAAATTTTATATCATACTCCTTATTTATAGAGAATTTTAAACTTAATATCCATATTTATGAGTAACATTTGACATAATCAAGTATTAATGTTTAATTTAATAATAAACTTTTTTATATAAAATGTGTTACTTATGAACAAAAAAATGTTACTTTTGTTTTAAAAAAAAGTTGTTACTTTTTAACATAAAAAGTGTTACTTTCAGAAAAAAATATTTTTTCAAAAAAATAAAAATATTAAAAAGTAACACGTTTTTTTCAAAAAGTAACACATTTTTATGTAAAAAGTAACATCTTTTTATGAGTTTTTTTCAGAATTTTTTTCTTAAAGTAACACTTTTTTGCCCAATAGTATCATAAAATATAGTAACACCTTTTTGCCCAGAAGTAACACCTTTTTAGTAAAAAGTAACACTTTTTTATAAAGCTGATTGGTTCTCACGGTTCTCATATAAGGATGGTTCTCACTGGAACTTCTTCCTATATATATATATATATATATACACACACACACACACGAGAATTGGCTAATATCTCAATTATGTGCTGGAACAACACATGACCTTAATAATGAGGTTAAGAAAAAGGATTAAGATAAATACCTACTGCTAAAGCAAGCCTGTGGAAAGATGACAAGAAGCATACCATACCTGCAGGACGAACATTACTGCAGAATGAAAGAAGAATTTAAGATACTTGCGGGACAACTAGCCCTGCAGAAAGATAACAACAAATACGATGGCATGGCAAAAAACAGCTATAAAAGTACTGCTATATGCTATTGTAACTCGTATGAGGCGAGGCACCACACCTACCTAGGAAACTGTACCACGAATCATAGAAGGACCACAGCGTGAATATCAACCAATCGGCAAAGACCACATCAGCCCAAAGGATATTCCTTGTCTTCTCTCAGCTGGCACCAAAAAGATCCCACATGAGGTAAAAGCCAAAGCGGCCCTTAGGGTTCCCTAAACCCACTACTATAAATATACAGTGTCATGCACTACCAATGGTAACGTAACTCTGTGCATCCAAACCTTAAAATTACCTTGTGCGAAATCACTCTCGTAGTCACAAGCTTCTTAAGCTACAATCTCAGTTTCCTTACTGATTTTACCATCGAAGGAGGACCCTCGAAAGTCCCCTCTCCGACCCAGTGATTCACATCTACTGCGAGTCTTAACAGACACCCTTCTCATCATCGGAAAGAGTGTTGATTACTTGATTGTTCTTATCTAGCAGGAACACGAAATGTACACACTTCATAAGCCAAGGATGTACACCATCTAACAACCATATAACAATGAAAAGAATGATTCCAATAACTTATAAAACGTGCATACTGTAACAACCCGTCTTTCTAAAACAAGAAAGGTTCGCGGAAATAACCTTTAAGACGGTTGTCATGTACTCTTACATAAAAATATCAACCTTGTAAACCTTAAAGTAAAGAAAACTTAAAGGTACAAAAACTTATTACATTATATGTAGAGAAAAACTCCTTTAAAAGCAAAATAAAGAAAAGTCTTAAGGTCTAATGGTACGACACAAGATGAGGGGAAAAGTCCTAGCGCACACTCTCCACTTCCTGCCCGTGCGGTAGAAATCACTCTAACATTCACCATCTGTTTCAAAATAAAAATCCACAATCAGTGGGGAGTAACTAATTGTTTTTTCTAATCATAAAACACATAAAAAAAAATATATCATTTCCAATTACAAGGAAGTTTAAACAATTATCAATTAGTTGTATGAATAAATAAAACCAATTTTCATGTGAAAAACAAATTTAAAATAATTAAAACTTTCAAACAACATAGATTTCATAAATTAATTTAAATAACTTAGTAAATCGAATAAGTATATATGGTTTCACAAATTTCAAAACATAATTAACAAGTGGAGAAGGAATGAACGCCGGTGTTAGATGCCCAAAAGATGGCCTTACACTAACACCTCCTAATGTTTGCCGGGCGAACCCCAGTCTATAAAATAGACCTGTCTAGGAATGGCCAATACTCCCCTAGCAGTGGATGCCTCCTTTACCTTACACCACTGGGTACCGGGACGACAACAATTAACCCAGGCATATATATGTATCATAAGTGGCATGTCCTAACCATTTAGAGATGCCAAAACATGCCTTACACTCTTATGGCTCCTTACTCTTCACAAAATTTATATAACTCAAAACTTTAAATGTAAAATCATCATCCAAAACATTTATGAGATGCCAAAATAGGCCTTACACTCAAATTCAACATCAAAATACTTTACTCAAATAAACTTTATCAAATAAAATTTATTTTAAACATAATATTTTCAACCAATAAATTCCAATATTTATATAAATATACCAAAACTAATGTTACGAGTAATGTCTGAGTTTGGGAATAAAGTCAACTATTAATTTGACTTAGTCAACAAAAGTCGACCCTATTATTAACTCTTGGCAAAGAGGTACTAATGAATGTGTTATTCTACTCAAAAGTACAACCATGTCAACAACACTCTTAACATTTTGAAAAGATAGCAACACAACGGAAAATTTATCAAGTCTCAAAATAAAATACTATAATACTCATTTAGTTTAAAATATAATTATATCAAGAACTAAGATAATAACCAATTTATCCATATAAACCGACAAATCACCCAAATAATCCAAATAAATAATTTAACATTTACATCTCTAGATTAGATATATATACATAAAAAAAAAAAAACTAATAAATTTAAATTTTCTAAAGAAAAACAACTACTAACCTACTGTCTCAATTATAACGTAAGTGCAGCATAATACCACCATTATTATTATTATAGATGTTTCTTTTTTTTTTTTTTTTTTCGCTTACCACTTCACATTACTAGTTTAGTTTCACCATTATGTTAGGAATTAATATAATTTGTATCAACTCTTAACTTTTAAATATTCAACCTATTACTGCCATCCTAACTAATTGGTACTACCGATTCGTACTAATTAAATTTGTCACCCTAATTTTATTATTTAGATATTTTTTTTTTTACATTAACCTTCGACATTCATCAAGAACTTTGCTAGATACACTAACTTTCTATTTCGATTGAATCTTAACAGAACGTAACTTTGGTAATCAAATATTCAGAATGAACAATAAAATAAAACTAATCATCTACAATAATTATAAAAACAATTATACTTAATTAAGTCCTAACATATCAACTTGTTGCAGGCTAATCATCAAAAATAAAATTTAACTATCTCTTTAGTTTTTAATGCACAACAAAAAAAACAAAATAATAATATTATATATATATATTTGGGCCCCTAATAATTTTAAGTGAAAAAAAAAAGAATAAATATAATTTTTTCAGAAGGTCTCTTGAAAGACCGTCTATAACATAGACGACACTCTCAGCAGCCCAGTCCAATGGAAATTTCAGTTGTTTTTTTGGAAAGTGTAAAAATGGGCTGGACCATTACACCCGTCTATGCTATAGACCGTCTATAGCAAGAATTTGTGTAATTTTTTTTATACATGTCTAAATTTTCTATATAATTAAAAACAACATTTTAAGTGAATTAAGAAAAGAGAGGATTAACTAGTTACCTTTATATGGATCTCAATTAGATAAGATATAAAAAATTGTAAACAATAGTCTCAGAGAATAATAACCCTCCAATAGTCTTGTACAAATAATTTCTTCAACACATATATAAAACCCCAAAATGTACTCTCCTTCCTTGCTTGATATAATATATAAGATTAATAGATGAAAAATAACTAAATTTTAAAGTTATTATAATATCAATAACCATTTGTGATGGGAAGAATTAAGAAGACTTTTTCTATATAACTAGGAGTATGCGGTGGAGTATGCGGTGGGTTTTGTTAACCCCTTCTTTAATATCTAGACTTTGATAAGTTGGAAGGTTTTTCTTTTTTTTTTTGTTAATTTATATATTATTATTATACTTAATTAAGTATATTAAAAGGGAATATGAAGTGAAATGTTTTAATAAATTAATTACCATAATTTAGTTATGATGAGTAATTATTCATATGATCTTTCTATTCATTTTATGTACCAATTATTACATTTGCTATACACCAACCAATTTAGCTAATTAGTAAGTTTTTTTGTCTAATAATAATAAATTTAGTTACCTCCTTAATTAAATAAAACTAATATTTTTATTTCATGATATTTATTTTATTTAACCTACTTTGAAAATGATATTTATAGTTTAAAGTAACCTATAAGAATTAACAAATACCATTTTACGGTAAACTAAATTATAACACTTGCACAAAATTTTGGGGTGTTACACATACTATCTCAATTTGTCGATGTGGAATAAATACTTGTATTAATACAAGAAATAAATAACAGTCATTCTCCTGAGAGACCGTCTTTCTGAGAGACGTTTCTCAGGCTCAATCCATTAAAGCTTATTGCCTACATTTACTTTACATTTTTCCTAATGGGCCAACCCAATTAGAGATGGTCTCTCAAAGAGAACGTCTCTCACAAGAATTTGTGTATAAATTAAAGGTTTCCACTTTCCACGTAGATAGCAGGCAAACACTTGCAACATAAACCCAAACACTTAACACTTTTTGCTGGTACAACTGTATGCAGAACATCCCGTAGATAATCGTACCCGTCTATTATAGAAAATTTGAAATAAATATGATTATTTATATAAAAAAAATATATACAATAAGATATCAAACTTATTCCAAAACTAACGCAAACTTTAGGTTCGGGCTGTTCGCACTTAGTAAGTGCGAACAGACTGAAAAACTGAAACAAGTTGTTCGGTATTACTAACAGCGAACAACCTGTTTTTGTTTTTCAGTCTGTTCGCACTTACTAAGTGCGAACAACTCTTGTCTTATAATCAGCATGTTGACCCTGTTTGACCTGTTCGCAGTTACCAAGTGCGAACCAACACTTGATTTTTTTTGACCAGTTTATTATTATTCGCACTTACTAAGTGCGAACAGACCCGAAACTGTGCTTTGGGGTATCAGACGTTTATATTTGAAATAAATTTAATTTAAATCTTATTGCATGCTATTTTTTTGATTAAAAATCTTATCTATTTCAAATTTTCTTAGTTATACTGATCATGGCATCAGAAAGTCGCTAAGAAAACGTAAATCGGTATCTTTATAGTGAGCCCATATACAGAGGATTAATAATGGGTCAAATTTCTTAAGGACGAATTAAACGAATTCAAAATTAAAAAGAAGAAACACATATGATCATGATATGAGACCCTAACTTTATTTGTTTATCTAAAAAGCAGCAATTCTTGGGCCACTTACTTCTCCCCTCTTCTCAATATTACTAGTACTCCATAACCCAACAAAAGTTGTTTGCTTTTTTCTTTCTTTCACTTTTTATCTCAATAATACAATATTTATTCAACTATATTATCAATTATTTCAACTATGTATAATTTGAGTTTATCAAATTCTAAAAAAAAAATAGCTAGTTAAATCAAAAAATTAAGCTGATAGTTAAAAGATTGAAGATATATAAAAATTTTCTTCACAAACTTAACATCATAATGATCATTTGAATTAAAAATATGGATGTAGATCATACCTTGTAAACCTAAAAAAAAACTCAATTTTAAAATTTGAGTCGATGATTGTAGCCCTATATAAACTATAATGAGTCGTGTATATATATATATATATATTTTGAACTTGATAATTAATAATCATAAATCATAATTTAATGATAAAAAATTAATGCGTATGAATTTCATGTTAACTTGATTTCTCTTTTAATTCACAACTTCTCCTATAAACATTTTGAATTACCTGAAATATAAAAATTATAAAAAATTAACATCATAAACTAGTCGCTAAAAAATCTCATAATCTAAGTGAACGAGAGAATTAGGTGAAAAACAAAAAACCTTACCTAAAAAGAATAATACATATTTCGATATAGACATGACCGTTATTCAATTAGATTAGCAGCATAATCTTTTGTCGTACTCAATTTGCCTTAATTTTCATTTCAAGTTTCAACAAATTTACTTTAATTCTCTTTGGATATGATTTTATCACTTTTACTATTTATATTCCTTTCTGTCTTGAGTAAATACTATATTATATAAATAAACTAATATTTTATTTTTTAAGAATATATAGTGCTATAAACTCAACTTTTCACTCTATATAATGGACATACTTTTGCATAAACACCTTTAATTTTTTTCAACTTTCCCAAAAAAAAAAACTCATTCCCAAATCTTGATTCCCATCAACAAATCTCTAGAACTACACCTTCCTTAATGCATGTTTCCCACAAAAACACCCATTTCAAACCACCCACACACCATTCCCCCCAAATTCCATGTCTAATCTCTCCGAAATAACCCAATCCCTTCCTCTTCCTCCTCAAAGACACCCCAAAACCCAAACTCCACCCACCCAATTCTCAATCTCCAAAAACTACTCCCCAGCACACTTCATCAGACTCCCAAGAGATCATACTTCCGATCATCATCTTCTCCATCATCCCCGACGAACTCACCCATTAGTATGGTGTAGTGCTATCATATGTCTCGTAATCTGTCTTCTCATCATCGTATTCGGAATCACAACGCTAATCATTTTCCTCGTAATCAAACCTAAATACCCTTCTTTCGATATCCCAAACGCAAACCTAAACGTAATCTATTTCGATTCGCCGGATAATTTTAATGGCGATTTTACTTTCGTAGCCAATTTTACAAACCCTAATCGAAAAATTCATATTAAATTCGATTATTTAGATGTAGAATTATACTTCACTGATAGATTGATTGCTGCTCAAGCACTTGAACCGTTTAGTCAGAAACCAGGGGAAGCGAGATTGGAGATGATTCATTTTATATCTAGTTTGGTTTATTTGCCGCCGAATCCGGCTATTGAGCTTCAAAGACAAGTACAGAGTAATCGGGTCAAGTATAATGTTAGGGGGACGTTTCGGGTCAGAGCTAAAGTGGGTATGGCTCAGTTTTCTTACTGGTTGCATGCTAATTGTCAATTGGAGATGACTAGTCCTCCGACTGGTGTTCTTGTAGCTAGGAATTGCACCACTAAAAGATGATTATGGAGTGGAATGGAGGTCATTTTTGATTTTTATTGTTTTGGAATTGGAAACCTTAAATTTCTCTGATCAAGATCTCTTGGTGTACAGATTAATTCAGGTAGCTATACAAGATTATTTTTATTAGAAAGTAGAGATATACTAGTATTGTATTTATGTTTTTCAAATATTTTCTTCACTAATGAGAATATACAGTTTTAGGTTGGCATTCAACTTTTTCGTTTTGACTGATAAAAAAATAATTAGATTAAGAGTTGATTTAGATTGTCACATCATGAGATGAGTTTATATATCGGTTTACTTTTTTAACCGATTACTTGTGTACCCAAAATATCGTGTCTCACTATTTATCTTATTGTGATAGTAGGTTGAAAGTATTAGAGATGGCTATGAGTTTAAGTGTTTGAATCGTCTATTGAACTTGCTTTAGATTCGATCTTAATTTTAGTGTTTAGATACTAGTTTTTGAGATTCAATAGATTTATAGTTTTTAGTTTGGATCTTAAAAAGGTTTGAGTCTGAGTCATGCTCTACAAAATCAATCCAATTCATAACCTACATTAGACTTACTTAATCGTAATTAAATTTTAAAAGTAAAAAAATTATAGAATATGAATATTTAGATTAAGAATCATTTAGAACTCATTTAAACCTTAAGGGTATGGTCTAGCTCTAACTTTATGGGTCTGATTGGTAAAAAAAAATTGATTAAGAGTTCGTCTTGTACGAGATCGTCACGTAATTAGTTTATTTCTTTAATTAATTAATTAAAAGTTGTAAGTAATAATTTTAAAATATTAAATATACATGAGTCAATTTATTATCATGAGACCGTCTTATTTAAGTATTTATGTTAGCTTGATTAATAGGACTACAAGTCATCTTTCATTCAAAATTTTATTTTATTTTTGTGATAGTAGGTTGAAAGTATTAGGGATGCTTATGAGTCCAAGTGTTGATCTTCTATTAGCATCACTTCAGATTCAATCTTAATTTTAGAGTTCAGATTCTTTTTTTTTTTAGATTTAATCGATTTAATTGAGTTTGGATTTTATAACGGTTTGAGTTTGGGTTATGGTCTTTAGACTCAGACTTTCGGTGATTCGTATTAATAATCTAAATCAACTTATTTAGATCTATGTTTGATCTATAGACTTACTTTAAACCTAATTAAATTTTAAAAACATAAAAATTATAAAATATGATGTTTTGGTAAAACTCATTTAGAATTCATTAAATCTTAAATAGATCCATTAGACCTTAACGGTCCGTTTGGTTAGTGGTACTAAATGGTGGTAATGGGAATGAGAATGATTTATAATGTTAAATTTCATCAAAAGTTGTAAATCATTCCCATGATAATGAAACTTTAATCACAAAAAATTAATTTTTTTGGTAGGAATCTATAATTTTCTTCTAATATCAAAAAAATTCTTTATGTTTTATTTTTCTTAAAAATTTAATTTTTCTTATAATATTATAGTAGTACTTCAATTATTTTTTTCATGTCACTTATTATTTGCGGTATTCATCATTTCATCAATTATAAATAATTCTAAATAAGAATTCACTTGCATTGTATGTATTGGTGGAACAATAGAGAAATGTGGAGTGATAATAGGATTGCAGAAGAAAAGAAAGGTTGGTAAGAAACGTAGTGGTCAGTGGATTAGCACATGTTGATGAGTTGATCATCTTTCCGTAAAGTGCGTCAGATAAAGCTACTCGATTTGTTTCCGTAGTCTGTCCATCAATCAAAAAGGAGATCAACAAAAATGTCCGATCATCAAACATTACATCGTAGTTTCTAGGAAGGAACACAATTACACAAACACAGATTCCATGCTTTTGTCATGTAGTGGGATTCTATAACACACAATTCTCATACAATCGATTTGAGACAAGTCTTTGTTGCTCATGCTACGTTGGGTCACCATCGCCTCTTTTAAGCCATTGCCACGGTTATGATTAGAGGTATTCAACAGGGCGGGTCAACCTAACGGGTCACATTTTTACGGGTTATCGGATCAATGACGGGCTTTGTGCAAAGGGTCGCACCGGGCCCGGTCGGATTTTAATAAAAATTGGTTGTAAAAATTTTTTTTAGGGTTTTTTTAAATATTTTTATATGATATTGTTATATTCATAGTTGAATTAACCTAACGCGCGATAAAGTATAATAAAAAAATGTTTTATGATCTTTTAAAAAACAGGTCAAAGTGAGTTGTATTTAAACGACTTGACTTGCCCCGACCCGTTTAATATTTAACATGACCCGTCCCGGTCTGACCCATTTAAATTTTGACTCGACCCATTAAACACTTCTAGTTGTGATATCACTACTATAGCGCAAACATGAAAACTCTCGTAAAAGACTAACCTATTGGAAGAAAGTTCGCTTGCCTATAAACCCACACTAATTGGCCATACAAATATACAACCCAAAGTAGTTCAAAGCATTGACACAAAAATATTTATCACTCAATTAGAAGATTCTAGTATAAATTGGGTATAAAAAAAAATCCTTTACAAACTAAAGAATTAATTTAACTTGGATCAAAATAAGCTCAATTAATATTTTATTTTAGTAGAAGTTAAATCGTTTTAAAAACCAAATTTTTAAATAATGTTGTTAATCTCAAATGATTTTATATAAGATTTACTCTATATTCTTGCAATAATATAATCAGTTAGTCTCCTGAGAGACCGTCTTTTTGAGAGACGTCTCTCAGGTCCAATCCATTAAAGTTTATAGTCTATATTTACTCTACATTTTTCCTAATGGGCCAACTCAATTAGAAATGGTCTCTCAAAGAGACCGTCGCTCACAAGAATTTGTAATAATACAATCAAAATTAACCAATGGATGTTTTGTTCAAGAAAGATTATTTATTGAGCGTATTTACATTCTAAGAAAATACTTATGACATGCATTGCTAAGGACCAAGTAACTCAGATTAAAATTTATATCAGTTTTTGGGATAAGTCTAATCTGTATAAATAGTAATCATCCATGTTATTTTCTTTGTTCCTTGGTAAATGTTTACTTAAGTTTACTATACTTCCATAATCAACTACATCACGCCACCAAAAGCACAACAAGTGCCTCATTTGTGTCTTGAATCATCAATATTTCAAGACCTACTCCATGTTCTTATTACAATGTAAAAAAATTAGATAAAATAACATTCAAGACAGAAATACAAGGAACCAAGATAAAAAAAATTAGAACATGAGTTGAGTTTGGTAGCACTAGCATAAAGATGTTTGTATTTTAATGGAACATTTACCACTCCACAAGGGTATATATTATGGCCTACTCATAAATATTTAGATTAAGAACTCAAAAATATAATTAAAATGTTAAGTAGACGATGGAGCTTAGGGTTTGTTTAGCCACAGTCTTCTTTATAGGGGTACAATGTCATATTTATCGTAGCAAGCTAGCAGCGATACATTGAATTTGATGATAATGATAACAACAATAGAGCAATTAAACACATTTTCCCAATTAATAAAAGGAAATCGTAATAATACAACTTTTTTCTATATAATACTCCCTCCGAACCAATTTTGTTGTCCCATTTGCTTTTTCACACTATTCATCAATTCCGTTTGATTTGTATTTTATTCTTCATTCATAAGTTAAACATAGTCATGTGAGCTTGTTTGATTCGTCTCAATGCAAAGATTATTCTTATCAACTTTTCGTAATTTTTATTTAAACATAATTAGAGATATTAAGAGTCAAAATGTTACCTCGACAAATGCGCCCAAGTAAATGGGACAACTATATTGGTTCAGAGGGAATAGTAACTTTTGATTGACTGTGAATAATATCAAATTAAAATGTCATTTTTCTCTAACATCCTTAACTTGTTAGTAACTTAATATTATAGGTTGACTTCCCAAAAATAGAAAAAAAAAATTCAATAAAAAATGACAAAAATTTTAAAAAGCAAAAAAAGAAAAACGCCAATCTCTTTTTCTCCCCTCCTCCCACCGCTAGCCCATCCATTTCCAATGAGCCAACCCATTCCGACCAACCTTTCTGGAGATAAAAACCTCATCCCTCCCTAATACCACAACCCTTTCCCTACTCCCAAGGCCCCAATACCTCACCACCTAACATCAACTCCCAGTACCATGCGCGACTCCATCTCCCTCCCTTGTGCGACTCTTACCACCGTCCAGCATCAACGCTAGGCCTGTGCAATGGGCTGGATCCTCATTGGAGGCCCTGATTCAGCCCTTGATTGTAAGAGTTTCATATGAGGAGGGTTGAAAAGTGTTGAGCTTAAAATATAACTTATAAAAATTAAAAGATAAGGGTTGGATAAGGGTTTAAAAAGATCGTAAATGGGCCCTGATCAAAGTCCATTGCATTCCTTTTTTTACCAATGTTAATATGTTATATATAAATTAATACATAACTAATAATTATTTTTATTAATACATAAATTAATAAAAGGTCATGTATTAACACAGTATCAGTATGTCTGCCAAAGGCAAACTTTAATTTTTGTAGCGGAGAAATTCAAGTTGTTATTATTATTATTATTATTTTTTTTTTTTTTGAAGAATTATTATTTTTATTTTTATTATAATAATAATAATAATAATAATAATAATAATAATTAATATTATTATTATAATTAATATTATTATTATTATTATTATTATTATTATTATTATTATTATTATTATTTTTTTTTTTTTTTTTTTTTTTTTCAAATTCTGGCATGTATTTGTATGTTCAATAAAATAAGTGGGCAGGGCCCGACCTATTGAAAATCCGCTTTCTATTTTATAAGGTCCGATTCGGTCCAGCCCTGTTGAGATTTAGAGCATGTAGGACATTATCCAAGGCTTAAATATATGTACATATGCATAGACTAAGCAAGAGCATAATAACGAAGCAAAACAGTGGTTGCTCGACCTGATGCTCGTTCGAGCATGCTTTGGTTTTTCAGCCGGTTTGTTCCAAAACCTTCTGTTTGGTGTTTTGCTCGTTCGAGCACTTACGAAATTTCGAGTCAGAAACTTTCTGAAGGCTGTTTTGGGTCATGCTCGTTCGAGCAACATTGAAACAAAATATTTGTTCGTGAAACTAAGCTATGTTTCATGGAGTAAAGTGTTGTTATGAACGGTAGTTTTACATCATAAATAACTGGTAACCACCAGGAATTGTTTGGATGAATCCATGTGACACTTCAACTGTATAAATAAGAGTGAGTGCATGGAAATCATTTGACATCTTTAGAGAATTTATTTTCTGTCATCTTTCTCTCATTCTCTTGAAACATAAAGAAGATTGATCAACTTCTTTATTGTTTTTCTGATTTCGTTCTCTACAAAAACACAAAGTCATCATCATCATCCTACCCAGTGTATCCCGCTCATAAAAAACTATGAACAGGGTCTGGGGAGGGAAAGACGGCGACAATTCATACCCATAAAGGAGAGCGCGACCAAAAGGAGTCCCCCGGCTCGAGAAAGATAAAGAGACATTCCTGCCACGTAAAAGCTAAAAAAACGCATATAGAATAAAATAAATAAGTGAAAACAAATAAAAATAAAACAATAGAACTACAAAAAATAAAAGTAAAACTTAAAAAGCAAGAGGACAAAAACACAAAGTCGTTTAGTTCAATTGGTTCGTACTAACCGGTTGATGTGATTGATTGTATCTCTTTGTGAATTTCCAGTCTCATAACCCAAGTACCTATGTGGGGGAAATATTAAAAAAGGAAAGCTTGTAGACGCCTTCAATCTATATCAAGATTTTTGGTGACGCCCTCGTCGCGAACAAATCTTCATTACAGTGTTGTTCATTTCATGGTTTATTCAAAGCAAGGAGTCCATTGCCATACGCAAAGGTTCACATTATTTTTTCTAACAGGCCCGACCCGTTTCTACTAAAGCCCAACTCAGCTCGTATCCGCCCCGTTGCATAGGTCTAATCAACGCCCAGATCAGACTACCATGACCTACCACCATCACAAATAATGCCACTTCCATCTCCATAGTGATCCACAAACTCATATTCGACAACCATCAAGCAAATACGGAGATATTTGTTGCTGGCGACGAGGAAAGGGTAAGAAAAAGGTGGCGACGAGGGGGAGAAGGTTAAAGGTGACAACAAATGTGGGTGATTCGATAGGAGAGGGGGTGGTGGCTCATGTGGTTACGGGGGGTGTTTGGTTCGCAGCTTGACTTTTATCTTTTGGCTTGCTGGTTGGTCAAATAGCTAAAAAACTATTTAATTAATGCCTTTTAAGCCAAAATGTAAAAGCTATTTGATGGCTTTTGACTTGTTGACCCACTTTTAATAAACAGTCAACAACCAATACCTAATTTTACTAAACATATCCATAAAAACTGGCTTTTTCAGCTAGCATAAAAGCCAAAAAACCAACAAAAATCGCCAACGCTTTAAGCTGGTCAAAAAAGCCAATTAATTGCTAAATACCCCCATGAAAGGGGCCGGGAGGGGGTGATTGTTTTTTTTTAACCTAGATGGCTTGTATTACTCAAAGTTAAATAATAGAATAATTTATAAATACAACCTTAAAGTTTAAGAATTTTGCACAATTATAAATTTAATGTTTATTTATTACGAATTACAGTCATTAAAGTATTAAAGTCTTTAGTGTTCAGGTCAAATCATGAAATTCCGATCAATTAACCTAAAATTTCGACCATTAAAATGGTGAAATTTTGTGATTTGGACCGATCGCTTTCAACTTTGATAAATTGGTAACTGCATTTCGCAAATAAAATAAACATTAATGATGTAATTTGCAAAAAATTTATAATTCATAAAATTCCTAATTTTAAAGCTATAATTCACAAATTATTCTAAATAATAATTTGTATTTTTATAGAAATTTTTTAATACTGTATAATTCATGATAATTTTATTCAGAGTAATTTTTAATTGGGTACTCAAGTACCATAAATAAAACACACAAATAGGAATAATACACAAATAAAAAATTTCCTAACTCCTTCAAACAACTTCAATCAATAATCAAGAACATCTTCATCTTTCGTCATCTCCTCCATTGTCTTAAGCTTCACTTTCTCTCTCCTTCAATCCTCACCCCACCACCACCGCCATTGTTACAGCCCTCAAGAAAACTCCCTCAAAGATTCTCCCAAATTCCTGATTTCCTTAATTACTCAGTCTTTTTCTCTCAAATCAGGGTTTCTTGCATTACACTGTCCCAATTAAAGCCAATGAATCACATGGTGGATGATATCCCATCAACCCCAGGAAAATTCAAGCCCGACAAATCATCAATTTACTTCAACAAATTTCGTTTGTACTCTTCTCTCTCTAAACTCACCCTTTGGTCTTTCCTCTTTCTCTCTCTTCTTCTCTTCCTCTTCTTAGCGTCTCCTCGCCTTGATTCTTCTCACCGCCACGATTCCACCTTCCGAACCTTCTCGAGATCCTCCGCCACGTGGGGTGGTCACGAGTGGGAGCGCCGTGTTCGACAATCCGCACGTGTGAAACACGGGGAACATGGGATCACCGTCCTTGTAACTGGCGCGGCTGGATTTGTTGGTACCCACGTGTCAATGGCACTACGACGCCGAGGCGATGGCGTTTTGGGTCTTGACAATTTCAATAACTATTATGACCCTTCTCTTAAACGATCTCGCCAGAAGCTTCTAGAACGTTCTGAAATCTTTGTTGTGGAAGGAGATATTAATGATCGGGGTCTTTTAACGAAACTGTTTGATGTTGTGGCTTTTACTCATGTTATGCATCTTGCTGCTCAAGCAGGTGTGAGGTATGCAATGGAAAACCCTAAATCTTATGTTAATAGTAATATTGCTGGTCTTGTTAATTTGTTGGAAGTATGTAAATCTGCAAATCCTCAACCTGCTATGATCTGGGCATCTAGTAGTTCTGTTTATGGGCTTAATTCTGTTGTACCCTTTTCTGAAAATGATAAAACTGATCAACCTGCTAGTTTATATGCTGCTACTAAGAAAGCTGGGGAAGAAATTACTCATACTTATAATCACATTTACGGTTTATCAATCACCGGGTTGCGATTCTTTACTGTTTATGGACCTTGGGGTAGGCCTGATATGGCGTATTTCTTTTTCACTAAAGATATGTTGAAAGGGAAGCAAATTCATGTGTTTGAGGGTCCTAATCATTCAACTGTTGCTAGGGATTTTACCTACATCGATGATATTGTGAAGGGTTGTTTAGGGGCATTAGATACGGCCAAGAAGAGTACAGGGACTGGCGGAAAGAAAAAGGGGCCGGCACAATTTAGGATCTTTAATTTGGGGAATACTTCGCCCGTTAGTGTTAATGACTTAGTGAGTATCTTGGAGAAGTTGCTCAAGGTGAAAGCTCATAAGAAGATTTTGCCCCTGCCTAGGAATGGGGATGTTCCATTTACCCACGCGAATATTACTTTGGCTAATAAGGAGCTTCGATATAAGCCTACGACTGATTTGCAAACGGGATTGAAGAAGTTTGTAAGGTGGTATTTGAGTTACTACACGGGTTCGAAGAAAAGGAGTGGTTCCGGTTGGTGAAACTCAGGCTTTTAGGATGTTGATGGATACATCATATTAGAAGAGTGTTTTTCTGGATTTTCTGCTGGTATTCGGATTCTTTTGCCCACGTTGTGTCCGCAGAAGTGTGCCTCAACCGGAGTAATGGAAGAGTAGAGGTATTGTCTTTGTTTTGTTATCCACATATTGCTTTGTTCTTTTAGGATTAGTTATGATTAATATAGTTACTAGTTAGCAAATGTACAGCTTTATGATTTCAGGCTTTATTACTACAGTTTCAATAACACCGTCCACGTTCATTTTTGTTCTCGTATCATTTTGAATTATACTTCTTTTTGCTAGCATTGCGAGTTTATTGTTCTGCGTTTTGGTATTGTACCTGTATGAACTCAATGTAATGAATTATATCGAGTAAATTAATGAATTATTATTAGATAAGTCATTTATACTTCTTTATGATTTTGTGCATCATCTGTTTGTGATGAATGGTGACAGACTCTAATCTTTTATGTTATTTTGCTCTGCCTTATAGAGTGGGCGAGGTTTCGGATGCGTGGGAGATGAGGACAATACATAATCTATTAGTATTAGTTGGTATTTGAGAAGATTTCCTTTGTATGGGAAGCCTTTTTGAACACGGTAATGATTGAATTCGTGAAATTAATACAAGGTTTATGATTTTAGGTAAACTTGTTATTTCATGAACATAGTTGGTAGAAGTGTTTATGGTGAAATTTTGAATGTTTGAGCTAACCCTTTTAGTGAAACGATATTGAATAATTTCATTCTAGCAGTTTTCTTACGTTTATAACATACACTTCGGCAAGTTCATAAATGAAGCAATTGAAATTAAATGTACAATATGCTTGGGTAGCAGTTAGAAGTGTGTGGTCTGAAACAACAGTACTACTGTCAGGTGCTTGGGTAGTTACATTTTTCATCTAGGCCTTTTCTGGATGGAGGAAAATGAAGGGAAAAGAAAGAAAATGATTCGGAGGGATAGAGATCTCCTTGTTTGGATAGCGGAAAGGAAGGGAGAGGATTTGGAGGGATTGAATCCCTTTTTTTGTTAACATCAATCTTTCCGTTAAGAGTAAATATTTGGAAAGAAAATGAAATTCCTTTATTTCCCCTCCTCTTTCTTCCTATACAATTCTTCCTATACAAACAATGGAGTATTTTCTTCCCTTCCCCTCCCCTTCCTTTCCCTTCCCTTCCTTCCCTTCCTCTCTCCTTCCTTTTTTTTCTCTCCAATAGTGCTACGTTTATGGGTACTGGTTTATGTTACATAGGCCAAAAACTAAGAAGGTTTAGGTAAAGTACTTGTGAAAAGAATTTTCGAAGTGATAAAGATTTTGATTCTTGTATGTTACTGATATCGTTGGGCAAGATCAGATCTTGGATCATTAATCAATGAAGATTGTCACTATGTGCTCTTAGGGAGTAACGTTAATAGATGAGCTACCATTTGCGGCTTTTTAAGTTTTGCATTTCTTAGGATTCGATCCTCCAATGATCCGAGTTAGAGTGAAAACATGACAAGTTTCCAATGAGATTTGTGTGATTATGTTTCAGCAATTGCTGCTACCAGATTACTCTTCCGGAGTTCTGCAAAGAATGAAGCACTTCTAAATTGCAGGGCATGCTGGTGGATCGGATAAAAAAATACAGAGTACATGATATCCCATGATTATAATAATTGAAATGCATGTACTCTCAATGCATTTAACAGGTTCAATGAGATCAGCGGAACTCTAATCTTTTAATATTAAAGCTCTGACATTGAACAGATTCAATGAGATCCCTTGCAGCAAAAGTTGCATCCTGGGATATGCTGCATAATACTGATGCAGTTGCCATTTTGGTATACTTCTACTTGATTAAGCTTTACAACCCTAACCCTATTGAAATAGACAAAAAAAACAGTTGATTTACCTGGATGCCTTTAGTTTTGAAGACAACGTCTTCTAAATGAAGTAATGGCTGCTGTTTTTGTTTGCAATCTATCACTCTGTTCATGTTTGAGTTTGTGTTGAATAATGACCATTGACCAGAACCATTAAGCTAAATCACGAATTGATTTTTTTTTAATTTCTTTTTATTAACTATATCCATTTGGTATATATTCATGGAATGCCGTATACTTCCATATGCCAATCATAGGCAACAACATTGACACTCATTTCAACACTAGCAATTGAAACAAAGTAAGTTTAAGGACATGTATGGTCATTAAGTTGAGTGGGTGATCTTAATAAAGAAAAAAAAAAGAAAATGTTTAAATGAAAATCCATAAAAGAAAATTACAAGTTAAAAGAGACAAATCAAAATAAAAAGTAGGACAATTTGGACATAATAGGCAATACATTTTATATTTCTTTGTTCTAAAAAACATATGAATAAACAATATTCATTACAGTTAGTAAGTTAAAGCTTTGATATATGAGCACTATCAATAGTCAAGCTTCCAAAAGGCTCACCCATAATCTTTCCCAACTCATGTTGTAATCTTAGCATAACTTGTATAGGCAACAGCATAGACACTAGTCTCACATTTTCCCCTTTACCATTCTTCACCTTCATAAAAACACTTTGAACTTCATATGCCCTTGCAACTCCAAAATACAATGGAGCTCCCCATCCAAAATCCAAACCAGAAACCTCTAAAGACGGTAAATTAACCGCCATAAAATGCAAATTCTTAGCATACTTAGGCCGTCCATTAATAGCCATATAATCTATCATCGACTTCACATATTCCTCATTCGCTTTCTCTTTCGATTCCATCACCAATTTTAATGTGTATGCCCATGAATTTTCACGTAACAATTCCTTGGCTTTTGCGGTTACTCCTGGTGTGACTAATGCATTGCCGTAGTATCCTTTAGGTAAATTTATGATTTTTTTACCTCGAAAATTAACTAACATGGAAAATGTTATAGTCTCTTCAGGATCAGGCTTTAGAGCGATTGTACGACATCTTAAGATACAAGCACATATTAGATCAAAGGTAGTGCTAGAGTTTTGTATATTTGTAGGAAATAGATTGCGGATAGATTGTACTTGTTTGGGGTCAAAATAGAAGCTTCCTTGGACCATGTTGCTTCCTTCCTTTGAATATTCATAATCTTTGCTCTCTACCTATATATAATAAATCATGGAATTAGATCAATTACTATACAATATTTGTTGGGATGAGTTATCCCACATCGACAAATTAAAAATGGTGTGCACACTTTATAAGCTATTGGAGACCTTCTTCCCATAGCCATATGGTTTTGGGATGACATATATCTCCTTGGCTTGTGAAGTGTGTACATCTCATGTTTTCTCCGATAATTGCTGGCATTTACAATAAGTCCAACCTAATTTAACAACAAGGTCTAATTGAACTGACCCATAAAGAAAAATGTAGAGTAAAAGTAGATATTAAGCTTTAATGGACTGAACCTAAAAGACGTCTTTCAGAAAAAACGGTCTCTCAGGAGACTAGCTGATTTAACAATATTCATAATCTACATATTATACAAGTAATTTGTAAAATTATTTACCTGTTCATATTCATGATGTCTGCATGTGACTGTTGGGACATGTCCAGAAGTGAGAAGCTCCCTATCCCAAACAGGCATAACTGAAGGTTTTGGTTCATCTCTTGATAGTTCAGTCATTGCTTGTAATAGATTTAATATCCCAGACATATCACACATGCAATGGCTGTATCTTATCCCCATTATATGCCCTCCGCATGACAAACGAGTCACCTGATCAATTACTATTCATTAGATTTTCCAAAATTTGACCTACTCTTATGAGAGACCAGTCTCAGTGAGACGATCTTATATAAGAAGTGTATACATTACTAATTTATATAATTGTGCTATTTAATCCATATATAATGTTTGTATCACGATAAAACCGTCCGATAGTACTGGTGCAATGCATTGGCCGGGTGCAATGCTCACTCCAATTGATAATTTTTTTTATTTAAGTAGAATTAATAGATGTATAATATAATCACGAACTAAATATAAACAATTGATCTGGTTGAAAAATAATATAATAGATAGAAAAAATAAAAATAAAAAATTAATTTAATCAATAAAGATTTTAGTATTTCACTTCTAATTCAAAAATCATGAGTCTTAGACTTATCTTTAAAAACTCTAATATTTTAAATAAAATTATAGGAGTAGCAAAATTTGCTATTCCATACTGTTCCACCCTATTCATTTTTATTTTTTTATTATTTTATCTCGTAATTCTATTTATTTGATCTGGACCTATGATAACCATTATATCAAAGTCACCAGTCACCGTAAATTAAATATACAAAAAAGAAAGGACATTACTCAAATTGATAAGTAGTGCAAGTGTACAAAAATAGTACATGTCCTTAATAAATGGAGTAATTGGCAATCTAACATAACGTTCAACGCCTTGTGCTTGGACCACTAGTTCACAATACGCGTGAATATTCAAATTCCATGATGAAAACTACATTTTACGTATTTACATATCACAAATTCTTGCTATAGACCGTCTATAGCATAAACGGGTAAATATGGACCAACCCATTTTGCAAAATAAGTAAAAAATTAATTATCAATCTTATTTTTAAATTTAAAATCATTGGGCTAGGCTGTTGGGAGAGCCGTCTTTGCCATAGACGGTCTCTCAGGAGACCTTCTGCTTGCATATTGATGTTATTTCGAAAACTGACTTGTTTAAAAGGGTCCATAACTTTATGAATTGTATGCCCCAAACTCATATAATTTTCACAAATGTAATGAGATAAACAAAATCTACGTATTTGCCCAAGAAAAGTCAAGGAAATACACAAATTTCATGTTTTAAAACAAGATTAAGAAGATATGGTTATAAGTTGCACTTGTATACGAACTCTTAACATATGTAGATCAATGGAGTAGGGACCAATATCTTGCGTAACTTTTGACAATGTTTTATTTATACTTTATTCATTACACTGACATCTTGAATTTGAAACCTCATTTTATACGTATTGCAAAACTTTCATCAATATATTCTTTTCTATTATATATATGGAAAGAATTCAATAAGAAATGTGTATAAAAAAACAATGATAAGAAGCATTTTACACCCTTAATTTCACCAACATTTAAAAATATAAGGTCATGATCGAGCCAAAAACATTTAATTGTAAAAATCACTATGTTATATAGAAAAATACTATGTCATAAACTCATATAGATAAAAAATGTTCTTAATTTATAATATAATATCTTTTTCTGTATATATGGTGACTATGAAAAATTCTTCTTTCATATATATATATATATATATGTATGTGTATATACATATATACATATATATGTATATATATATATATATATGTATATATATATATATATATGTATATATATATATGTGTATGTATATATATATATATATATATATATATATATATATATATATTATATATATATATATATATATGATATATATATATATATATATATATATATATATATATATATATATATATATATATATATATATTTTAAGAGGGGCAAATCTAGTATAATGTTAATTGAAATCATATAATCTTGGTAGAGTTGGTAATTCACTTAGTCCTTCATGCCTCAGACCTAGGTTCGAATTTTGTTTAACTACATTTTTGGCTATTTTTTAAGTATGATGTTAGGATTTTGGTTGGTAATACACGGCAAGCCCCATGCTTTTCCCCTTCTGGTTTCTCTTGTATCAAACTCACAATTTGCAATATAGCCCATGCTTTTTCCCTTCTGTGTTCTACTCCCTCCTATTCACACAAAATGGGACATTTGGTATTTTCACCAAAACCAAGGAGGGAGTAGGGTCCACATGAAAGTCAACCATTAGGTAGTAGTTAGGATATGTTAAATAAGAGTAATTGGGTCTAAAGGAGGGAGTAACGTCCACATGAAAGTAAATGGGTAAATGTAATAAGGGTAATATTGTAAAAAATTGTGTCTAAAAATAGAAATGAGACATTTTGTGTGAATTGGCCCAAAATAGAAATGTCCCATTTTGTGTAAATAGGAGGGAGTATTGTTTATTTTTCTTTTCCCCATCAAATCTAAATCCCTAGAATAACAAATAAAAAATTTGATTTAGGATAGAAAATTTTTGGCTTATTTTCTTGTTTATTTTTCTTTTCCCTTCTCTTCAAATAACAAATAGTTTAGGATAGCAGTACCAAGTTCTAAATTTGTTTAACTACTTTGGCTTAAGTTAAACATTGTTTGTTGTTTGAACAAATACCCATCAAACCTTTGTTAATTAAGTTAGGGTTCGTGGCAAACACATTTTAAATTTGATTTAGGGTTGATTTTTTGATTTATTGTAATTTTATTTGATTATGAATTTGATTTTGTTTGAATTTGTTATGAAAACTCGATATGGAGAATTATCGTGATTAAAACAACAATGAATGTAAATTTTTTATATTATCGACATCATTTGATTTACTTCTAGATCCGCATTATATATATATATATATATATATATATATATATATATATATATATATATATATATATATATATATATATATATATATATATATATATATATATATATATATATATATATATATATATATATATTTTGGAACCAATCTATTTGACCAAAAAGTGTTACTTTCCTATTACAAAGGTGTTATTTTTAGGCAAAAAGTGTTACAAAACTTTACAAAAAGGTGTTACTTTTAATATAAAATCAGCTAGTCTCCTGAGAAACCGTCTCTCAGGCCCAGACCATCAAAGTTTATTTTCTACTCCTACTTCATATTTTTTTATAGGTCAACCCAATAAGAGATGATCTCTCAAAAAGACCGTCTCTCACAAGGATTTGTGTAAATCTAATATAATCCCACATAAAAATTTAATGTAGACAAATAAAAGAAATCCGAGAGTATTAAATTGTAAAAAATGTATATTGTTTAATTTAATTATTATAATGATTGATTTTGAGGATCAACCATTGCATAATTGATCTCCCTATTATCAAGATTCAAGCGTTGGTTAGATTTTGTCATATTTCAGAACTTACAAAGTTGTTTTCTTGAAAAACTATAATTATATCAAAACCTTATTTGCCAACAAAACCGATGATTTATACTCCCCGTTCTTTTTCATTTAGATAATTTTATTTTGGAGAGAAATTTGATTAAAATTTTTAAGACATATAGAGCTGATAAAATATATCTATTTGGGATTTTGTTATATTCGTCTTAAATATACTTTTTATTATAAATTTTTTATGATGCGTCCTTAGAAATATTAAGACTCAAAGTTTACTTAGAAAACTGTGCAAAAAGTAAATGGGAAGAACATTAGAAAACAATGGAAGAAATTTATAAAAAATATTTTAAAAATTTTATATATTAAAGAGTTATGAACTTAATCTATAACTAGAACCAAAGCAAAACATAGTGACATTATTATTTTTGATGGTACTTATTTGTCACTTTTTAAAAAATATCTTCCCATCAATAATGACATGGTGATGTCATTATTATTATTATTTATTATTATCATATTTTTCATAATGATGTGAATGATATTATCCATGTTGAATTTTTTTATATATTTTAAAATAGTGTATTATTTTAAGTAGTTGAGAAATAAAAACTTTATCCATTTACCATCATACACTGTATTAATTTTGTTGTAAGTAAAGAAAATTAGATTAAATATGAGAGTGTCATGTGTAATTTTTTTTATTGACCAACATTATCAGATTATTTATGGCAGGGATATTAATTGCATGATTTTCAATTCATTCAATTTTAATCATTTACAAAATTAAAATATTACATTCATATTAGTGGCAGGAATAATTGCAGGAATTTCAATTCAGTCAAGTTTATTCTTTATAAATATAAAAATTTAGATTTATATTAATGGCATAAATATTAATGGCAGGAATATTAATTGCAGGATTTTCAATTCAGTCAATTTTATTCCTTTACAAAAATAAAACGCTGGTTCATAATAATGGCAGGAGTAATAATTGCTGGAATTTCAATTCAGACAATTTTGTTTTTTTACGAAAATAAAAAAATTATGATTTATATTAGTGGCAGGAATATTAATTGAAGTAATTTCAATTCAGTCAATTATATAAGTTGACGAAAATAGAAATTGTCTTTCAATACAATGGCATGAATTACAATATAAATACACCATTTGATGACCAACTTAATTATTTGTTCATCATTTCTCTTTTCTCAAACTTAAGTGTTGGTGAATAATATTTTCAATTATAACCATGAGCTTAAATTACATTCAGGAATTACAGAGTGATAAGGGGACATGAAAAATTAATGCAAAGGTCATACATATGTGGGAGTATAAAGAGAGAGAGATATGACCACATCTATTCACTTAATCCCGGTGGACGAAAAGAGAACATCTATAATGACTTCAATGGGAAAATTTACAATACCAACTCATTTTAAATCCTGTGTGTTAGGAAAATCTTTTCTTTTTTTTTGGCAAAATTTGGAGTTAACCCTGTAGTGGACGAGTATAGATCAACTAAACATGAATGGAAGATGTTCTTCTGTAAAACATCAATAATTGAAGAAATTCCATACTTGCAAATTAACAAATCCATTTTTAACTTTGTTTCATTCTCTGACATTCTTGACAATGTTTAGAATGACAAGTTTCTTTTTGGTAATAAGTTCAATAATTCTTTTCTATTCATAAATAGAGAAATTTTTATTTTTCTATGTAATAACTTATATACAACTTAACTTCAGATGTGATTGGTAAGGTTGTAGAATATCGCGATTATAATGAAAATTTCACTCTTAATATAGAGTTAAAAGATGAAAGGTGCGTAACTATTTTGTGTTTTTTAATAAATAAAGATTGAAACTATTTTGTGTTTTTTTATATTTAATTCTTTTTTAATTACAATATATGTAAGAAAATACTTTATTACGCACTTTCATTTAATATTTTCGTTCGTGTAAAATTTTATTAAGATATAAACGTATTTAAAAATCCGTGCATTGCACGGGTTTCTATCTAGTTTATTATATTTATAAAGCCTTATCAACTTCTTTCAACATGACAATAATTCTTTATTTCTCTTGTAAAAAGGACATATATTAAAAAATTACTTTACACATGTATTGTAGACTAACACACTCTCTTACACACAAATTCTTTAGGTTAAAAGTGTAGATGTAGCACAAACTCTTCTCATATCTTAAAGAGATTTGAACCATTAATCTTTTGTCACGCTAACTCTGATACCATGTTAAAAAATCAACCCAACTCAAAAGTTTAATCTAATGGTTGTAACCTTATAATATATTCACAACTTTTAAAATTTAATTTTTGCACAATTTTGAAAGAATATGTAACAAACGAGTTAGGTTCGACCCGATACATTGTTACTGAAATAGAGGGAGTATATATAGTTCAATTTTTAACCAAGTAAAAGCTCAGTCCAATTCAAATTATATATTATTACAACTATAAATATAGATTTGGGCTAAACTTTTGAGAGTCATCTTTACAAAAGACGGTCTCTCAAGAGAGCACCTGAAGTAAAATATACCTGAAAGAGTAATATAGGGCAATTAGTGATACCCTGAGAACCAGGGACATCAAAAAGAAAGTCCTTTAATAAAGGACATGGAGGAAGAATATGAGGCTGAATCTCTTTAAGTGTAACCTCAGCATCTGCTTCTATAAACATAACACCTTCCCCATTGCAATGAACCATAAGTTTTCCGTCAGGACGACTTTTGAAAAGACGACCAGCTAAAGGATAGTAATAAACTAAGGCTCTTGATAAAGCTTGTTTGATAACTTTAGCAGGGTGTTCTTTAGATTTGTTGGGTTTAAAAGACATGATTGCATAAACATGGGAGCGTAATCCTTGTTGATCATCTATGTCTGATAGTTGTTTTACTTCTGTTTTTGTGGGTTTTGAAGGTACTACAAGAGTTGGGTTTTGTCTTATTACTTTGATGATTTTTGCCATTACTTTAAACTACTTGTTTTGTTAAGAAATGAATAAGGATGTGCAAGTTAGGGGCTATTTATAAAGAAATAAGTGTATAGAACAATACCCAAACTTAGAATTGATAAATTTGTTATTGGATTTATACATAATACGACTTGTATAAGAGGAGAGTTAACTACACATGAGCTCAATAAGTAGGGATGGTCATGGGTTGGGTCTAACTAGACCTGGAACGTGACCCATCGTTGCTGGACCCATATTTGGACCTGGACCCTTATGGTGTGAAAATTTTTGACCCAGACCTAGATTAGGTCTAACAAGTCTGGAGTAATGGATCTTGATTTAATTATTTAAATTGAAATATCTTTTAAATGTTTTATCAGCACTAAATTGAGTTTATAGGTTGTATATAAGACTAAATTGAGTCTAAATAAATATAGAAATGGGTTAAGATTAAAATTGATTTTGAATTGTGTAATAGAACTATTCTAGAGAGGGTCTAGGGGGTTTGAGTCTTGAATAGGTCCAGAGTGTCTGGGTCAAGTCCAGGTCTGAATACGCTTTGTAAGGCCTAGACCGATCCAACGTATTTTTTGGACTCGAAATCGAACCTGACTGATTTGTTGGGTCTCAAAAAACCCTAAAAATAGGGGCGGGTCTAACAATGTCTTGGACCAATGACCATCCCTACCGCTAATGGGGTTCCATCCTAATATGAATAATTAGTCATAAGAAAGTAGCAGGTCAAATTTACATATTAGTCAACATCTTTTTAAATTTTAAACGTAAAATCATACATGGGTTATTTTTTCGAACGTGTACAACCTCGGTCAAATAACAGCAAGCTAAGCTAATCCTGGTACATTCACTGGCCATTATTTCATTGTTATTTCATTGTGTGGAGTAGAACTCTTGTATTGTAACTATCGTTCTTTATTACGCACCGTCTTAATCTCATTTTGATTGCTAATGTAAAGAAAAACATTTTTCCTTCTCTATATTTTCACGTTTTTTTTATTTCTCTTTTAACTAGTCCTTTTCTGTTAGTTGAAAAATCCTTTTTTCCAATTCACAGTCCACCCAAATACAATTGTTCATCATAGCCGATTAAAAACAAATCACCACCAAAAAAAATTGCAACAACCATAAGGCGATGGCTCGCGACATCTAACAACAGCATAACGTTCCGTAGTGCTAGACATTTAAATGGCGACGACCTGGTGAGCGCCCCCAATTAGGGATGGTCATGGGCGGCTCTGGAGCGTGTCCAACTAGACCCGGACCCTTTCAATCAAGAGGCATGATGAATATAGTGTTAATGATAATGGTGACATGAGTACACAATTAAGTCATTCACATAGAGATGGTATCTCTTAGGAGGTTTAATGAGTGATTTAAGTGTGATTAAATGTGGTGTTTAAGTATGGTATTGAATGCATCATGCATGAAGTAATGGAGCTTTTAACAAGAGACTTAAACGTATGAATTAAGATGCATGATGAATGATGATTTAATGGGAGTTACAAAAGGTTATGATGCAGCAATAAAATGCTTGAAGGAGGCATCCAAGAAATGTGTGTTGCCTTGAACGAGCACGTGGAATAGAAGAAGTCATGAACATCACTGAAGCTCGAGCTCGAACGAGCGAGCAGCAGGATACAGAACAATCTGTTTTTAAGAGCACTTGGGAGCTCGAACGAGCAAAGGCTATCAGAGAGCTCAGTTAATTGATTTTGATTCGATTCAAATGTGAATCGACGCTTTAGTTCGTACTGGCACACTCCTACTATGGCCATAAAAGCTATGCTAATGGTGGTATTTTATCCACCAAAACCTTAAAAACTATACTTTAATCATTAAAATTATTCACCCCGTTCATGAGCCAAAAAGTAACGGGTTTTCATAAAAAAAAAAAATCATTCAATGGTTTTTTATCAGCAAACTATGTAAACTGTGCAACAATGGTGCAGAGAAAACGAAAGCCATAGAAGAGAGAGAAAATGGGTTTCTTTTATTATTTCTGAAAGTGCAATTCAAGGAGGGAGCTATTGTCCCTTATATACAGAGATGTGAGGTCATAACAGAAAGGGGCCAGCTGTCACTACTATTTACATATTGATACACTACTATATACAAAAGCAAAGACTATAGACAACAGAAACTTATCACGCATACTGTGTGCTTATTCTTATCAGCCCCCCTCAAACTTGGCAGGGAGGTGCATGCCAAGTTTGGAAAGAAGTTGATGAAAATGAGCAGATGGAACAATTTTGGTAAAAACATCCGCCAACTGAGAAGTAGTGGGAAGATAGGTAAGCTGCAATAAACCTTCCAAGACTTTTTCACGCGTAAAGTGACAGTCAATTTCCAAGTGTTTTGTGCGTTCATGATACACCGGGTTGTGAGCGATGTGTAGAGCGGACATGTTGTCACAATGAAGAGTAACGGACTTCAAAGCAGATAAACCAAGTTCCTCAAGAAGGCGCACAACCCAAACAACCTCGGAGGAAGCACTAGCCATAGAGCGATACTCTGCTTCAGAAGAAGAGCGAGAAACGGTAGGTTATTTCTTAGATTTCCAGCTGACCGGAGAACGGCCAAGAAGAAGAACAAACCCAGAAATCGAACGACGAGTATCGGGGCAAGCACCCCAATCGGAGTCCGAGTAGGCCTGGAGAACAAGATCATCACAACCGGACAATAAAATTCCTTGACCCAAAGTAGCAGCCAAATAACCAAGTGTATGAGTTAATGCCGAAAAATGCGAAACTGTGGGGCGTTACATATACTGACTGAGCACCTGAACTGAGTAAGAAAGGTCCGGACGAGTGTGAGTGAGGAAATTCAATTTACCAACAAGACTTCGATATAAAGTAGGATTTTCCAAGAGAGGCGAATCATCCATAGCAAGCTTGTGATTTAATGGCAAAGGAGTAACATGAGGACGAATATCAGTAAGTCCAGAATCTCGAAGGAGCTCCTTACTAAATTTTTGCTGTGTCACGATAATGCCATTAGTAGAATAAGCTAACTCAAGCCCAAGAAAAAAACTCAATTTGCCAAGATCCTTTATACTGAAGAGATGATGCAAGTGTGACTTAAGATGAGAAATAACAGTCGGATTATCACCAGTGACAATAATATCGTCCACATAAACAGCTACCACAGTAATAGAATCAGCGGCCTTGTGGGTAAATAAAGAATAATCCAATTTGGATTGAACAAACCCCTGAGAAATAAGAGCACCGGTGAGTTTAGCAAACCATTGGCGAGAAGCTTGCTTAAGACCGTAGAGAGACTTACACAGCCGACAAACCATATTAGGAGAGTGAGATAAACCCTCAGGTAAAACCATGTAAACTTCCTCATTGAGGTCCCCATGTAAGAACGCATTGTTAACATCAAGTTGATGCAACGACCAATTTTTTGAAGCGGCAATAGCGAGAATACAGCGAACAGTAGTCATGCGGACGACCGGGGAAAAAGTTTCAAGAAAATCGACCCCATATTCTTGAGTATAACCCTTAGCTACAAGGCGAGCTTTATACCGCTCTAAAGACCCATCAGCTTTTAATTTGACTTTGTAGACCCATTTGCATCCCACAGGCTTTTTATTAGGAGGAAGTGGAACAATATCCCATGTATGATTTTTCTGGAGAGCATGAAGTTCAGCATCCATGGCTTGAACCCATAGAGGGTCCTGGGCAGCTTGTTTGTAATTTTTGGGTTCATTCCATGTACTATGATGGGCAAGTAAGGATTGATGAGAAGTGGGTAGAGAATTAAAATGAACAAGGTTACACCAGTGAGCAGAGGTGCAAATGAAATCCTTCAAGTGAGAAGGAGGTTTAGTATGTCTAGTGGATTTTCGGATGGGTAAAGGAGGAGATGGTGGGAAAGGTGTTGATTGTGACAAATCAACAATTAAAGAAAGATCATGAGAAGGTGAAGACAAAGTATCAGAAGGTGGGGTATGGGAAGGAATAGGGGATGGCGTGGGAGAGGGAGTATGTGGGGTAGTAGGAATAATAGGAGTTGAATAAGACAAGGGAAAAGTGTTAGAAGAAAAGTAAGAATCATCATAGGTAGGGGAAGGAGTGTGTGCAGGCAAATAAAAGGAGGATAAAGGAGATGTAGGTGGGGTAGTAGAGTGATAGGGAAAATGATGTTCATGGAAAATGACATCTCTAGAAAAAGTAAAGGTTTTAGTAGTAAGGTTGTAAGTTTTGTAAGCCTTTTGAGTTGGAGAATAACCAACAAAAACGGAAAGGTCAGCTCGGGAATGAAACTTGGAGCGATTTGATTTGAGGGTGGAGACGAAACAAAGACACCCAAAAGATTTAAGGTGAGAAAGGGTCGGTTTTTCGCCAAATAATTTTTCATGAGGCGAAATGTGGCCTAAAACGGATAGGGGAGAGCGATTGATGAGGTAGGTGGCGGTTTTAACACATTCGCCCCAAAAAGGAACGGGAAGGTTGGATTGAAAGAAAAGAGCTCGAGCGACCTCTAACAAATGGCGGTGTTTACGCTCGACGACCCCATTTTGTTGAGGGGTGTCGCGACATGAGGTTTGATGTACGATGCCATGGGAAAGATAAAAAGCCTTGGATTCACCCTCACATAATTCTTTAGCATTGTCGGATCGGATAGTTCGAATTTTACAATTAAATTGAGTCTCAACATAAGCATAAAATTGTCGAATAAAAGAGATATATTGATTCTTTGAGCGCATCAAATACAACCATGTAGCTCGTGTAAAATCATCGACAATAGTCAAAAAATACGAACAACCGTCATGAGTCATATGTCGAAACGGGCCCCAAATATCTACATGAATCAATTGAAAACAATGTGTAGTGTGTATTGAACTACTAGAAAAAGACCTCCTAGTTTGTCTAGCAACAGGACAGATAGTACAAAAGGTAGAGTCAGTAACTTTATTTACATCAATAGTAGGGAACAAGACTTTTAATTGTTGAAAAGGTAAGTGGCCTAAGCGAAGGTGCCATAATTTGGCAAGTTCAATAGTTGTCTTATTAGAAGCAGTATATTCAGCAGCAGCACAAGTATTAGAAGGCAAGGTGCATCCATTAGTAGGAGATGTAAAAGTAGCATAGTAAAGGCCATGAGAGAGCCTACCAAGAACCTTGGTCTTTAATTGGTCCTGAATCATACAAGCACCATCAGTGAATATAACAGTAGATGAATTATCAAGACAAAGCTTAGGCACTGAGATAAGGTTAAACTGAAAATCCGGCACATAGAGAACCTTTTTCAGTAAAACGCCATCCATTAACAGAATATCACCAAAGGATTCAACCAAAACCTTTCTCCCATCAGGTATAGTAATAGTATGTGATGCACCATGAATCTTGTTAACAGAAATAAACAAATCCAAAGAGTTGCACATATGGTCCGTAGCACCGCTATCGATTATCCATCGAGAAGTATTTGATTTAGAAAGAAAGCAGAATTTACCTGCGAGATTAGCGGAGCCAAGAACGGGATCAAGATCCATGGAGGATTGATCAGCAGCTGGTTCCTTGTGCTTAGTCAAAAATGCCATGAGATTATCAATTTGTGTAGAAGTAAGTCCAAGAGTCTCAAAGTCAGATTTAGAATCAGTGTCCGAAAACGAGCCACTAACTGTACCAGCAAACCTCTTTTGTTTATATCCAGGAGGATATCCATTGATCTTGAAACACCTTTCAATGGAATGGCCATTGATTTTACAATGATCACAATAATAAGCTGATGCACGTTTGGAACCGGTACTAGGTCTATGCTTGTTGTTAACACCATTATCTGCGGTATTAGACTTAGAAAAACGACTATTGAAATGACTCTTGTCTGAATAATATTTTTTGTTAGCCAAGAAAGCTACAGACTCAGAAGAAGCAGGTAAATGTAGGCGTGCAATCTCTTTGTGTTTTTGCTCTTGATAGAGCATCCTATAGGCAGTAGATACGTGTGGCAATTCAGGCAACATCAGAATATTAGTCTTGATAGGATCATAGCGTTCGTCAACTCTCATGAGGAAACTCATGAGACGTTGATCTTGTTGCAATTTTAGAACCTTCTTAGTCAAGCCACAACTACATCCATTACAAGTGCAATAAGGAAGAGGATTGAGATTATCAATCTCATACCAAACTGATTTTACCTTGGTGTAGTATTCAGTAATGGTCATTGTACCTTCTTGAGAAATCTTAGACAATTCCTCATGTAATGAAAAAATCTGAGCAGAGGTTGATACACCAAATCGTTCTTCAAGATCGCTCCATATCTCCGAGGCAAACTTATTGTAGATAACACTTTTGGCTATAACTCGATCAAGAGAAGATATCAACCAGCCTATCACCATGTTATTACATCTGTCCCAGGCATGTCTATGAGAAGCATCCATTGACGGCTGAGGCCAATCATTACCGACCTCTTCCAGTCACCAAAAGCGCTACCATCAAAAGGAATACTCACCAATTTAGTACTCGCATGATCCGACGGATGGAGATAATACACAGATGACGGATCTTGAGTTGAATCACTGTGCATTTGTCGTGTATACTGATTATCAGAGGATGCATGTATAACTGTTTCAGCCATGGATGTTTCGAAAAGAAAGAAATCAAGAAATCAAGAAAGAAAGTAAGAAAAAATGGCGGAACAAGAATAAATGGTTTGGAGAGAGAAAAGCAAGTAAACTCTCAAGAATAATATGCAAGAATTATCAATATGTAAGAATTATCACAAGAAGACGGTGGATCAGTGGGCAGCGCAACCCGCTCTGATACCATGTAAACTGTGCAACAATGGTGCAGAGAAAACGAAAGCCATGGAAGAGAGAGAAAATGGGTTTCTTTTATTATTTCTGAAAGTGCAATTCAAGGAGGGAGCTATTGTCCCTTATATACAGAGATGTGAGGTTATAACAGAAAGGGGCCAGCTGTCACTACTATTTACATATTGATACACTACTATATACAAAAGCAAAGACTATAGACAACAGAAACTTATCGCGCATACTGTGTGCTTATTCTTATCAAACTATAAGTGAGTTATGAGAGTAGGTACTATGTGTACAAAAAAATTCAAAGTCTAATTGTGAATTAATAAATAATAGGAGTACCCTATATGTAACACCGAAATTCAAATTCTTTTCCAATAAATAACACTCTATATATTTAGGCGTTATCCGACAACATAAGATACCTTAACATACCCATTAACCGAAATAAAACTTATTTAGTATTTTTCTCCAATATAAATATTAGTATAAAAACTTTACATATACTCATGCACATATGCACATCTTGAAAATCAAAATAATAACATATTATGGAATTTTACTTACCATAATAAAACTTAAAGCGTTGACACATACTCTAGATTAAGAGTAACATATGAATTTCAATTAATACATTAATCAATGGAAATCATATATTACTTTACTTAGCAAATCAACATTTATTCCATATAAGATATATTAAACCATCATATATATCTAAATGAACTACACAAACTTGTCTTTATCATTTATTTGATAAATAAAATCACTTATATAATCATTAAACTCTTTTATTTATTTAACATTATGGAACTTATTAACCTCCATAACAAACAACTTTAATAAATAAAATTCCGAGTTTAAAAAATGTTGACAACTTTCAACCTTTATTTAATAACATTATTAGATTTTCAAATTCTTATTTAATCATCACTTTTACATTAAAATTACTTTAATGAATCTTTGATGACAAACCTTTAAATTCATTCATGTCATAAACTTTGTACCCTTTTCAAATATTAATAAATTAATATAACCTTGGGTGAAAGTATACATATGACAACCCCATATAAAAATTATATGTCCGAATTTAAACAACATTGGTAATAAACCAATCAAAGAATATATCATAAAGACTAACTTGAATCATGCACAAACACATAGAAATAATTCTACACATGCATGAAACAAAATAATGCAACATGAACTTTTGTTAAGAACAACATTGCAATAATATACTTTATACTTTTAATTAACTTCATTGTTAATCAAACATGGATCTTGCAACCTTTTAAAAACAATTCACTCAAAAGGTGAAACATACATCAATAACAAAACATTATTGAACTTGGTCAAAAAGATAACCAAACAAAACAAACACATATGTTTAACTTATATAACAAAATTATCTTGTCATACAAAACATGCAAAGACCCAAATTTAACATGTTACCATAAAAGAACTATAAAAGCAATTTTATCCAACTTGATAATGACACTTATCATCTTTTATAATAAAACAAGACATGATATATATAAAATAAGATAAACATGTCAAAAACATGACTATGAAATTATCATCTTATCATGCATAAAACAAAACTTGAAAACACAAAAGATAGCAAACATTATCCATCTTTGATGATAATTTTTATCATCATAAAAAAAAAATGGTAAGTTACTTATACTTCCAACCATCAAATTTCTTTGATAAATAAAATGAAGTATCATCATTTACACCAAATGATAACCATGATCAAATAACCATGATCTCTTACTTTACCAAATTTCATGGATATAAGAACTTGCTTAAACATGTAACATATTGTACATCTCTATCATCATAAAAATAATAAACACATGAAATTAACATAGAGAACTTACATACTTGAGAAATATCATCTTTGACATGTAATTATGTCCATCTCTCTTACATAACTTGATAAAGATAGAAACAACACAACTCTTCATGAAGCAACGCATCCTTTCATGAACCATCGTGTCTCTTTATCGAACAAATGTGTTCTTTTATGAACCAACGTATCTCTTTAACAAACCAACACATTCTTTTATCGAACCAATGCACCATTTCAAAATTCTCTACGATAATGTCGTCACCCGATCATGGTGTAACTTTCATATAAGCAAACTTAAAAACTTTCCCAACAAATTTGTCAATTATGACAAAGTTTGTGGTAAACATTGAGACTTGTCATACTTACTTTAGAAGATGATGTTTTAGATATTTTATCCAACATGATAAATAAAATGGAGTATCATCATTTACACCAAATGATAACCATGATCAAATAACCATGATCATATACTTAACCAAATTTCATGGATATAAGAACTTGCTTAAACATGTAACATATTGTACATCTCTATCATCATAAAAATAATAAACATATGAAATTAACATAGAGAACTTACATACTTTAGAAATATCATCTCTACCATGTAATTATGTCCATCTCTCTAACATAACTTGATCAATATAGAAACAACGCAATTCTTCACGAAACAACGCATCCTTTCATGAACCAATGTATCTCTTTAACAAACCAACACATTCTTTTATCGAACCAATGCACCATTTCAAAAATCTCTACGATAATCTCGTCACCCGATCATGGTGTAACTTTTCATATAAGCAAACTTAAAAACTTTCCCAACAAATTTGTCAATTATGACAAAGTTTGTGGTAAACATTGAGACTTGTCATACTTACTTTAGAAATGATGTTTTAGATTGTTAGAAATGTGACTTTAATTTTATAAATCAAACATATAAAATAAAGTTACAAGTTTGTAGTAGAAAACCAAATTACATATGACAAGTTCAAACCTTCACTTAACATACACCAAATGTAGATTACATCATCGGGAATCACCATATATCGAACAAAGTAACAAGAAGATTTTGTTGGATCTTGATATAAATTCTAGGCGAGATGCTCTTTCCTAAAACATCATTTCCTCCCTACTACGGTGCTTGGGAATAAACCGGAAATATGTTCTGAGATACAAAGAATTACACTAACTTCCGAGCACACGGAAATTAGAATGACATAAGAAAACTTAAATGGAAGGAAATATGGAAGTACACAATCAAGGATTGCATGTTTTTGATTGAAATGCTCAAGAAGAGAAGAAAATCTGAAAAATGGATGTTCTAGATATATCTAAACAACACACAAGCATTCTATATTTATAGAATAGCTCACACCACTTCATGAAACAAGATGTTGCTCCATGAAACGCTAGGTTGATCCGTGAAACACGAGATCGATTCACGAACCGATATCGCTCTTGACTCAACCCATATAACCCAAGGAACATGACTAATATTAACCATATTAACCAAAGGAAGTTATAATATATGCAACAAAACGAACTAGAGCAACGCACGAAACAAACCCGGGAAAAACCCAGAACTCGCGGGCCGCGAGTATAGGTCGCGAGCCGCGACCTGCTGCTCCAAAATTCCAGAAACTTTTTTCACTTTTTCGCGAGCCGCGAATCTTATGTACATGTCGTGACTTACATGTTTTGACTAAAACATATATTTTACAACCTTAGGATTATATACATTAATTTAATTAAATTATTTATTTAATTTAATTAATTAAATCATTTCCGATGTCCACTATACACTCTAAATTCCAACAATCCTCCCCCATTTAGAGTGTATAATCCTTTTCTTTTCTAGCCAACCATAATGACCAACCCATTTCATGCATCAATGCCAATGTCCTTCCGGATTGAATTGACACCTAGTACCACGCATCTTTACAATTGATCATATCCCTTAATGTCCTTCCGGATTGAGTTAAGCAGATATATCCAACCAATTGAAGGAGTAGTACACACGAAATAATTCATTAATCTTACATCCTTGACACGTTAAAGGCCATGTGTCCATATCTATTCATACGTTCTTTGAAATCACAAGTATGCCCCTTAATTTCTTTAAGACGGCCAAATCTTGAACGTATATAGGTAGCTTCTCCCTAATATACCATGCTTTCGTGAATAAAGCACTCAATCTAGAGATCTTCATAACTCTAGAAATGGAGACTTCGAGGAACGACTTTACTATCGCGTTTGTCAACATCACGAATAAAGCAACTTAGGATCACTTAAGTGTTGCTTCCCAACATCTGATGAGCGATCAATCCACATTGAATTCAAGACTAGATGTTTCTTCTAGCGTCGAATTGGGTTTCACTCATGGTGTTGAAGAATGGGCATGTACCAATTTCATTAAACCATGAAATTCCTAGACTTTGTAAAAATACTTTGTCTAGCTTTGAACATTGTTCACATAGTCAAGAAATGTGATCCCTTCTTTGATAAGCCCTAATTTTCGGCTTTGCCTCAATTAGATGTCACAGCATTATCAAAGTTACACTCGACTATCAATACTTTATACAAGCCACTTGTCAATCAAACTAGATTGGTTTTGTGCACAATTTTGGCTTAAGACATCACAAAGATGAGTATTTTAAACTATATAGTTTACATATTTGTCTAAATCATGACAAATAACATTAATATCATAGTAGATTAAGTTAAAACTTTGTTTGTTCTTGGGTGATCAAAACTTGGTACCTCCCCCACAAACACATATACTTTGATCAACATAGAGAATGGCCAATTCACTAAAGATCAAACTCATACTTGAGTACCTCTTCAAACTTGAAGAACTTCTACTATAAGATTAATTAAATCCATGGTACAACATAAACATTTTGGACTATTCAAATAATTTCCTAATAAAGGAACTTTAAGTTGTAAGTAAAACTTTACTTGATAACTGTAAAACAATTTGAATCTCGTATAAGTTAAAATTACATCCAATTTGATAATCATTCCAAATATCTAGGAAATAATTTCAAATGAAAACATGAGGGTAATCTTGGACTTAACCTTAAGTATAATAAAATACTTATGTTTTTAGTCCTTTTAACTTTTATGTTAAAATTAATTTAACATTTACCTCCCCCATTTCCTTCATGGAAGAAATATGACATGTTAAATTTGTCAACTTAACTTATACAATTCCAAAATAAATATATCATAATTCATAAAAATATATGATATAACATACCATATGAAAATACAAACAATTATTTTAACCATTGTATTTTCGGTAGACTTATTGAAATAAATTCAATAATAAATTATCATATTAAGTATAATACCACTTAATAAATCTTGAACATTAATACATGCTCATCAATCTTCATATATAATATGAAGATCTATCTATAACATATGGTTATACTTGGAGATTAAGTTACTAAACTTCAAACATTATTCCCATGATGAACACATCAATACTAACTTTCTTTAAGAAAGCTTAAATTTATATGATACTTAAGTATCAAAATACATAATCATGGGTAAACCTTCATATTAGAAATATGAATACAAGATATTAAAAACCTTTTACTTTGAAAACTTTAAGTTGAAAACTTTCCTTAGTAAAACAAACTTATATTTTTCTCTTTTAGAAATATACATGTTTTATCAAAAGATTAGCAAATCATTCTGAAAGGATCAACATGTCATAACCATTTGTACAAACTTGTAGGTATTCTAACCTATCTATCATTGAAAATTAAATTTCCAAATAATTTTGCATCACTTTGTATTATAATCAAATATCATTGATATATAATATCTCTTGTTCTAATAAATAGAACTCATAGTAGATGTTATAAATAACATAATCTATATAGATGCATCCTTATTTTGAACCTTTGAGATAATTCAAAATAAATATCCTTTGTACCAAAATGATTAAGATTTTTCTATAAAAACAAATACTTTAAACCAAAGAAAACATTTAATATCAACTTTAACTTAAACCGTTAAATCCTTCTTTATTGTCACACCAAATATATTTAGGCGTTATCCGACGACATAAGATACCTTAACATACCCAAAAATATTAGTAAAAAAAAACTTTACATATACTCATGCACATAATGCACATCTTGAAAATCAAAATAATAACATTTTATGGAATTTTAATTACCATAATAAAACTTAAAGCGTAGACACATACTCTAGATTAAGAGTTTAAAAATTAATGTTGACAACTTTCAACCTTAATTTAATAACATTATTAGATTTTCAAATTCTTGTTTAATCATCACTTTTACATTAAAAATACTTTTAATGAATCTTTGATGATAAACCTTTAAATTTATTCATGTCATAAACTTTGTACCCTTTTCCAATATTAATAAATTAATATAACCTTGGGTAAAAGTATACATATGACAACCCCATATAAAAATTATATGTCCAAATTTAAACATCATTGGTAATAACCAATGAAAGAATATATCATAAAGACTAACTTGAATCATGCACACATACATAGAAATAATTCTACATATACATGTGACAACATAATGCAACATAAACTTTTGTTGAGAACAACATATATCGCAATAATATACTTAATACTTTAATTAACTTTATTGTTAATTAAACATGGATCATACAAACGTTTAAGAAACTATTCACTCAAAAGGTGAAACATACATCAATAACAAAACATTATTGAACTTGGTCAAAAGATAACCAAAAAAAAAAACAAACACATATGTTTAACTTGTATGACAAAATTTATCTTGTCTTACCAAATATGCAAAGACCCAAAACTTAACATGTTGCCATAAAAGAACTTTAAAAACAATTATATCCAACTTGAAAAAATAAAACAAAAATATAAAATAAGATAAACATGTCAAAACATGACCATGAAAATTATCATCTTATCATGCATAAAACAATACTTGTAAACACAAACGATAGCAATTATTATCCATCTTTGATGATAATATTAATCATCATAAAAATCATGGTAAGTTACTTATACTTCCAACCATCAAATTTCTTTGATAAATAAAATGGAGTATCATCATTTACACCAAATGATAACCATGATCAAATAACCATAAATTAACCAAATTTGGAAAATTTTAAATCTCTAACATAACTTGATCAATATAGAAACAACGCAATTCTTCACGAAACAACGCATCCTTTCATGAACCAATGTGTCTCTTTATCGAACAAATGTATTCTTTTATGAACCAACGTATCTCTTTAACAAACCAACACATTCTTTTATCGAACCAATGCACCATTTCAAAAATCTCTACGATAATCTCGTCACCCGATCATGGTGTAACTTTCATATAAGCAAACTTAAAAACTTTCCCAACAAATTTGTCAATTATGACAAAGTTTGTGGTAAACATTGAGACTTGTCATACTTACTTTAGAAATGATGTTTTAGATTGTTAGAAATGTGACTTTAATTTTATAAATCAAACATATAAAATAAAGTTACAAGTTTGTAGTAGAAAACCAAATTACATATGACAAGTTCAAACCTTCACTTAACATACACCAAATGTAGATTACATCATCGGGAATCACCATATATCGAACAAAGTAACAAGAAGATTTTGTTGGATCTTGATATAAATTCTAGGCGAGATGCTCTTTCCTAAAACATCATTTCCTCCCTACTACGGTGCTTGGGAATAAACCGGAAATATGTTCTGAGATACAAAGAATTACACTAACTTCCGAGCACACGGAAATTAGAATGACATAAGAAAACTTAAATGGAAGGAAATATGGAAGTACACAATCAAGGATTGCATGTTCTTGATTGAAATGCTCAAGAAGAGAAGAAAATCTGAAAAATGGATGTTCTAGATATATCTAAACAACACACAAGCATTCTATATTTATAGAATAGCTCACACCACTTCATGAAACAAGATGTTGCTCCATGAAACGCTAGGTTGATCCGTGAAACACGAGATCGATTCACGAACCGATATCGCTCTTCACTCAACCCATATAACCCAAGGAACATGACTAATATTAACCATATTAACCATAGGAAGTTATAATATATGCAACAAAACGAACCAGAGCAACGCACGAAACAAACCCAGGAAAAACCCAGAACTCGCGGCCGCGAGTATAGGTCGCGAGCCGCGACCTGCTGCTCCAAAATTCCAGAAATTTTTTTCACTTTTTCGCGAGCCGCGAATCTTATGTACGTGTCGTGACTTACATGTTTTGACTAAAACATATATTTTACAATCTTAGGATTATATACATTAATTTAATTAAATTATTTATTTAATTTAATTAATTAAATCATTTCCGATGTCCACTATACACTCTAAATTCCAACATAAATGTGAGATTTAGTGAATATCAATTGTTAGTGTGCGAAAGAAAGTACATATTATGATAATTTAATTTGATCATAAGTTCAATGATAATGGTTTTTGACAATTGGATGATAAAAAGTGAAATATAATACTTTTTCTGATTTCATGTGTTTTTCCTACATACTTTTTGTGCAGATCCTAAAGCAAAATTTTGAGGTTTTGAAAATTTTTAAAAAAATATTTAGAAAGTATTTATTGAGACGAATCGATCAAGTTTCGCTAAATATGTTTTTAATGAACTCATAGTCAAAGTTTATAAAATTAAAAGCGCTTGTGGCTCAATGGATAGAGCATCTGCATGTGGAGGAGCAAAAGGTTTAGGGTTCGACCCCTATTGGGCGCAGGTAGGAATGGCAACGGGTCGAATCTGGACTTGGTCCAGGTGGACCCGGAACCAGATCCGTTTTCATGGCCAAGATCCGGACCCGGATCCGTGGGTCTAGATTTTTAGGACCCATATCTAGATCCGTGGAACTTGCGGATCCAGTACTGGTTCCGGGTCCAAATCGAGTCTAGCTTATTTTTGGTATTTCGGGTAATTTTGGATCGTATTAAGATTGCGATAAAGCTATATTAATTAACTAATGATAAAAATATATACATAATGTAATATTAGAGAAGATGAATCGCTTTATACTATACTTATAATTATACTAACCTATCATAAAGACCTATAACAACACCATCATAGACAGAAAATGCCATAGTTAGAACAATAACTAAATGCTCATATTGTTATCTTGAGTTGTCCTTAGAACACTGTTGTCAAATACTTGTACATTGTCTAGTAAATTGTTCATCTTACATATAAATAAAACACTCCTCATAGACATGGTATGCCATACATCAATAAGGAAATGGCTAGCCAATGAAGAAAGGAATAGATTCTACTCCATTTAAACCAACAACCTATAAGCTTGATCTCCAAGCTATGCAAGTGAAAAGATTATGTATAATAATGATACAACTTTAATTGTCTGACCCTTCAGTGGTGGCCTGGTGGATGTGTCGCCTTGTTGTAGCCGACTTTTAAAGGTGGTGGTTGCTGCCTGCCTGCCGCGTTGGGGTGGGGATGTAATGGGGTCGAGGATTCAACTTAAGGGGCTTAACAAGGAATCGGATTTTGGAATTGGAGATATTTGAAAAATAGGGATATTAGGATTTTTGGGAAGGGAATCAGATTAGGAAAGGTATTAAGTGGGCAGGAAGCAGCTGGGCTTTTGGTATGCATTGCACAGCCCAATAATATCTAGGTTTTCAAAAGAAAACGGGTCGTACGGTTCTACAGGTTCCAACTTTTTTTTGAGATTCGGATCCAGACCCGTAAAAACAAACGGATCCAGATCCAACGGGTCTAATTTTTTAGGACCCAGACCCGCAAAAACGGATACGGATCGACGGATCCGGGTCGGATTCAATATCCATTGTCATCTCTAGGCTCATATACCAATTGGGGGTTTCTTAATTGCGCACATCACTGTTTAGGTCTTGAAGGGAACGAGTATAATTTATTCGCATCTTTTAAGAAAAAGAAAACCCCACCCAGACTTTGCCTCGTGGGGGATAGTGACAATTTTTTTTACCGGAGAAAACGAGTAAACCAATTTTTGTAAGAGAAGCCGGTTTATGAATGGTCAACTGGAAGACCCTCTCTTCCTTTCTCCGCAAAATCGGGGATTTGGACGCCGAGTTCAAACCATCTGGTGACTGGTGACTGGTTGTCTCGATCGACAGAATGAGATGACTTAGTTTTTATTTGTTTAGAATCCAACATTACTTTTGTTCGATTTCAACAGTACTTTTGTTCGAATTCCGATTTGGTTGGATGTACAAACTACAAATTCCAAGTCGATCAATACAGTAGCAGAAGCTAGAAGAGGATCATCTCCAATGTCAAAACTCAAAGGAAAAGCCGTTTTCTCCTCTCCTGGTGATTATATCTACTTCAAATCACAAGTTCCCCTTCACAAAATCCCTGTATGACTTTTCCCATTTCAATTTTGGTTCTTATTTTTATTCCCAATTCTAATTTTTGGTTTGCTTGTTTTTTTTTTTATAGAATTGTTGGATTTCCCAGAATTCGGTTACTGTTTATGGGTGTATAAGCTTGGTTTTTGTGATCTTGATGTTCTAATTTATTTAACGCCGATTAGGTTGTGAATATTAGAATTTTGGGGATTTCAAATTTTAATTATTTGACATCATAATAACTGCATGTAATTCATTTGAGGAAGCTTGAAATTAGACTTCATCTTTGATCTCCCATCATTATACTTTCACCTGCTATTCTGTTTTTATAATTGTTTACGAGTTCCTGTTCAAATTCAGAGACTTATGATCCCCTTTTCCCATTCTTTGTCAGTGTGCTTTCGAACTTCTCAAGTTTTTGTAACAATTAGAATTGGATCTTTGATGATCGGGTCTTCATTGATGAAGTATATATCAACAACCAAATTATCCAGTGTAGGTGTCATGCAAATATCAAGGATAAGATAAAACAAAATTGTTCAATATGGTTTGGTATTTGCAACGATGAAGTATTGGGAACTTATTAGAAATAAGAAGTTAGAAATTGAGGTTTTTAAAATGAGGGCAAGAAAGACTGTAGATGATCTAGAGGAAAATTTGGATATATAAGCTAAGATGGTAGAAAACAAAATGAATAGAGAAGAAGAATTTATGTAGATGGAATTGTGACTAATTTATTGGTTCATGAAGTTGAACTCAATCTTTTGGGAAATAAGCTTTGGCATTGTTTTTGATGTTATAGAGGTGCTCGGATGAGTTAGGTGTGAGCTTTTCCAAGCAAGCTAGGAAGCATGACTAGGGAGCAGTGGCAAGCAACATAGGGCCGCTTTGATGTTGCCGTGGTGAGTACTTGCTCAGGAAAGCACGCATACAGGTGCTCATGCGAGTAACAAGCTGAGGATTACATAGTAGCTGAATTGGAAGTTTGCTAGGGAGAACAAAGAGCTTCTAGGATGGGCAAAGCGTGAAATGGTTAGAATGCTTGCTTTTCGGATGAGCACCAAATCTGTCCGTGCACTTGTGCTCTTGTACAAGCATGGCTGGAAGCCTTAAGGAGAATGTTCCTAGGATTAAATGGAAGGCTGCTCGGACAAGAAATATTGTGATAACATGAGCACCCAATGTTAGAACAATTGTGCTCTATGCCAAGCTTGCGTGAAAAACTTGGAGAGTCCAAGGTGTTTTTATTCTGACTTTTGGAGTCTATAAAGATGGTTTAGTGTTCAGCAGAAAGCTTGAGGAGAGGTGCAAAGTCTCATTCTAGAGTATAAGAACTAAGAACCAAGAGAGTGAGTGTTCACATTTTAAGCAGTTACGATATGTTTGAGTTTTGAGAGAAACACTTAGTGAGTGTTTGAGGGAATTTATATATGTTGCAATTACATAATGAAATACATAATCATTGGTTGTAGATAAGAGTATCAAAGAAACCCACAAACACTTGTGTTTGTGTGTGTTATTGCGTTGTTTGTTTGTCTGCTTGCTGGTTAGTTTTATTTATAAAATTAGCATTATCATCCAGTAGCGCTTCACATGTGATATTGAGACTTTGGATATTGATGAAGAAATAGAGATACTTGGGCATCGAGAAGCATTTACATGAAACTTCACTTGCATAACAATTGTATTGTTTCCATGAATTTACCATTCCCTAATATTGCAAACTGACAAATTATCAACTGGAAATATTTGGAACTTTGGGTTTTTCCCATGTCGCAAGTTTTCTTACCTAATCTTGTTGTTGTTTGGAGTGTTCTATGATCCACTCATGTTTTATTTTTGTTTTCCATGTTGCATGATCCTTCTTACCATTAATTTAGTTGTCATCTTCATCAGCTTTTAGTGGATTGGTTGACAGAACAGATCTTGTCATACAATCTTTGAGAATAGAACATATTAAATACTGTTGGTTATTTTTTCATTAGTTGTGCAATATGATCATTTGACCTTTTTGCTATAGGTTGTTTCTAAGCAATGGAGATATTATGATTTTGGTCCGAAGGAGATTCCTCCTCTTATCTGCATTCCTGGTACAGCTGGATCAGCCGATGTGTACTATAAACAAATAATGGCGCTGTCAATGAAGGTTTTACTGATCTTCCTTTTCTTTTTCCGGCACAGCTGCATTAATATGGATTTCGGTGTCATAAAGTACTTTTTTCAAATAACAAACAAAGTATTTCATCTCACTAGTGGTTATGAGTTATGACTTATGGGATATATATAAATCATTATTAGTTGTTTATAGTACTTCCTCATAATATTAAATCTTAATAAAACAAACTGTACCCCATTGTTTAATGTGTTTGCTTTACTTTGGAAGACTAGAATTGTAAAAAGAGATTGCAAAGCTTTCATGTAGTTCTTAATTTACATGAGGCATAGACCACTTTCAGATTTTCCATAGATAATTTAATGTGTAATATAGTAATTGTACTTTGTTGGTTTCATTTGGGCTTACTACCTTCTTTCTATGATACATGAGATACTTGATAAGTTTACATTATGAGGCTGAACGATATAATTTTCTAAGATTCTAGTGACATTGCTTTTGAAAGATGGGAAAATGATACTAGCCTCAGTGAACATATTCATGCCCCAATATGAATCCACTTCCTTATTTCATGAATTCAATAGAATTTGAATAGTTTGAAATTTTGAAAAGCTAGAGTGGACCCTTAGCACCCTTACCAATTTAGAATGCTAAGCACTTTCTCCTACTCACTTTGCTCTAAAATTCAACTAAGAAAGTGATGCACACACTGGGCACATGCACTTGCAATGTTTGCCCTTTTGTGTAGCCCTACGAGATTAAGCTTCTTAGAGGATGCATGAACTCTGACTTAAAATATTTATCTACATTACAGTTCTGAAGTGATCCTTTCCAAATCTAGATAAATTGCTTCATCCTCAATTTTGATTCAAATAGTTTATCTTACTTTTGTTGCCTTACATATGTAATATATTGTATGTGTAACAACCCGACATATCGGTTGACCAAATAAGACGGGTCATCACGGGGTTTACTAACCCAAAGAAGTCAAATCTCCAGCCATTGACAATGCTCACCACATGTTATCTTACCCAAAGCATTCAAAAATCAGATCATAACTCGCGGAAGCTCACAAGATCTAAAACATAACTAAACAACTAATCTTAAGTTCAAACATCTAAACCAAAGTCTGAAATAATCATACAACTAACTATAAAAACCCAAGATAGTCATCATAATCAAATCTACTACACTCAACAGTCCAATACGGACACTACAATTTCAATGTTTACAGAAATCCAAAATATTTTCCAAGAATACTCTAATCGTCTCAGCTCTATCCCATCGTTCCCGACTGGTACCGATCTGTAAACAATCTAAAAGATGAAAACAACAGGGGGTCAGATTAAACTGAATGAGAAGAAAAAAGTATGATGCCTGCATTTCTTTGGGTTTAAGCGAGTAAGGGAGAAGGAAATGGCATTGGGTGTTGGCTTTTTGGTTTACTCAAGAAATGGAAGGGAAAAGACGGGGTATGGAGTGTTATCTCTTTTATTTATTTATTTATTTATATATTTATTTTTTTGTTATTATTATTATTATCATTTATTTTAAATCTCCGAATAAATTTCTCGAATGTTACAGTATGAACCATAGTGCAAAAATGTGATTTTACTCATGGTCACACTAAGAGTCGCAAAACAGTTTTCATGTTCAATGTGGATGGTTTTGTGGTTGTTTTGGCCTATAGTTTGGTCATGGTAAGCTCAAAATCCTTTACAATACTATCTTGATACGGTGATGTGGAAAATATGTTGCATTATGGTATATACTCTTGGTCTGCTACTAAGTTGGCATCGTTTATTAAAATTCTAGACAGTTAAGGAATGTTAATCGATTGCTTGGATCCTTTTCTAGTTCCCTGTTTAAGACCTCGAGTTTCCTTTATTTTCTCTTTATGCATATTCGCAAAATCATAACTTTTCAAGTTTCCTTAGCGCATCTTTTTGGTAGAACCATAACTAGAATAGGAGCCCACAACGCTATCTATAAATATACATTTTAACAAAATAAAACATTGTCGACATCATATTTTCTTCAAATTGTATATGTGCCACTAACTCTATCTTATTTAATTTTTCCCTCCAAAATGTCATGATGATATCGTCCTCATTATTATTATGTTACTTATTTAAAAGAGTTCTCTTCTACCCATGTTAGATGATTATTCATAACTGAAGGCAATAAATATATGCAGTGTAACAATACTATTCTTAATTTTCACAAGTATTTTAAAATATATTATTATCTATCTGTCTTACACGGGTACCTAATGGATGACTAATTCAATCTTGCTAAGTGACATTTTAGACTAATCCAACAGAGAATTTCATGAAATTGCTACGCCTTCCCCCTTCTCCCTTACCGCAAATAATGCTTTTACTTCCTTTTCATGAAATTTGACCAAATGAATATATGTTCACCTGCATGATTATTTTCTTTTAGAGTATGATTTATGACTGACATTTACAATGGTGAAAATAATTCAGCCCCTCTTTTCTCTGTGACAGATTAGATTTTGTTTGAACAAATCGAAATTTATTTTATTCTTAGCATTTTGGTTATTTGTAAAATGCAATATTCTTCTCTTTCTCATTTCTCTGCCCCATTCTCTTACACTCTGACTGATTTTTTCTTTTAATTTTCTTCCTCAGGGTTATCGGGTCATTTCTGTTGATATCCCTCGTGTATGGAATCATCAAGAGTGGGTTCATTCGTTTGAAAAGTTCTTAGATATAATTGATGTTCATCATGTAAGGATGTAAAAGGTTCCACTCTTGGTTCTTTTTTTGTACAGTTTTAAACTCCATTTTCTTCAACTGTTATACTATATGATACTGTCTGGGACCTTTGAGATATGGAATCGAGAGGTGCAGGGATCTTGTTCAGTCTAGTTTTGTTTAAATCACTTAGTTTGTAATAGAATTTCGGTTACATTTGATAAGCACTCAAGGAAGATGCATAAATTTCCTTTAATGGTTGATATGATGTTTGGTGGTATAAATTTGTTCATTAACATACAGTGTTGCAATTATGGTGATTATGTTTACAGCTTCTATTTGGAATGTGTATGCTTTATTGACTCTTGATTTTCTATCTCTTTCTATGCCTCTTCATTATTCACTTAATTTTTCCTTGATATCTTCATTTGAGCAATGGGGTTCTGAAAGCTTCATTTAATCGACCCTAATGTTGTATCACTTATCAGATCCACATTTATGGGACATCACTTGGGGGATTTTTGGCACAACTGTTTGCTCAACATCGTCCAAGACGAGTCAAATCATTAGTACTCTCAAATACTTTCTTGGATACAAGTTCCTTTTCAAGCGCTATGCCTTGGGCTCCTGTGTAAGTTATATATTTCTTAATGTCATCAGCTTTTAGCCAAAGGATATTGCAACACCATACAATTTATGTATATGTACCTTTTTTCCAAATGCCGCTGTGCTCATCCTCCTAACCCTCACATATATTGAGGCTAGAGATTGATATGTGAATTACTTGAAGTGCTTAATTGCATTATGTATTTTTTAAAAGACTAATATATGCATTCTGATATTTTTTAAGGCGATGAAGTCTCATTCAAAAAACCATTGATGTAACCAAACTTACCCTTGTTAGTGGTAGCAAAGAATTTGTTTGTGGTTGACCCTTGCTAGCAAATATCATCTACAACTTTACATAATAAGAATTGTCATTTTAATATAGTTCCAGTTCAACATCATCTGGTTGACCCTTGATACCAAAGAACTATATGTCTGTGTAAATTGGTTCCCATGATCTGCAGGAAACTTCAACCGAATTCACGAGTCTGCAAGAGTGCAAGTTCTTATCTATAAGTTTTAGGCTATTAAGACAATTAGGAACCTGTATATTTTGTTTGAAATATTGGAACTACTATGATGTATCGTTACAATCTGCCATAACTTGTTCACACTTCTAAATTTTCTTTTAGCGCATTACACAAAGGATGCTCTGACTTTTATGTAAATTATACAGTGTGGGCTGGACGCCTTCCTTCCTTTTGAAACGATATGTTTTGACGGGTATACGTGATGGCCCCCATGAACCATTTATTGCAGATTCTGTAGACTTTGTTGTATCTCAGGTGAAGTCATGTGAATACTCATCATTGATCAGCATTTAATTTTGTTTCCATTCTGATTAAATCATGAATGAGTTATTCCTGGATTGAAGCATGTTGGTTTTCCTCTAAAAATTGGTTGGTGTTTTTTCATTTTAGCTTGATAGACTTATACCTTTTATAGGTTGAAGCACTTTCAAAAGACGATTTGGCTACAAGATTGACTTTAACTGTTGATTCTGCTTCAGTTGGACCTCTTCTGCTACCAGATGCATCTATAACTATAATGGACGTATGTTCCTCGCTTAAAGTCATTATAATTCCTTGTATTTTTTGTGTACATCTGTTTCTATTTCAACGAGATTTTTTGTTGTCACTTGATTGTATAAAGAAACTGGGTCCTGCAAAATCAGTTCTAATTGTGTTAATATCACTGAATTTTCATAAACATGGGTTGGATACTTGGGTGAGGGCATGGATTGCTTATTTTACAAGTTCATAAACAGTTATAGTCTATAAGGTTTGTTCTTAAAATTCTGCGTCAAAATGATGAACGGTACACAATTAGTTGTGTAAGTTGAAGGATTTAAAGTATCAAATGTTTTTGTACTTATTTATATGATGTAGCAAATGATATCTACAATCATGGGTCAATCGAAAATAACATTTTCGGTATTACAAGCGAAAGGTTGCGTACATCCTACCTCCAGATCTCACTTAAGCGGTAGCCACTTGGCAATGGCATGTTCTTGTTGCAGCATGTAACTTTTGCTCACTTGAATGACCAACAATCTTGCATCCCTATTCTTTTCCTTTTCAGACAAATGATTATTGCGCGATCCCACAGCAGCTTAAAGATGAAGTGAGTGAAAGGTATCCTGGAGCGAGGCGAGCATACTTAAAATCAGGGGGGGACTTTCCATTCTTATCACGCCCTGATGAAGTTAATTTGCATCTCCAGGTATTCCGCAAGTCTGAGAATTTTGAATTTCCTTAGCTGGTTGTATCACCTTACTTTTGTCTATGAGCGGGATACTCTTGGGTATGATGATGATGATGATGCTTGTACTTGGTATTGCAGCTGCATCTTAGACGTGTTGGAGTAGAACCTCGGGCAGACTTGGTCCGAGGTGCTCCACAACCTCATGTTAGCATCAGCCCTCATGAAGAACAGCGAAGAGAATATGATGATCACCGATCCAAAGATATTGGAACTTCAACAAATCCGTCAAATATTGAACTGCAAAATGACAACCCAACAAACAATGATGAACAAGAAGTAATTGACCTGCTTGAGGGCATTGAAGGCAGTTGTAAAGGTCCATTACGAGTAGATGATGGCGATGATAAAGATGATCCACTGGGAGATGATAGTGAATATTCTAGAAGTCCGTCAACAAGCAATGCGGCAGTGCACAACGTAGAACCTCTCTAGGATTCTTTTGAAAGTGCAAAAGCCGATGACTCTGAAGATTCTTACAGAAGTTCTTCTCATCCCGATGACTTATTTTCGAATGTCCCGTGGTTTTGGTTTCCTATGTGTATTACTTGAAGTGTGCATTCTTGTACTCCTAAATGTAAATAATTTTATATGTTGTGCATGATTCTGTTTGAGTTAGTTTTGACATTTGTTGTAGTTATGTACTCACTGCTTTTGTTTGTTGGAGTGTATTTCTCTCCCTATATGCAGGCGGCAGGCCCTGTTTTTTAACCAACTTTTAATTAATTCAATTGTATATGCTATATTGTTGTGCCTTAATTTTGGCAATTTGACTATTTCACCTGTAAAAAATTTTCAAAATAATTAGTATTTTCTTAAAGGGTATTGTCATTTATTAACTAAATTTGCCATCTTCTCATTTACTTTTTTCGTGCAATTCAATGTAAACTTAAGGTTTAATATTAATTGTAAAAAATACGAAAATTTGAAATGAATAAGCAAAAAAATAAAAAATATTCAAACAATAACAAAGTTTTCAAAAAAATTCTCAAAGTAACTTTTTTTTCAGACCTATGGTTTGTTATGTTCGCAGTTAGTAATAGTGAACAAATAGGGTTGGTAAAAAAAATCAATATGTATAGAAATGGTATGGAATCAATATGTAAGAAATGATATTCTAATGTAATGACAATTAGCTTGTGCTAACTTTCTATGTATGTATAAACACTTTGCCCATGACAAAATGATACCATTCCATTAAATTTCAAAGTTGTTATTACAATTCACATTCGGTTCAACACAAGTAAAATTGCAATGAAAAACATCCATGAGAACAATGAGAATTCATTTTTGTAAAAGAAAAAAAAATAGTGAATGGAAAGTTTGAATTTTCTCTCTCTAAGCTTAGGGTTTAACAATGGAGAAAAGTAAGAGGTTGAAGATGATGAATTTAGGCAGCAACCAGCAGCTCATAATAAAGGGGAAGGAACAAATAATTTCGTTGGGGTTACTTGCTACAACCGGTCAAAAATGAGGAGGGGGTGCTGTGAACAAACTGACTTCAAAGTTCGGATTATTTATGAATAATCAAAAGTAGAGATTATTCACAGGCAAACGTTAAAAGTACGGGTTATTCCCGACAATTTTTCCAATTTATTTCACTGACATCTTTTTCTTATTATTTACTTAAATAATTAATGTATAATCTATTTAATTTGTGTAATTTTTATAATATAGCGATGTAAGTAGTGTATATGATTATCTATAAAAATCTATTTTAAAATTATTTTCTTTTCTTAATTTATTAAAAAATATTTTAATGATTTTTTTCCATAAATAATTAATATGTTATCCGATAATTATCCATTGTAATTAAAAGATATTACATATCTTAATTGATTGTATATGGCAAAAATTAGTAAACAAGATACAGTTTTGAAATCTTTTGTTACTAATCTATTAAATAAATCTAATCAGAAAGATATTACATGATATGCTAAAAAAATATTTGCCTAATAAGAACATGAAAAGAGTGAGAAATTTTTTATTGTACTAATGTTCTCTTCATTTGAATATTGTATAGATAGATAATTAAACGTATAGCTATTATATGGCCCAAATCCAAAAAAGTTCAATAACAGTTATGGTATGTTGGTAACACTATTGGTTGATCACAAATTCTTACTTGAGACCGTTTTTTTTGTAAAGACGGCTTTCAAAAGTCCAGTCCAATTCTAAATATATATACTATTACAACTCTAAATATAGATTTGGACTGAACTTTTTATATTTGGTTGATGGCCTATATTCATTTTGAAATAACTCCTGTTTTAATAACCAACAAAAAAAGACACAACTCAATAGAGTCAAAATTAGAAGTCTTCAACAGTTCCAGCTTCATTTTGAAATTACAAGTTTTACCCCTAACTTTTTGACCTTATCATTCTAGTTTGTATTTGGTACTATTTTTGGCCGTTAATGTTAATGTCTTTTAGTACACATATATTCTAAAGTCATTAGTATTACTCATTTTTCATTACAAACACAAATCATCGTATTCACTCCATTTTAAAATATTAGCAAGTGATAATGATATGTTCACTAAAGAACTTTTACTATTAATAACAAATGTAATACAACAAATGAAATATAAAATAGTCTCACTGTAAAATGTACTTTCAATTAATATAACTTATGAAAATTGAGTTGTCTCACCTTAAGATGTAATTTCAATAATATAACTTATGAAAATTGAGTTCTTATATAAGGGTCGTATCGCTGGGGTGTTTGACAATTGGCTGTTGGCTGTTGGCTGTAGGTGGTTGGCTTTTTAGTTGGCTTGTTTGACCAACTGGAAATATTAGCTGTTTTTGTTGGCTTTTAAGCTAGCTAAAAAAACTAGTTGTTTGTGGAGATATTTGGTAAATTTGAATATTGACTGTTGGCTGTTTATTAGATAAAAAGTGGGTCAACAACCCAAAAGTCAACCAAAAAGCTAGTTGGAGCAGCTTTGTCATTTTGGCTTAAAAGCCAGCTTTTCAGCTGCTTTAAAAGTCATTTACCAAACACTTTTTTCTGCTGTTTGACCAATCAACAAACCAAAAGTTAAAAGTCAACCAAAAAGATAAGCAAAAAGTCAATTGTCCAACACCCCGATATAATGATTTTTCAATAGAAAAGTTCATTATTTACAAAATGTAATCACACTTAAAAACACTAAACGACATATTAAATCTACTTAATTAACTCCATATAATTTTTGATTAGAAATTCAATCATTACAAAGTTTTTTTCATTACAAGTGGTCGGAGTAAAGTAACTTCCATACTTCAAGTGAGACAATTTTCGATCCTCAAATCAATGACATTAGAAATACAATCCACAAATGACATGTTCATTTTTAGTCAATCTAACCTTAATTATAAAAATAAAACTAAAATTAAACAATTAAAAAAAATCATGATCACTTAACAAGAAGATGAGAAATAAACTGTTCATACTGAAACCTCCCATCATCACCCACATCAACTTCTTGAATCCACTCATCAAACTCAGCCGGCTCCAATTTCTCCCCAATATTAGTCAATATATGTCGAAGATCCGATACCGACACAAAACCCGAACAATCCTTATCCAGTACCCGAAACGCGTCTCGAAGCTCCGATTCAAACGGGTCATCATCGGGTTTCATGTACTTAGACATAAGTTCCAGAAATCGGTGGAAATCAAAGGGAGAAGTGAGATTCTCTTTCTCTTGAATGTGTCGGAGTTGGGATTGGGTCGGGTTTGAGCCCAGAGAACGCATAACAATGCCTAAATCAGATGGGGTAATTTTGCCGTCGCCGTCGGTGTCGAAAAGAGAAAATGCTTCTCGCATTGATGCAATTTGATCTTCTTCTTCGTATTGTTTACCCATTAAATTGATTCAATTTAGGGTTTGGGTTTGGATCTGTGAATTGAAAGTGAAATTTGAAGTGGGTTTTAAGAATTTGTGTTGAATGAATGATAAATATGTGGGAGAAATGTGAGGATGAGACGATGTTGTTTGATTGTGATTATGGGGTGGGATATGTTTTATTTATAGGAGTTTCACTCTTTGTTTAACGCACCGTCATTTTGATTCAAAAAATAAACATAAATTCTTATGAAGGACAGTCTTTTTTAAGGATAATTTTTAATTGAGTTGGCCTATTAGAAAAAATGTAGAATAAATATAAGTAATAAACTTTGATGGATTGAGTTTGAGAGACGTCTGTCAGAAAGTCAATCTCTCAGGAGACTATTTGAAAAATAAAAGCCTAAAGGATGGAGTAGTACTCAAAACTCAACTTTGGGGAAACTTATGCTCCGTTGTTCTTTTAAATTTGCTACATTATAGCATTAGAGATATTGATGCACTAAAGGGAAGCTTTTTTTTTATGTATGTAGCAAATTTAAAGGCGGAAGGAATACAATATATGTTCTTACATTCGTGCTAATTATGTTCTATAATAGTCGCACCGTTTCGATTTGGTACAAGTATTAAGGTATTGATTGGTTGATAGCAAAATTTTATTATTGTCCCTAAACGATGACAAAAGTGTAAGAGTAAATGAGATACAAAGTAGGAATAATGTAGGGGTAAATATGATAATTTATAAGCTACTTTATGACATATATAGTAATGTATCAATTCTATGAAATAGATTAAAAAAATATAGTAAGTTTTATGGAAAAAAGAAAGTATAATGTTTGCATAAGCTACAAATCACCTAAAATAAAATTAGATAAATTCTTATCTATGTAATTCAATGGTCAATATGAATTTATTTTGATACTAATAAGTTACTCCCTATGTTCTTTAAGAAAATACTACTCCTATTTGACTCAAAAAGCACTTGTACATTCAGATTAAATAGTATTACTTTTTTTAAAAAAAAGAGAATAATTGTATTAAAATAAATAAAAATTCACTATATTTATTTGAGTTTACACTATAAAACTTAAAAAAAATGTCATATATTTAAATCATATTGTGCAAATTTAAAAGCACAAAGCAGATATATATTGTTGTAATTTGTATTACACGTATGCCAATTCTTTTCCTAACATCAATTCTTTCTCCATAAGAGTTCCTTGTGTTCAACAACTCCATCGACCATAACTATTACCCTTAACTTGTGAATAAAATAGCTATCAAGGAAGAGTTAGCCCAAGTCAGATAAATCTCATTATTTTTGTATGTGGTTACATTACTCAATCACAGTTCTTTAGAATTTTATATATATATAAAATATTTTATCATCATTCTTTACTTTTTTATAATCAATTAATCATAAATTTCAGATGAATCGTACAAATATGTTCTTTTAATTTTGAAACTTGTCGTACAAAGATATGAAAATATCCTTCTTAAATTTTGTCTCTTTAGTATGATGGATAACATGAAATTTAATGATTATTAGTGAAAAGTTAGAAAAGTTACAATGTCATCATTGTCAATCTTTTATGCCATTTTATTAGCACAATTGTACTACTAATTTAATGCTATTTTATATTTATATGTTTTGTATTGATATTCTTACTCCATCCTATTTAATTTGCATTATAATTATAAATTTTAGTTGGCATATGAAGCGGAGATATGAATGAAGCGGAGATATGAAGTGGAGTTAAGGAATGAGAGGTCATAGAATAAAAAAATAAATGAATTCAGCTGGTCTCCTGAAAGACCATCTCTTTAATAGACTTTTTTAAGCCCAGGTCATTAAACTTTAATGTCCATCACTTAGTGTATTGTTAATGTCTACTTACATTATCTTTAATGTCTACTTACAATATGCTTAATAACCACCGGAAAAGTACTGAAAATGCTTACTTATAATATTCTTAATGCATATCGAAAAACTTGGCTCACTAGTCTACTTACCATATCCTTAATGTCTACTTACAATATCTTTAATGTTAACTTACAATATACTTAATGTCCACCGAGTAAGAACTTAATTACTTAAAATATTCAAAACGCCTACTTATAATATTCTTAATGCCTACCAAAAAACTTACACTATATTTTTGTTTTTGGGCCAGCCTGATTACAAATAGTCTCTCAAAGAGACCGTCAGTATCAAGTACGTCTTCCGTTTAACTATGCTTGCTATTCTACATTTGACTTTTATTTTGATCATTTATATATTCTACTATGCATCACTGCATATTTATAAATTATAAAAATTTAATATATAAAAGTATGTAATTAGAAGATTCAAACTTAATCTTATCACTTAACTTATATTTTCTTACACATTAATTAAATATATAAAATAAGATTGAATGATGATTAGTGTTAAATATCAAATATCGAGTATTTTAAAATGGAGAAAGTAGTATATTTGGTTGGGGTTTCCCAGACTGAAGGGTGTTTCTACGAATTTAAATGAAATGATGGCGAACAGATCTTGGGATCTTTTTAACGAATAAAAGATGATGTGATCTTGTCTACCATTACCACATTATTTAACAATTCTAGGATCAGACAGATGTGTATTTTTGGATAAAAAATGAATTCCTAATTTAATTGATGATCCAATCTCATTTACTCTTGATTGCTTGTGAGTACTGAGTTCTGAGTTGTGACTAGTTGCAGTGGGGTTTCTAAGGGTAGTTTTGAGGTGTAAGTGTCTAGGACCCAATTTATACAGGGGCTCAAATTGAGTTATTTTTTATTATAAAAATTTAGTTTGTGCATAAGTACTTTATCATCATATAATCTTAAATTTGTATATTTATTTGACATTAATGTCATGGGAAAAAAAAAGAAAATATATGATGCATGGTTGGAGAAAAAAAGAACCGAAACTTTAGCTATACAAGGGTCCTTCTTTTATATTTCTATTAGGGCCCAAAACTAATCAAGAACAGCTCTGTAGTTGTGTGCACGAGTAAACCTATTTGTATTCCTTTAATTTTGCTATACAATTTAAAATTTTTGTCACCTTAATTTAGCAGAAATTAGTAAGTCTGATAATGATATATACGTTGAGTCGACCCGTTTGAGAATAAAAAAAACCCCATAAGATAGTTTGTGTGGCAAGTGTGATTAAACTAGACTTAGGATAGAAACCTTACATTTAATTTATCGTATTTTTTATTTTATTTTTGGATATAAATTCACCATTTTACATGTGTATTTTTTTAATCTTAAATTATTGTCAAAAGGAAATAAAGTTATTGACATATACTATATTTATTACGAATCGTGTTTTATTTGATTAACCGAAAGTACTATATTTTAGATAAAGATCTACATTTGATTCTCAAGCCTTTTCTTCTCCTCATTTTATCCAATATTTAAAAAATAAAAAATCAAGAGTTTAATTTGAAGAGTGTCATCTTTTTGTTTTGGAAGATATGGTAAGCTGCAATCAATCTATAAATCTATAAAAATCTATAAAAATTACTAATGAAGAAACGAGACTGACACATGTCAGCCTCTCCTTCATTAGTTTCCCGCCCATTTTCTCTGAATTGTAGCTGACTATTTTGTGAAAATAATTTTCTAAATCAATTGAATTTATTTAAGTTAACAGAATACAAATTGGACAATTACAATATATTATAGCAATATTTATAAATAGTAGTCAACTGGATTGCACGTTATACATTGTAGACTTACAAACAATTATGCAATGTTGTTCTATTTTCGTTAACAGAATACAAATTGGACAATTACATTATATTCTAGCAATATTTATAGATAGTATTCAACTGGATTGCAGGTTATACAATATATTCTAGCAATATTTCCAATGTATCTATTTATATAAGTATAAACAACTTTCATTATTCTCTAATAAAATTTCTAGCATATCTATCTATCTATAAAAAAAATTACTAATAAAGAAACAGGACTGACACGTGTCAGACTCTCAGCGAAAATTTTTCCACTTATTTTTATATTGACTTCGCAGGTGAATTTGCATTGAAAATTATTTCCTAATATAGTACAATTTAACGTGCATAAGAAGATTTGGTATGCAGTATTATTTTCGAAGTATTTGTCTTGGTAAAAGATAATAACTGCTTTATATAGCAAAATGAAACATGACTAAATTTATAAATTAGTATTATTTTCTATTATTATTTCGAATATAAAAGAGAATAATATCTTGATATAGCAAAATTATTTTTCAAGATTATTTATCATCTGTGGAATAATTATATCTTCATAATTATACTGATATGTAAATTCATGTCCTTGCTACTTATTTACTTCATAATCCTATTTGCTTAAAATATTAGTTTTATTTAATAAATAGGTATTTTTAATTATAAATAATTTTTTTTTAAAAATATTTATACGAAGGGTAATATTTTTTCAAGATCTTTTAAATGAGATCAAATTTGTAATATTTTTGACTCTTTTTTAAAAAATTCAGAAATATTAAGCTTTATTAATAAAAATTAAATTAATATTATTTTATTAAAAACTTAGTAAATTTATTCATAAAAATATAGTTATGAAAAAAATAAATATAAGATTTTACTTGACTAAGTTTTAGCTAAAAGAGGTCAAAGAGTAAGCGGTTGTCCGTTGAACAATCAATCGACAAGAATAAATTAACATAGTCTGAAAACTGAGATAAAGTGAGATGAATTTGCATCTCACTTCATATTTTCACTGGCATGCAATTGCAAATTACTTGCCTACTTTCTATTTATTTAAAATGGTAGTTTTAGTTACTAAATAGATAAGATTAAATAAAAATTATGTAAACGTTCTTTTCTTTCAAGATCTTTAAAAGGAGACCAACTTTTTAATTTTTTTTTGACTCTTTCTAAGAAAATTGGAAAAATCTTTCAATTATTCAAATAAAAAAAACAATTAAGCTTTATTGAAATAAATCATTTAAATTTTTTTCAATATTTGTGAATTAATTGTAATCATTTAGTTGTTGTAACAAATTTAAGTTATTCATAATACATTTTGTTTAACCATTTAATATTTTCTTAATTTTATTGAAAAAAATTTTAAATATTCATTACTAACAAATAACCTTCTTTATCATTAAAACAAATATTATACAAGTATAAAATTAACTCAATTGTTTTTCCAATCTCCGTGCATAGCACGGGTATCTATCTAGTGATATGATAATAGCAACTTGATGGTGAAAATGATCAAGAATAGAAAAAATTTAGGCCTGTCAAACAGATCAGGTTGGGTCGGGTTCGGGTCATATATAAACAGGTCATAAAACCCTTGATCCAGACCCAACTTATTTAGTTAATTGGGTCGAAAATCACAACCTTGACCCGACTTGGAACAGATCACGTTGACCTGATTTTGACCCAGTTAACCCGTTTATAATTTTTTTGTTTTCGTTTTAAGATTTTTAACGTTGTTTAAATCTAATTTTTTTTAGGCTTTAATTTTAATTTTATGTTTTTTTATTGTTTGTTTTGTATTTACTATGAAAAATAAGAAAATATGAAATGAACTAAGTTTAGCTTATACTTATTGATTTAACTCGAAGTTAAAACATTTAATTAAATGAGTTATACAGGTTTTTTCAGGTTTAAAATTTTGACCTCAACCTAACCCATTTAATAAACAGATCGGGTCGGGTCGACCTATTTAGTTAATTGGGTCAAAATCTTGGCAAAGTTACAAGGTTATAAAATTTGCAAAAGCAAAAGTGGTCTTTATCACTATGCTAAAAGTTTAATTCTCACCATATACAAAAAAAATTAATTCTTTTCTTATTGTTTGTAAAAAAATCTATTTACCTTAATGTCAAATATATATATATATATATATATATATATATATATATATATATATATATATATATATATATATATATATATATATATATATATATATATATATATATATATATGAGAATTTGTTGTTGAAATAATAATATTTGAGAAACACTTACACAATATTCCTAGGATGATACTTTATCGATCTTAAAAAATTTTAAATCAAAACAATGTTATATTAAATAACATAACCACTAGCTTAAATTTTTGCTTGAGATGGAATCATAGTCAACGTGACAAAAGGTCACAAGTTCAAATATCAATCATCCTTTAGATTCAAGTGGAATATTTCGCACCAGGTATGAGGAGAACTTGTGTTGCATCCAAACTTTTAATTCAAAGCGCCCTTGTGTGAGAGGACGTGTTAGAGTACATAACATATTGTGGGACTCAACCATCAACTTAAGTTTTTAGTTTGATTGATTTCTGTACGATAACTATGTTTTGCATTTGTAGATGCATAACGTCCATTTTATATTGTGCTGTTTTTCTTGTAATTTTGACATTTTCATACAACTTTTCCATGCATTTTAAAATATAAATTCTTTAAAATTAACTCCAAGAAGCAATAATAAATGCAAACTTTTTTCACAAAAAATTGGATGATTCAAGAAAGTCATGAGTTCACATTGGGTTGTCCGTCTTGATGATGCCCAACAACATCTACCATTAACTCAGCTAACCCAAATATGGGGGCATTTTTAATGCAGTTCTTGTCCCTACAAGGCCCAAAAAATTAGGCCTTTCAAACATCAACTATGCTATATGGGTGGTTTCTTATGTTTAAATGCAAATAATCGTATGAGACGGTCTTTTTATGAGACGTATTTTATATATAGAAGGTCTTCTGAGAGACCATCTATGGCATAGACGGCTCTCTCAATAGCCCAGGTTGACATGACTATTTAGTTACTCATTTAACAAATGGGCAGACCTATATTTACCCGTCTATGCTATAGACTATAGATTGAATTTGTATTTTATATATGGGTTAAATATCCCAACTAATGCAAATTATGAGTATGTGGGCCCCTTAAAGTGTGTCGTTTGACCAAAAACAATCTCTTCCAAGAGTAGCTACTTTTTGCATCAACAAACTAGCCTTCACAAGTCACAAGAGAATTTGTGTATTAATTGTTCGCTTTCTAATTCTATTGAAGTTTTATTTCCTAAAAGTTATTTAATTGTATAGTTGTTTGGTGATTATTTTTGAATAAGCATTGTTAAATAAAAGTCTCTTAAAAGTACTTCATTTAGTTACCAAGTGAATTACATTAAAGAATGAGCATAATGTGATACACTAGCATAAAAATGATCATAAATTCTTGCTATACAACGTCTATAGCATAGACGCGTAAATATGGGTCAGCCTATTTGTTAAATGAGTAACTGAATAGTCATGTCGACCATCGGGATGGGCTATTGAGAGAACCACCTATACCATAGACGGTCTCTCAATTATTGGTGAAACAACTGAATTACATTAATTATAGAATGAGCAAAATGTACTCCAATCTCCAAACAAATCAAAGCATCTTTTCTTGTTCTCTAACGCTTTGAAAGCAAAATTACTAGGTATTTGCGTACTCTTCTAAGCTGATCAAAACTCCAATGCATCATTTCATCAAATAAGCCATATTCAAACTTTTCCATGAAAGACACATGTCAAGTATAGACTGAAAAATTACTTATTTTAAACATTTTAATATTCTAATATTATGAAAAACACATTAAAAACACATGTCAATTAGAGGAATAATACATTCAAACTTTTGCACCACAAAAAAAAACATATATGGCGACCATACCTTAGGTCGCCAGCTGGTAACTAAAGAGGAGTTGGCGACTAAATGGTGACGTAAAGGAATGGTCGCGTAGAAAATAGTCGCCAAAGAAATATAAGTCGCCAAACAGTCGCCACTGGCGACTAGAGATAACTGGTCACTATCTGGTCGCTACTGGCGACTAAAATTTCTGGTCGCCAACTAGTCGCCATTTGTGGTAACTGGCGACCTAGACTTGGTCACCATCTGGTCGCTAAATTAAATAAAAAAAATAAAAAAATAAAACCGTATATTATTCTTAATATATATATATTAAGAATAATATACGATTTTACCTTTTATATAAAAATGATATTATAAAATTATACAAATAATAATAATAATGCAAACAATAATAATATAATATAATAATAGATTTTCAAATAATATAACATAATAATAGAGTTTCCAATAGTTACATAAAATAATATACTAACATGAATTTAAACCTCCTCTACTAGACCCTCCAAGACCATTACCTAAAGATACTCGACTAAGCAGATTTTTTAAGCGCGTATTTTCAAACTCGACACTAGCCAAACGTTGTTGCAACAAATCTAAATGTTGTTGTTGCGCGTTTACCCTAGTGTCGGTAACCGCAGTAATATGACGCATAATATCTGCCATCGTCTCTTCTTGACGCATGAAACGCTCTTGTATGCGTTCAAGAGCAGATCGGTCATCATTCGTCACACGAGGAGGGTCTACTAAATCGGGGTAAAATGATTGAGAAGCCGACGCAATGCCATACACGGATGCGGAAAGCGAAGAACGATCCGTCAACTCCAAAACCGCTCTCAAATAAATATCGTTGTAGTCTGGATCTTTTCCGGCTCGTAGGTGTTCATCCACCATTCGATTGTATATAACCTAAAAGAATTAAAAAATTAAAAAAAAACAACTAAATTTATGTATATTACACTAATAAAACAACTATAAAAAGCTTACATCAAGCTTCTTATCATCTTCATTGACAAGGATCCTATTTCCTTTTCCATCGGACACTCCTTTGGTCCGACAAAAAATCTTATAAGCATTGCTTTTCATCTCCATCTTTTTGACCTACAACAATGAAGTAGTTAAAATATATATATATATATATATATATATATATATATATATATATATATATATATATATATATAAATATAAATATTATATCACCATTAATATAAAATGTTAATAAATCTATACCATATCGTGCATTATTTTTGCAGCAGATAAAGAACCACAATGATAAGTACCAAGTGGCTCATGGGATAGATCCCCTCTACGGTTTTTGCCTCGGCTGCTCTTTCTTTCAAACTCTGGGGTACTAGTGTACCCATTCCAAGAAGCCCATATGGAAGAGTTTGTCCAATTAGGGCAATATGGCCGATCATGTTGCTCGGCTTCCCATTTTTTTTGTTCTTGACGGGATTTGTGAATAAGATCCTTATATCTATTAGCAGCCCTTGACATAAATGCAATGCGCACATCGCCTTCTATTTGTGGATCCCACTTGTACTTTTTCTATAAAGATAGATTGAATTAAAATAATTAAAGTATAACACAACAAATAATTAATTAAGAAATTGAAATTTAAGTTACTTTGAATTCTCCAAAGTAAAATTCTTTGGTATCGCTGAGTCACTTTAGACCGCAAGAACCTTCATGGTCTGCTTTATCTTTAAAATATTAGTGATTGACGCGGCGATACCCTTTTTACCGCTACCAGCAACGGCATCAAAACTAAACAAAAACAAATGTTAGAGTAAATTAATGTAATATATTAAATTATATAAATATCCAGCATTAAAAACTTACTCTCTTATCGCTTGATTCCATGGCAACTTTGTTCGTAAATCCATGGGATTATCCACGCCTCCAATCCACGATTGTTACTCGCCCTTCATCATTAGTTAAGCTTGGTTGATTTTCTTGGCGGCCACTAACGATGGGTGACTCATGGAGTGAATTATCCCCAAGTTGATTATTAGGCACTAGAGAATCGAAAACCTCACGAGTTTGTATGTTATCACCAACCAATGTGTTGGGCACTTGAAAATCATTAGGGATGGGAGTAAGGTGTATGGGATTGGATTCTTGATTTTGAGCCGCGTTATATTGTAGGTAGGTGGATTGTACAATTTTGAGCGTTAAGGAGGTCGGTAAAGTTTAATTGACTATCAAAAATGTCAAAAATTTAAATCTAATGGAAGCCTATAATCTATGGTTATTTGACATTTTAAAATAAAGTCTGAAATAAAATTAACCTAAAATAAAAAAAAAAAAAAAAAAAATAAAAACAATAATAAAAATATTAAAACCAAAAAAAATATTCACTATAAAAAAATATATACACTTTAAAATATATCATGCAACCGTTAGTACAACAATCAATTTTCTCCACCGGCAATCCAAGTCCGGCTATTTGCTTCTTCGTATCATAAAACCCGGTTGTCATTATATTTGGTTCAGGTAAAGCATCTTTTATTATGCGGCAAATTTCATCATACAATCTCTCAATCGAAAATCGCTCTTTAGATTTGCTAAGCGACCTATCATCGACATCTGCATTATCGTTTTGCAACCGGGATACAAGGGATTGTTTGCGACTTAACATGTCAAAAACGTTTGCATGAGAGTTTGGATCTTCGGAATTGCGAGGCAAAGGTTCATCTCGAATGCACATTGTTATCTTCGATAAAAGGTTGGTGCGTGTCCGGGAATCTACTAGCAGCAACATCATGCACCATACGCACATATGAATTGCCCTGATTGTTTTGCACGGGTGAAAATAATTGCAATTCATTCCGGTGTGCAGGAGTACTACTTTCACCAAGTAATACATTACAATGACATCTCCAATCGTAATAATCCTCCACAAAACCCTTCTTCATCAAATGTTCCCTAACTTCATTCGGATGTTTATACACCCGATTTTTGCATTTTACACAGGGACATCTAATCTCTTCTACTTCACTATTAGTAATCGCAAATTTCAAGAAAATTTCTAATCCTTGCATGAATTGTATATTATAAGCACCATTGATAAGCCTTTTATACATCCAACTTCTATCATTCAATAAAATTTCATCCATTACGCAAACCTACATTAATAGTTTATAATTATTTTATTTAAGTAATTACTACACACACACACACACACACACACACACACACACACACACACACACACACACACACACACACACACACACACACACACACACACACACACACACACACACACACACACATATATATATATATATATATGAAACATGTTATAGTGCTTAATTATATTGATTATGTAATAAAAAATGTAATAACTAAAATAAGGTATGAAACATGTTATATTACATTATATGAAATGATGTTCTTTCGCAACAGCAATCGTATAATTTTTGTATTTTTTAAATGAAAAAGGAAACAACACTTTAAAATTGAATTCTACTTAACTCGATCACGCTCAACACTAATCGTATGAATTTTTCATTTACGAACCGCAATATATAGTAAAATTCCCAACCGCTCTTTTTGATGGCGACTAAAATTTAGTAGCGAAATAGTCGCCTGATTATTTAAAATTCTAATATGACCGTTGCGGATAGTTGGCGACCAAATGGGGACCAGATTGTAGTCGCCAACTGGCGACCAGATCGTGACCAAGGTATTGGGTCGCCAAATGGTATCTCTTGGCGACTAGGAGTTTCTGGTAGCCATTTGGTCGCGAAATTTGGCGACTCAAAAAATTTGGTCGCCAAATGCAGTCGCCAACTTAATACTTTTTTGTAGTGTTGGGTCCGATTCTCATATATATTAAAGGGACTCTTCACTATGGCCTTCTTCTCTATCGATCCGATCTATATCTTCTTTTCTTTCCTTTACTGATATAGATCGGACAGGTTGTGTAGATAGTAGACACTCACCATCTAGTTATTGAGTTTAATTACTTGGGTGATAATTTTGTTTTTGTCTTTTAAGTGACAAGCCACCCTATCTCGTTCTAGTTCCAAAGCCAAATATTGTTATGTCGCTAATGTTGTGTTTGATTCTTGTTGGCTATGTCGTTTACTTCTTGAACTAAATTGTCTAATTCTTGAAGCAACCTTAGTTTAATGTGATAATATAGTGCTAATTACTTATCAGAAACTCAGTCTACATAAACGAACTAAACATATTAAAATGGATATACACTTTGTTCCATCCAAATATCAAATTGTAGATATCTATACCAAGGGGCTTTCATTTATACTTTTAAGATTTCAAAGACAGTTTCAGCATTCGTGATTCTCTTGTTTCAATTTTCAAGGTGTGTTAGAATATAATAATTTTACAAGATATTGAATAATCAAACATATTTTATACTTCTATTATGTAAATACGTTTCATATTCTTGCATTGTTGATCGATCTTTATAATCCTTGAGATGAATGGAAGACACGAGACAATTATTCTTTCTGAGAATTAAGCTATTTCAAATTTTCAATATATAATGCATGGCCAGGTACTTTTTATTTTTTATTTATTTATTTATTTATTTGAAATGTGCAAGGTTTGTTTTAGTTTTGAAATGGGTCAGGTATATATATTTTAGCGATAACTAATTGTTAGAAAGATAATAATTCTTTTGTACCTCTCAATTTACATTAACTTTTATTTTGAATTCTCTTATTTATATGCATTTTTTATATGAAATTAGATTTTACTAATATTATTTTAATTTCATCCACATCTATTTAAACTTTTTATTATTATTATTCACATCATTCAATTGTTTTGTTCATTTTATATCGCATGTTCATTTTAAATTTATTATATTTGACTTTTTGTCTTTCGTGCATTTCTATAGGACTGAGTGTGTAATAAGTATGTATGAAAATTTAAATCTTATCAGTTACGTTTTTCCATTTGTAAGCTTACTTCGTCATCATCGACTAGCCTATTTTTGGTGGTAAAATTTGCACTTTATGAACAATAGAGTGAGAGTTTAATGAAAAGTGATTGTGGCTCAATGGATAGAGCATCTGCATGTGTAGTAGAAGGTTTGGGTTTCAACCCATACTAGGCACAAGTATTAGCGGGTTTCTTAATTACGTGCATTTTTCTTTACTCCCTCCTTAGGGGTACGAATATGATTTGTCCGCATCTTTCAAGAAAAAGAATTTATTTAATTAATTGGTCAACAATCAGAACTTATTTTAACCCACTTAACACTTTTAGAATTTTCTTTTTTATTTATGTCATGTTTGAAAACAATGATTTCATTTGAAAATTTGGAATTGACTCAAATTTATTGTTTGGCAAATCAAAAACTTTTAAATTTGAATTTGATTCAAATTCTACAATTGTTTTTAAAGTGGTGAAGTTGAGAATTTGAGAATGACTACCCAAACCTTGTCATTCTCAAATTCTTTATTTCTAATTTTGTAATTGAAATCCATAATTTGAACTAAAATGCTTGTTTCCAAATACTACATTAAGGATTTTTGATAATCACTATAAGTCTAACATTTAATCATCTTTTAAGTCTTAATTTGAGCTTTTAATTAAGTAACTGTTTATTTTATATATATTATAACAAAAAAGTAGAAAAATATTAAATAAATTTAGTTCAGTTTATGTTGATTGACTTGACTCAAAATTAATTCGTTTAATTCAACGAGTAATACATGTTTATTTTAAGTTTAAAATTTTAGCATTAATCTAGCATATAATATAAACGGTTCAAATATGGTTAATCTATTAATCAAAAATTACAATACAAATCCACTTATTTTCAATTAGATTGTTATTTAATCAGCTTTTGCCACCCACCCTAACGATATGGCCATATGGGATTATGGGTCACGTCTTTTTGAATAGAAAGTGAAGATAATTTAAGGAGGAAAATAAGAAAAGTCAAAGAAAACAAAGTTTATTTGTTGGTCAAGAATTGAAAATTTGCATAAAAATCAACTTTATTGGAATGTAAAAGTTAACATAGGATGCTCTTTGGCCTTTGGGTTGTTAGTTGTTATTTCAAAAGGCACAAAACACTCAATTGGCTATTTGGCTTCCATAATATATTTGTTTGATAATCAATTTGAAACAATTGCTAAAAAGTTTCATATTTTAAAATTATGTGTAAAGTTAGAGATTAATTTGTATATTGGCTTTTACTTTTAGGGTGAAATTATTATCAATTTAATATTCCATTTAAAAATAGGGTTTAGAAGAGGGAGGGTAATAGATACATACTCGTACTCCCTCCAGAGAGAGGGTCAGAGTAATGTGGTCAATTTTACCTCTAAATAGTGAGAGCAGTACACTGCACAAATAGAATATGAGTGACATTATTGTCTCAAGAGTAAAACTACGTAAATAACAATAGCCAAAACTATAGTGAAAAAGAAATAAAACATTTATATTATTTTCTATGGTGTATACGTGGTATTGTTATTGAATTTGATTTGAGATTTTGTATTAAATATTTTCAATTTAATTAACAACATGCAACAAATTTATATTGTAATTCAAGTTATTGTGTTTTGAATTGGATATGATCTTGTATAAAAAAAGACTGCAAAGCGAAAAATATGAACTTGTAAATAAAAAATTAAGGAATAATGCATACTAAAAATATTGTAAACTAAGTTTATTTTAGACTTACACCTTTAATATTATGCGAAAATAAAATCTAAAATCTTACCTAAAAAAAAAACTAAACTGCTCTAACTAAGATGCCACTTATATATGTTTGAGATATTACTATCCACTTGATTTTTTAATACTATTTACAGTTTATTTTTTGATTTGTATTTTATTTTTATTTATAATTTAAAATATAGTTAAGTAAAATCTTGTTTGATTTTTCACAATATAAGGACTATTAATATTAAATTTTTATAATTTTTAGTTATGCACCGTTAGAGATATTAAGACTTTAATATATGTATTGGCAAAAATAGAGGGAGTAATAAATTTGTATTAATGTATTATATACTTTTACTTGGGACTATGGGAGGGAATATAAATAGTAGTATACCAGAATATTTCATCGTAAGACAAGTCTATACAAAAAGTCCACTAATTCAATTGAAGTATGTCTCACAATAAAACGACTTCAAGGAAAGAATTACTGATAGTAGTATGGATAATTGGGACGCCGTATACAGCACTTTATACAGTAGGCAGTCCGCCACTACGTAGATCTTAGTTTTCTACGAAGCTCGTAGTCAACCCACCTCACATGCTCATTTCCATTTTTCTATCTTTTCATCTGACTTCCAAGTTCCAACTATACTACTTTAATTTAATTTTGACACCAACAATACCAAAATTGGTGTAATAAGATATTGAGTGTAATTGATTAATTTATGGGTTATATTTAAAAATAAGAGATAATATAAAAGTTATGGGTTATATTTAAAAATAAGAGATAATATAAACATAGATTAAAATAAAATTGAGGGGGATTGATGGAATAAAGAAATACTATTTTTATACTTTTTCACATCTCTAATATTATATTGAAGCAGATCTATTAGCTCTCGGGGCGAAGCCAAAATTTTGATTTTGGGGGGCCAAATTGTCGATATACTAGAATTGTTTTGTATTATATAAAATTAGAGGTGTTAGAAACAAATACGATGGTTTAAAATTTACACGACATTGTAACCAAATCCAATTTGATTCGACTTTAAAAATTTAAAATTATGTAAAAACAATATGGACACGAAATCCGATTTCAAGCATACTCGAAACACCTAGCTCGAAATCAACGATGACCCGAACGAACACCATTAGACACTAGTTAAGCTATGAAAATATTAAAATCATATAGACTGAAATGAACTTGAATCATTGCAAAAATTATATTTAACAATAAATAGAGTTGAAGCTTCCCTATAATTATTATTTTTGAAAAAACTAAGTGTTTTTGATTCCATATATTTGCCTATTAATTCTCCAAAACAGATACTATTAAAATTAAGATAGAAAAATATAAACGCACATTAAAAATTATGAATGTTAAATTATAAAAGATAAATAGTAATAACATTATAATATAAATATATTAGTCTATAAAAAAATAATTGTTTAAATAAGGATTTGATCCCTTAACCTTAGATTACAAATGTTTTACTTCAACCATTGAGTTATAGTAATTTTTGTTATAATTTTACTCTCTTTAAACTATATATCATATTAGTAGGGGGGCCAAAACCAAAATTATAAAGGCTCGCATTTTCGGCAAGGGGGGCCGGGCCTCCGCCTGCCCCCCATGTGGCTTCGCCCATGATTAGCTCAGAGTTACATATTAATATAAAAATTAAGATAAATTAATGGGTAATTCCATGTGGTAACCTTGAGGTTTTGGGTTTTCCACGTGGTAACCAAAACTTTTAAAAAATCCACTTGGTAACCCTGAGGTTTACCAAATTGTTCCACCGTGACCTTTTTGCACATGAAAATGTTAGCAAATGTTAGTTTTGAAGCTTTAAGGCTGTTGTACGCCTATTTATACGAGTCACCATTTCAAATGCATCAGTTTCAACCTTTTCCCCCAAAACATAAACCCCAACTCTACCATCTTTCATCAAAATTATATTTTTTCCTCTAAATCCAAAGATGGTTGAGTTAGAATTTATGTGTTTGGAGAAAAGTTTGAAATTGATGGCCTTTGAAATAGTGAGTCGCATAAATAGACGTACAGAAGCCTTAAAGCTTCGAAATTAATGTTTGCTAACGTTTTTTTGTACAAAAAGGTTACGGTGGAACAATTTGGCAAACCTCGGGCTTACCGCGTGAATTTTTTAAAAGTTTTGGTTATCACGTGGAAAAACCAAAACCTCAGGGTTACTATTTTTATTCTCTCTCTCATCTCTAATTGAATGTGTTTGTCTAATTGTTTATAATGAGTTATATGCGACCAAAAACTTTTTAAAAATTTGATATCATAAAAACATACGATGAGCCACAAAAATATAGTTTATGCATAATTATTAATTAGTTTTATAGCATTAGCACCATATTTTAGCATCTATCTTTTCAAATTTTGAAAAGGTTTTTTTGAAAATGTGCTTTAATTTGTAAACTTGCTCTTCAAATAAAATAGAATATGGGCCCATAAACGTAATGAAAAAAGAAAGTAGGAATAGGAAAAGGACTAAACTCCTAATGGCTAATGCACGAGCCAAAGTTTAAGGTAGATTCCATGCTATGCTATTATGAATTATCTTCCAAATACATTTAGACACACTAATACATTATACACTAATAAATACACTACTATACACTACATTAATTTGTTCCATTACATCTAAGACAAAAATAACGAAAAATGTGACAATAAATAAAAAGAGAGTAAAGATGAAATTGAAAGAGTTAAAATATATAGATGTGATTATAAAGAAAGCATTGTATTATTGTCTAAAAATTAAAACGATTCAGAATAAAACAACTACACATAATAATCCAATTTTTTTTACTAATTTTCTTACAATAATCTCAACTTTTAATTGACATAAATAATCCCAAATATAGAGGGTGCTTGTTAAAAATACATTAAAGTAAATTCTTACCTATACAACAAGTTATTTTGCATAAAAAAAAGTAAATACATAATTAAATCATAAAAAAATTGAAAAATACAAAGAAAATTAAAAGAAAAATCAATTAAATTTAATTTTTCATTTTAACTTTTAATTTTTAATATTTTTAATTTTTTATTAGAAGTATTTTTTAGCAATTAACATGTAAAAACTAGCCACTATTTGAGAATAACGTTCTTGACTCTTGAGTATCTAACCCAAAAATTGAGATTATTCATAGTTAATCATAAATTAGAATTACTGTAACTTAAATCAATTAAAAATTAAATTGTTGTGAATAGATTTTCTTTTAACATAAGTAAAAACACAAAATAACAAATAATACTCCCTCCAATTCATTTGAGTTGTCCCATTTGGTTGGGCACAGATATTAAGAGTGAGATGGGGTCCACCAAAAAGGTGGTAGTTGAGGTATTTTAATTTATTAAATTAATTGTAAACGTGGTAGTTGGGGTTTTATAAGTAGTAAAAGTGGGGGTATATTGGTCATTACTTGTGTGAACATGAGGTATTTAGGTAAAAAAAATCATTCACAAAAAGAAATGGGACAATTGGAGTGAATTGTCCATAAAAGGAAATGGGACAACTGAAATGAATTGGAGGGAGTATTAAATAGATGGGCGGAGGAAATACATTATAATTTCTCCGTTCCACTATACATGCTACATTCCACTTTTTTACGCAATCCAATGCGTTATTTTAATCATTTATATATTAAATTATACAAGTCTAAAAAATATAAAAATACTGATATTATGAAAGTATGCGATTAGACGATTCAAACAAGATTCCATTTCCAATTGACTATATTTTTTCTTATATATTAACCGCAATATGTAAAATAAGCTTGAACGATAAATAGTGTCAGATAACGAAAATGTCTCGAATTGTTTTTAGCTGGCCGTAACAAAAAGGTCTACCCCTTTTAACATTCAAATTTGAATTACCTCGTCAAGTATTTTTCTAGTGCTTTTACTAAGTCCAAAGAGATTTTCACTTTTCAAATTGCGGATTTCTTTAATGGAAAAATGATTTTAAAGTAGTTTTTATTATTTTTATAAAAGGAGTTACTGAAAGGCAAACAGAATTATGATTTCGTTACTTTTGTAAGTATTTTTTTAGTTTTTACATTGCTTAAATTTTGATTACTTTACTTAAAAAGTAAATATTTTTTCAATTTATTAGTGGTTGGGTATTGATTACAAAAAAATCAAAAGTCAATGAAAAATCTATTATGGGTTGATTTTGAGTCTAGTACTGTTTTTAGCTGGTCATAACAAAAACGTATACCCTCTTGGCTGTTGGGCTTTGATTTGAGTATAAAACTAAAAGTCAAAAGTCAATTAAAAAGAGAAGAAAAAAGCTAATTTTCAACCCAACCCTGTACAATTTCAAGAATGATGATGCCAACAATATTTTATTTTAGTCATATTTATTATTTATGTATTTATATATAAATCCACATAGCATGGATAAATTGACTTCCAAATTTCATTGAAAATGCAATTAGTTATATGAAATGTAAATCTTAAGCAACAAACATCTTTTAACTTGGAAATTTTAATTAGTTTTGCAAGGATTAATATAATATATATTGAGTTTATTGTTTAAATTCCTTGTAACATCTTCATTTTATTTTATTTTATTTTTTGTCAAATGTAACAAATTGCATTAACATATACTTCCTCCGTTCCATAATACTTGCTAGTTGCTACTGATTGTGACATTTTTCCACACAACATGTTACACTCAGTGGCAAGTGTAATGAAACGGGGAAAGTATAATATACTTCAAATAAATTATTATAAATCCTACATAAATACACCATATTGCACTAAACAATACATGAAAATTGAGAGAATCTCATGGGTTTAGGTGAAATAAAAAATTCCTCCTAGTTTAATATATTATTATTATTTTTTCATTGAAATAAAACAAAAAGAACATCCTAAATAGAGAGTAGAGACAAATATGGAAGCACATGGAATACGATGGTAAATGTGGAATTGGCCAAGAGGATCAATCATACATATCGCATCATATTGACAAATATAGAGTATGTATGTCCAAATAACTTCACTTCTATGGAAGAACCAAAACAAAGAAAAATGACTTCTCTTAGCGTAAAATCAACATTTATAGAATTTACTATTTAACTCCCATATTTGTTTACTTACCTAATACCTATCTTGACCATACCCCTACACTTGCTCTTGACAATGATATTTCATGCTCTTCAAAATTACTAGTATATGTATATTGTTTTAAGTTATGTGTCATACAATGCGATTAATTTAATAATATATTTAGTTTTTTTTGTTGTGGAATACTTGTTATATTATGATTATTAGTATTGTTCATTATTTGAGTTTATTTTATATATTGCAACTAATAAATAAGAAAAATAATAATCACGTGAGATCTTATTCGAATTGTCATATTAGCTTTTAGTAATTTTGGTTATGCATAATTCAATATATAAATATTCAGAATCACGCTACTTAAAAAGTCATATGTAACAAGTATAATTGACCAAGAAAGTATTGTATTCTAGACTCTAGTAGACTCCAAGTGAAGTATGTTGAGATTTAGAGCATGTAGGACATTATCCAAGGCTTAGGACTATATACAAACGCATAGACTAAGCAAGAACGTAACAACGGAACCAAAAACAAGAGCAAAGCCAAGTGGCTCGTTCGAGCATGGGTGTGCTCGTTCGAGCAAGGGTGTGCTCGTTCGAGCACTGGCTCGTGAGTGGGTCAGAATGCTTCTGAACATTCTGTTTGGTATTTTTGGTGTTTGCTCGTTCGAGCACTTTCGATTTTTCGAGTCAGAAACTTTCTGGAAGCTATTTTGTGAACTGCTCGGTCGAGCACATTGGAACAGTGTGTTTGTTCATGAAATGAAGGTACGTTTCATAGAACAAGATGTTGTTATGGACGGATGTTTTACATCATTAATGTCTGGTAACCACCAGATGTTGTTTGGATGGATCCATGTGACACTCCAACTCTATAAATAAGAGTGAGTGCATGGATACCAAATCACTTCTTGCTTGAATCAAATTTCTGCCATCTTTCTCTCTTTTCTCTTGATTCATAAAGGAGAGTAATTAACTTCTTTATAGTTTTCTGATTTCATTCTCTACAAAAACATATTGTTGTTTAGTTCAATCGATTTGTACTATTCGGTTGATGTGATTGATTGTATCTCTTTGTGAATTTCCGGTCTCATATCCCAAGTACCTTTGTGGGGGAAATATCACAAAAGAAAATTATCGTTGTCGCCTTCAATCTATATATCAAGATTTCCGTGTGACGTTGATCGTTGCAAACTTATCTTCTCTACGGTGTTCCTTTTGGTCCGTGGTTCATACAAGGAAGGAGTTCGTTGCCATACACAAAGGAGATTCTACATAGATCATTTGTGTAGTAGTTTTTCATTTTCGCATTATTACTTTGTAACAAAGTATGTACATAGAACCATATATTGGGAACAGGGATGCTGATAGCTATTGTTGTTTGTCAGTTGTAACCATTTACATAGAAGCATATAATATAACGTCTTCTAATCTTTTTTGAATCGTTTACCCTTTACCTTTCTCACTCATCCTAAATGTCAAGTTTAAGAATCTAACGGCCCGTTTGGTAGGTGGTCATAAACGATGGTAATGAGAATGAAAAATTAGTGTAATTTTAGTTGAAAAATCTCTTGTCTACTTTGATGGTCATGTTTGTCCAACTCCAATCATCTCATTTTCTTCATAAAATTCATTCTCATGCATTACCATTAGGAGATTTGGTATTAGGTGGTGATGAAAATTTGAATAAAAAAAACATTTTTATGATCAAAGTTTCATTACCATGGGAATGATATGGATCTTTTAATGAAATTTTACATTAAAAATCATTCCCATTATCACCCTTTAGTACCACTAACCAAACGGACCGTTAAGGTGCTGATATTTAAAATATATTTGTTGTTAAATCTTAAAATTTGAAAGGGATTTTAGTTTCATAATCATATTAGAGACATTAAGATTATTTTTTAAATGATAAGCTTCTATCATGAACTTAAAAGTTACTGGCTATTAATAAAATTTAGATAAATTTGAGAATAATTGAAACTTGGATTTTTCATAAAATTTAGATTTTGTTGGTGTTGGATTTTGTTATTAAGATTAAATTTGAAATGTTATGGGTCGTTTTGATTATTCCCCGCCTTTCTATAATAAGATAATTATTATCCGTAATTATGGTTAGACTTGAAAACAAAGTTATATAATAAACTAAAGAAAAATGAGATCGCAAGCTAGAGAAAAATGTGAAAACTAAATATTTTGAGCATTGAGAAAATATCGCATAATTTTTACCTTTATCAACTTTATTTTCTTGCTTTTGACTTTTTTTACTCTCTTAAATATTTACACCCAATACAAGCATGCCCTTAGTTTCACTTTAAAGCTGAGCCTAACAATTTCTATCTCGCAAGTCGCAACCCAAACAACATCTTAGTTACGTTTAGGGTACGTTTGAGAATGATAATTTCATTTGCAAATATGGATTTGACTTAATGTTAGTGTTTGGCAATAGCAAGAATTTAAATTTGGATTTGAGTTAAATCTACCAATGTTATACAAGTAGTTAATTAAAATGAGGATTTGAGAATGACACCCCAATCCTTGTCATTTCAAATTCTTCATTATGATTTCATAATTAAAATCCACAATTTGAAAGGAAATGTATGTTTCCAAACGCATCCTTATGTATTTAGACGAATTTTGAAATTGAAAATATTTTAATTATGAGGTATATACGGTTCAATCCTAAGAAAAAACTAAACCTAAACAACCTGAAATACATTATTTTAATCGAATATATTTGAAGTAATAATAACAACATGCTTACTATAGTATAAAACTAGCTTGAATCCCGTGCCAAGCAAGGAAAATTTAAAAGAATTAAATAATTTCTTAAATATAAACAAATTTTATATATTTGAATTATCATGATATTAATTTGTTATTTGTTAACTATAATAAATATAGAGAAAATAATATTTGACGTGTAAGAAAAATTAAACGATCAATTTATATTTTCTTATGCTCGTAATATGAAGATATTTTTTATGTCAAATATTTTTTATGTCAAATATAATTGTAGTAACGTTTTATTTTAAATAAAGTAACTTTTTATGTCAAATATTTCTAACTGTCTTTCTTTTGCATTATTCTTTTACTTGAATTATTCCTTTGATTCTCATTCTTTAAATGTGATTAACATTTAGTGAGTCAAATTTTACTTTGATACTGTTTGACTAATTTTTTATTGCCATAAAATTAAATGTATTTTGGAGGGAAAACAATCAACATGAGAGTGACATGTGTCCTTTCTAAATAATGGCTTTAGTATATAGTATAGATTGAAATCCAGTTCATGTTAAATTAGATATAATTATTCTTCATTCAGTTTAGTTCAATACATTATTTTTATTCTTATATTTATTTTTTTATTTCTATTTGACAATTCAGTTCTAAATAATCTATTTATTTTTTTAATACAATAAAAGAAAAATTGTCGAAAAAATATCCAACCTTTTTTTAGTTTACGTCATTTGCTATGAATAATCACATAGTGATTATTTCCTAATAATTTCATTTTTAATATGTATTTGCTCCCAGTATTCGATATGGGAGGAGAGGAGGTGGACTATGGTGGTTCAGGGGATAAAGGGTTGTGTGGTATATGATCATTGAGTATGTTGAAGTAAATACATAACAAAGGTTGATTATTAGATATATAACAATTCAAAGCTGAAATTATTCGAAAGAATAGATAAATGATTAGATTATGTTGAATAATTTTTCCTGAAAATAAATAAAAAAACTATGTAAAAAATTATTCAAAAATATCCAAGTCTAAAGTTTGTTTTCTCAAAAATTAAAATATCCGAGCTAGTGTATGATGATTAATGATGATAATAATTTTTTGAGTTATTTGAATTATCAATTGTGACATTATAGCTAGTAGTAAAAAATAATGATGGTAGGAAAAAGTAAATTAAGAATAAAGTGAAAAAGAAGATGGTAATTGGCCACTAATCAAGCCATCTTGTTTCCTCCTACAAAATTTGTCCATTTCTGCTATTATTATTTATCATTATATATCTGTGCAGCAAATTATATGTCCCTACTAATATTAAATACTCCACAATCATTAAACTAATCAAATCAAAATCTCACTTATAAAGTGTGAAATCTATAATACTTGAAATTTTAAAAAATTAATAGTACCCTTCTTAATTATTCCAGTTTGATGCTTATGAAATTAGCACAAATATTAAGATGTAGTTTATTATTAAGAAAATTTAACAAAATCCTAAAATGTGTTGATAGTATTAAATAACTATACAGATGAAAATAAATAAATTAATAAAGTTTAATTTTATATTTAAAAACAATAAAGCAAAAGCACACACAAAAGTAAAAATATAGCGAACTTAGTTAAACATAATAATAACAATAATAATAACTATTATTATTATTATTATTATAAAATGAATTACTTATTATGAAATGAATTACTTATTATAATTATTATTATTTTTATTATTTTTATTATTATTATAATTATAATGAAAGTCAAATTCTATCACACTAGTTTGGAGCAAAAATCGTTTTTCAGTAGAAAGGTTTTACTTTAATTCTCACGTAACTTTCTCTTCCCCAACCTTTCATTAAAGTTGTAATCAATAATAATAATAATAATAATAATCAAGAATATATTTTGTCTCAAGTAGAGAACCAGTATCATGTTTTCAAATAAATATTAAATTTAATTTTCACCTAATTCGTCTCTTCTTTCAGCTTATCTAATAATTCTTTTGTTTCAAAACACTCGCTACATTACAGTTATTGGCATTATTTATTTTTCAACCTTATTTCATATATTGCGGCTAATGTATAAGAAAAATATAGTCAAATGAGATCTTGTTCGAATCGTTTTATTACATACCTTCATAATATTAACTTTTATAATTTTTATATATGCATAACTGCATAAGTGTAATATAGCAAGTATAATTGAACAAAGAAAGTAATCAAAAAAGAAAAAACCCCTCCTATATGAAATCATCTCATTGTGAGACGAGTACATATAAAAGGTTTATCATCATCATCATACCCAGTGTTCCCGCACATACATAAATCTATGGTCAAGGTCTGGGAAAGGAAGATCGAGGGCGTCTCATACCCATAAGGAAAGGGCGATCAAAAGAGTCCTTCGGCTCAAGAAGAGTCTTCAAAGATAGGAACCTGCAAATAACCGAAATCCATATAAAAGGTTATTATACCAAAAAGTTTCATTATTAGGCTATTTAACTCAAGTATAGGCACGTCTCTCAATGAGACCGTCTCATGCAAAAATAAAATAAAAAAAATAGAAATACTAAAAACGGCAGCAATCACCTTTACAGTTTACACCCAATCTCATACCTCCTGTTTGAAAATACGTTACTAACTCCCCTTTTTCCCCTGAATTTCTTCCGTCTTAATTCCATGTTCCCACTACATCTCCCTCCTCCAAACTCCACTACCCACAAAAACACACAGTGGAAAAACAGAAATTAACCCCAAATTTTCTCCTAAATCCTCTGTTTTTCTTCTGTTTTAATCTCTCAAATTTCAAAAACTCCAAACACCCAGAAATGCTTCAACATTTCTTACTCAAATTTGCTTTTCTTTTATCTTTGTTCATCTTTTTAAGCTCAATGAAACCCAGTTTTGCAAACACAGAGTTGAGAGCATTAATGGACATAAAAGCTTCATTAGACCCAGAAAATAAGGTCTTAAATACATGGGAAAATGATGGTGAACCATGTAGTAGTGGATCCTTTATAGGAGTTGCTTGTAATGAACACAGAAAAGTTGCTAATATTTCATTACAAGGAAGAGGACTTACTGGGAAATTATCTCCAGCAATTGGGGATTTGAAGTGTTTATCTGGGCTTTATTTGCATTATAATTCAATTTCTGGTGAGATCCCTAAAGAGATTGGTAAACTTACTGAGCTTACTGATCTGTACCTTGATTTCAATAATTTTTCTGGGATTATTCCTGCTGAGATCACTCATATGACTAGTCTTCAAGGTTAGTTGTCTCGAATATTTTTGGACTTAATTAATTTTCTGTGCTTCTTCCTTTTTGATGTAATTGATTGATATTATTGTTTGTGAGTGTTCGACAAAATAGTTTATTAGATAATTTTAGCTTAATTTTTATTGAGAGTTGGGTGATCATGCCATTTAATGCTAGTATTTAGAAAATTAACAGGTTGAAACAACTTATTATTATGAATATTAACAAGGCTTTAGGGCTAAGGTTTAAAATCAGCTGAACAAATCAGTCAATATATCAACTGGTTAAATCGGTCAATATAATCGGCTACAAGCTATCAGCTATAAAGTTGTTTGGCAAAAGCCGCTTGATATTTTTTTAATTTGCATGTGAAGTCAAACTCATAAACCACCTAAATATTAGTCATTAGGGTATTTCTTAATTTTTTAGGTGTTATACAATTTGATTTTTTTTATATATTTTTCAAATCCATAAAAAGTTAATATATTAATTTATATACCCGACACTCATTTTTTGGAATTAAGGTTGGCATTATTGTTGTTGTTAATCCTAAAAACAAAATATTCCTATTATTTGAAAATTTGATGATATTTAAGCATTATGGTTTATCCATCAAATTCAAACTTTATTATAAATATTAAAGGAATGTACTTGTTTGTACATGTTCCAATGAAGCTTAGTTTATGGAAATTTGTCACAAATTAATTTTATGATTAATGAATTTTATAATCTTGGGTGTTTTCCTATATACTCCATGTATTATTCCTAGTTGTTTGTGTAGATGTAAGAAGAAAGCACTAGTGCTATTAGTTATTACTCATTATTTAATGTAGATGGGTGAATTAAGTTGGGGAGCAAAATTTTTAGGGTCAGTTTATTGATTGCATGACAATGAGTGTTTGTCCTTTATATACAAAATAATCAATCAACTTTTTGGACTAAGAATCTCACTTATCATCCTTTATCCGCTTCACAAATTCTTGTGAGAGACGGTCTTTTTGAGAGACCATCTTTAATTGGGTTGGCTCATTAGAGAAAATGTAGAGTAAATGTAGGAAATAAGCTTTAATGGATTGGGCCTAAGAGACGTCTCTCAGAAAGACGGTCTCTCAGGAGACTAGCTGTATCCACTTTACGTAACTTGAATATGTTTAAATTTGCTACATTATATAAATTGTAGTGAAATTTTTACAATTATCATGAGAAAAAATATGAGATAACTTAGTATCATCTAATTGTTTTTAACCTCTCTTGCTCTTTTGGAATTGTCTTTGTTGCTTGCAACCCACCTTTCTATTTAAGATGTTTCCATTCTTTGATCTTAGATGCTTACTACTCATCATCATTATGTCACTTTATTGTCAATGAATGAAGAATATTGATAAAATATTTCAGATTGTATTTGGCAACAAGTATTTCTTTTCAAATCGTATATCTAAATTATAAAATCATAAATAAGAATTGACAATGTTAAATAAGGTTTGAAAATCACTTTCAAATTTTCAACGTAAACTGCCTTTAAAACAATGTTATAATTAGCCCAATCCAATTTGAAGTTCTTTTATATGTCAAATACTAAATTTAACTTTTTAAGTAATTTGTTTGTAAACTTTTTTTATATTTGAAGTAATATGAAGTTATAGTACATCTTGTTTAAAATTTTTTGCTTGAAATGGAAAAAACTTTATATTTTAATATAATAAAGGGTTCCATTTTGAAAGACTTCGCAAAAATAAATAGGACCCCAAAAATCTTTGCTCTGCCCCTGACTCTAACTCTAGATTTTCGTTTCCAAATATAGCATTAGCTTATTTTCAATTAACTTAGCCATATGATAGAATTCAATAAGTTTCATTATATGGGATTATTCTTTAAAGTGTTATTACTTGCTTAAATTGCAGTGCTGGACCTATGCTGTAACCACTTAACAGGCAACATTCCAATAGAACTAGGCTCATTAAGCAAGCTAGATACTATTGCTTTACAATCTAATCAATTAAATGGGTCTATCCCTTCAAGTTTGGGCAACTTGAATATGTTAAAGAGGCTTAACTTAAGCTATAATCATCTTTCTGGACTCATTCCTGAAGCCTTAGCAAATATCCAAACACTCGAAAAGCTTGATGTTCAGAACAATTCCCTCGAAGGAATCGTTCCTCCGTGTAAGTTTCTGATCTTTCGATAATGTTACGAGCTTAGTTGATTCATCTGCATTATGAAATAAATTCTTCTTTTGATTGAAAATGCAGCCTTCAAGAAATTTCATGCTGGATTTTCCTTTGAAAACAATACACAATTATGTGGAGACGGATTCCCTGCCTTACGAGCTTGTACTGGTTACGATAAAGCAAATGTAGATATCAACACACGTCCATTCAGGTTTAAGTTCAATAATCATACCACAACGACACACGATGATCCCAAGAAAGCGAACCTTGAAACAAATTGTACACCTTCTACATGCTCAAAATCCACGAAATTCCCTCGAATTGTGATTGTTGTTGTAGTGATTACTGCCTCTGTGGTCTTAGCAACTGTGGGTTTTCTGACGTTTTTTAGATATAGACGGCATAAGCAGAAGATTGGGACCACGGTAGAGGCATCCGAGAGTCGGATTAGCACTGACCATGCTATCGACGTGCATAGCAAGAGTGCCTCACCGCTGGTTAGTCTAGCTTACTCCTCAGGGTGGAATCCACTTGCAGATGGTTTGAATAGCAGTGATATGTCCCAAGAGGTTCTGCAGTATTTCAGGTATAACTTGGAGGAGGTGGAATCAGCAACGCAGTACTTTTCAGAGGCAAATGTGTTGGGAAGAGGAAACTTCTCGACTGTTTATAAAGGGGTTTTGAGAGATGGTTCCATTGTAGCAATCAAAAGTATAAATATGAGTAGCTGTCAATCCGAGGAGGCAGAGTTTGTGAAGGGGTTGAATTTGCTAGTTTCACTCCGGCATGAAAATCTTGTTAGTTTGCGAGGGTTTTGTTGCTCAAGAGGTCGAGGAGAGTGTTTTTTCATCTATGATTTCGCGCCTAAGGGAAACCTCCTAAAGTATCTTGATGTCGTTGATGGAAGTGATCTCAGTCTTCCTTGGTTAACTCGGATCAACATCATCAAAGGGATTGCCAAAGGTAAATACCAATAGAATATATTATTATCACGAGTCTACAACCATCAATTTAAGCTTTTGGTTGAGTTAGTTGTTTGACATGCTCTGATACCATATTAGAAATATATGGTTAGTTGATTGTTTGTTTGAATTCAAGTTGCCAAATACTCCATCTTAATTTAAGATTATGTGTTAATTTATGAATATTTAAACAGATACTAATTTCCATTTTCTATATACAGGTTTATGTTATTTGCATGAAGAAAATGCAAATAAACCTTTGGTGGTTCACCAAAACATATCAGCAGAAAAAATAGTGATAGATAACCAATACAAGCCATTAATTTTGGACTCTGGTTTACGCAAGATACTCGCTGACGACACAATCTTCTCGGCCCTCAAAGTAAGTGCAGCAATGGGTTACTTAGCCCCGGAATATGTAACAACTGGTCGGTTCACTGAAAAGAGCGATGTTTATTCATTCGGAGTGATAGTCCTCCATATTCTTTCCGGGAAGCAACTACTAACAAATGCTATGAGATCAGCAGCAGAGTCATGTGAAGTGGAACAATTTGTCGATCAGAATCTTAACGGGAATTTCTCCATATCAGAAGCTGCAAAGTTGGTGAGACTCGCGTTGAGTTGCACCCATGAGCTCCCTGATGAAAGACCGAGCATGGAGGCTGTGGTCCAAGAGTTGAACAGACGCACTAGTGGTTCATGAAACCCGGTGCTCGAGTGCAAATAACAATAGTAATGGGCATCCGTGGCTTGGTTTGGGTTTGGAGGTAGAGAATTTAATGGATGTTATAGTAAGGAAGTCAGCTAGTAATGTTGGGAGTGTAAAGGTTTGTACATTAGGCTATATAGAGCATCAAATTATAAATGACAATTTTGAAAAAATATGAATCCTTTTTTTAACCAGAAATTTGAAGACACATGAGGCTATATAGGGCATGTGAATCACAGTATAGCTAGTGCTCTTCAATATCTCACATTCACCCGCCCCGACATTTCCTATGCCGTACTCACATTCACCCGCCCCGACATTTCCTATGCCGTACGACAAACATGTCTTCATAAGCGTACGGCAAACATGTCTTCATAAGCATGATCTCGCGGATCATGCTTATAAAGACATATTTGATGTGATTGTTGTTAATTGTGAATTGTTTTGTGTGTTTGATTGAGTGTTGCTACTTGTTTTAAGTATAAATAAGAACACAAATACAGATGCCTTAAACTTGAATGAAACAGAGCACCATGAAAGTAAAAGGCACAACATACAAATGGATTAAATAGGAAATTTTTTTCAAATTCATAGATTTTTCATTTGTTTATTTTGTTGGGTTCAGCAGATCTACATAAAGTCGAGTAATCAACATTCAAACTACATTATTAATCCAAAAATTTATCTTGACTACCTATTCTCCTTGATGGTATCTGTAATATATGTTCAAAAATGGAACAATTTGCGAAAAACAGACTCTTTATTCCACTGTGACGACTCGTAAATGCCCAACAGAACTGAAGTTGAAAGATCATTATCCGAAAGGCAACGCATATTTGAATAGTTAAACATAAGCACTAGTGAGCTTAAGCGGTATCAATCGACTCCAATTCATTCGAGAACCACTCGTCTGGCCACCATTTGGGTCTATTAGCAACAACTTTGACATCCTCGCTTCCTTGTATAGCAAGTGAATTAGATTTCTTGAGGGCTTCCTCGAGACGCATCAGACCAAGTCCACGAGATCCAAGTGCAACATTCACTGTACCAATCTTCTTGCCAGACGAAGTGTCCGCCACTACCGACCCAGGAGCGACTTTCTGCGCTACTTCTGTAAAAAAAATGATGGTAAGCTTATTGAAAAGAAACAGAAAGGAAAATGTAAGAAAATACAGCAAACGGAAATTATGATAACCTTTGTCATCATTATCGAGGAACTTCAAAGGAAGCACACGTTTTCGAATGACACCCCTATGATGAGTTCGAGCAACCAGTTCTTGTCCCACATAGCACCCCTTGTCAAAACTAATAGCATTTAGACCAGCAAGGTTGTATTCTAGAGGAATGGCTTCACCTAACAGAAGATGAAGTTCATATTTCAGTTATTTGTCAACACAATGAGCTAAGATGTTACCTCAATAAAACGAAATGTCGGCTCACACAGAATTATGAAAGGTTTCATGTCAACCAGTCATGATTAGTAAACTAGACATAAAGAGATGAAAAAAATATCAAAAAAGACGTCGGTCTTCAGACAAATTTCACACATAAATAGTATACCTTTTGGGATCTCGTTCGGACCTTCAGCAACCCCTTTATCTAATCTCCACAAAAGATAGTTCTCTTCGGTAGCTTCTTTGTCAGCCTCAACCAACGGAGCTGCAACCACCAAATAGCAACTTTACATTCGATTCTTCAAATTAGCCCATAAAACTATGAATTGTGATACGGATAGTACAGCAATATGATAGGTATCGCAGTAGCTCTGCTGATTAATAAAACTCACGTAAATTCCCAGAAGGAAATATCCCTCTAAAGCCAAGACAATCCAACCTAGGATCCTTGAACCACTTCCAGCCGTTTTCACTCCCTTGTGCAGATGACATAGAGGAGCTATCTATACTTCCACCCCAACCAGCACCAGCAACTTCCGGTTCTTCAGCAGAAGAGGATTTATCAGATAAATTTCCACCATACCGTTGCCAACAACAGAATTCATCTCCCATGTGCTCAATGTCAACATTAGACCTCAACCGGTATCTACATGGTTATGTAAACACAATAGCTCAAGGGATGCAAACTGGATGTGGAAAGATAATCTTTAGAAACCAAATACGAAAAAATATAGATCCAAAAGCCTAACTCGAGCGAACACGGCAAATCTACAAATTTTCTTTGCTCTGAAAATACTTTCAAAATGATAAACTCGCTAGTGCTGAGCGAAAAAAAAAATTCAAATAATCCACATAACTTAACTGTTCACTTACTAATACCTCTGTTTTTCATTGTTCTTCTCAGTTCTCCCACAAGCTCTCACAAAAAAGAAAATCCAAAAAGACAATAAATGGAAAATGGAGGTAGTACTTACTATTAAGAAACATGCTAATCCTCAACTTGCTTGAGGTTCCAATAAAATGAAATCCTTCACCACTAAATAGGTCTACTTCAGCTCTAATAGCTAATAGTTTATGTTCAATCATTAGCTTTTATTAGTTAAGTTCAAGTCCAGATTTGTAGATCCCCACTTAATTTCTCAAATAAATTAAGAGTTATTATATGATTTATACAATAGTTTACAAGGAATAAATAACCATTATCAATAACTTTAGATAGAACGTCTTTTTTGATCTTTTGAGAACGTAGAATCACGAACATTACATATTGGTCTTCAGCGTAGAAGTAACCTATTTTATGAATACGAATTCGGATTCTTTTTAGGAATGTTTCCCAATACAATATTTCATCCCCTTGGTGCTTTAGATTATAAACTTCTGGAAATTTGTATTAAGAATCAAACCAAAACACAAAACTATCGAGCACTAGATGATTTGGTAGATAAGTTGTATGATAATGAATGTTATAATACAGTAGCAAAGATAAAAATTTGCAAGGTTTTATTTATGCTTTATGTTTTAAGATCAAAATTAATCCCAATGCCATGCTTTTATAGAAATATAATATAATGGCACTGATTTATAGAAAATAGGCTTTATTCGATCGGACAGCTGCTCGAGCAAGCATAGGATGCTCAGGGAGCACAATGTGTGCAGGCGAGCATCTGTACATCTAAAGGTATAAATCTCTTTGTGTTTGATTTTGCTTGGATGAGCAACACCTACTTGGCTATGCTTCTTGGCAATTCTCTAAAGAATAATAACAATTTACTAGGGAGTGTAATGAAATGGAAGGGTAGGAAGGGGAGCAAATAATAGGGGAAATCTCTTTTGCTTGCTTGGGAATGAAAAGAAAGGAGAGAAAGAGATACAAATTTCCAACCCAATCTTTCTACATTTGGAGAGATTTTCTTATTATAAAATTAGAGAACTTAATCCTTTCAAATATCTTCTCTAATTCCCTCCCATCCAAAATTGGTATCCAAACAAATGAAATTAAGGAGTTGTAAATATGTAAGAATGAAAAACAAAGGAGTTCTAAATTGGTAACAGCTCATGTTGAGTCTACTAGGTCGGCAGAACAACTCCAAAACACCAAGCCATGGCTCTTCTTTACCTCAACTAAACCATATATGCATCCGAAAACTTCATCATACAAATAGACAGTAACATCATTATGGGAACACGTTTATGTATTACCTTACTCTACATTACATTCAAAAGTAATAGTGGTACAGCAGCAACCACCCAGATAAAAAATGAAACTGAAACTTTCAATTCAGATCATCACAGTCCCACAGAAGTAGTTGAAAGTTGTAATCTTCAGGCACACCAATTCTACTATCAGTAACACCATTATAATATTATATATGAGCATATATGTATTGGTATATTATTATGACTGAAAAATCCAATCCTGTCAAACAAGAATGCACAAAACTTCTCACAGGCATTTCATCAAACACCATATAAACAACTAAAAAGAAAGCATCAGAATCACCTCTTAAGGGTATCAATTAGCTCATCCACCGTCGACCCATCAACATCCGCAAACAGTTCCACCTTATCAGACTTCGGGCCAGGTCCAGACCCGGTCGAGTTCAGTTTCTCGTCACTCTGAGGTGGCCTATACAAGAAAAAATCATACAAAAACCGACCTTGTGGGTTCAACATAGCAGCATAAACCGGTGAAGTACCGACTGTGGGCAAATTAGAGGTTGCCAAAGTGGAAACCTTCTCACGAACAGATTCACCAAATTGTCTAACATCATTGGTCAGCAAACCCTGTAAAAATTTAACAGAATCTGGACCGGTGAGCCGGATAATAGACCGGGATTTGAGACGGGAAGCGAGGGGACCCACATTGTCGAAGCGGGATGTTTGGGTGGAGAAGAATTTGAGTCCGTAATGAATGGAAAAAGGTTTTTTAAGGCGAAGAAGCATTTGGTGCTTTCAGTGAGTTTTGTTGTTTGTTTGTTATGGTTGATTCGATGAAAAGAATGAGAAAGGGAGAAGAATAGATTCGCAAAAATGGAGGAAAGATGATGTGATGACAGGTAGAAAAGGAAGGATTCTGGGTTATGGACACGTACCAGGAGAAGAGAGAAGAACGTAGACAAGGGAGATGCTGATGCGTTCATTCATCACCATTTCCAACAACTTACATCTGGATAATTGACTTCTAATTCGGAATTTTCCTCAAATATAGCTAATTTTAACCCAAATCCTCATTTAATTGCTATTTGGGTGGGAATGGAATTAAAAAATTTAAGATTCCAATTTTTATAATTCGTCACCCTTTTCATTTTATCGTCCTCTACTTAAAATTAATTAATTAAAATGACGAAAATGTCATTGGACTTAATACTCCTATAAAACACTTCAAACTCACCCCATAACACTTTTATACTCTAAAACTAACTAAATCCACACAAAAAATTATCGTAAAGAAAGCATTGGACTTCAAATCGTTACCAAAAAATCGAGGTAATTTTTAACTTAATCTCGTTTCAAAGTTCAAAAAAAAATAAAAAAATTAAGGGAATTGCACAAAAATGTGCATGTGCACCATGATTAGATCGCACAAAACGTGCTATTGGGCCATGGTACAATCACACATAATCGCACATTTTGTGTGATTGTACCATGCCAATCGTACGTTTTGTGCGATCCAACCATGGTGCACACGCACATTTTATGGGATTCCCCTTCTTTTCTTTTTTTTTTGAATTTAATTAATTATTATTTTGTTATTATTTAATTTTTTAAATGTTAATATTAAAATATATTTTATTGAAAATAATTGTTATATTATTATTAAATTAATAATATATTATTATTATTTGATTTATTAGATAATAAAACAAAAATTATTATTTAATATTGTTATTATAATAATATTATTCTTATTAATTTTCTTGTAGAATTCTTTCTCAATATGGCCCAACTAAATTATTTTCTTCCCTCTCATACAATCATTGGCCCAATGCGCATACATGAGTCGTACAATGACAGTTATGGGCTTAATGCCCACTTCTCGTCGGAATAGTTTCATCACCACATCACAAATTCATGTGTAAGATGATGTTATAGTAAAACACGCAATATAAATAAACTAAATAGTACAACTAATATAACATGTAATACGAACAAGTTGTTTTAAAATTTTGAGGTGTATTATTGACAAACGATCTTTCACAAGAACATATTGATTACTATAACATTCACTTAAAATATGTGATAGTCTTGTTAATTCATATATGAGACTGTTCATATAACAATTGTGTATATATTTTACTAATGGATAAAATTAATCACTTTTTTCGAAATTATGTTAAATAGTAAATTAAATTAAATAATTTATGAGGATTAGGCAACTTACCTAAATGGATAAAATAATAGCCAAATCTTTATGTCTTCGATGATTTTGAAAATTTTTCTTATACTCAAATTAAGAGATAGAGGGTTAGTACATACGAAAATGAATAAAAAAAAGAACTTTTGATTATATTAAGAAGCCTATATGCAACCATAAATTTATATACAACTTTTACCAAATTATTGAGATAAAAAATTATTGTAAATTTGAAAAACTCACGTCCGCTTAAGAAATAATGCATTTGAAAATTATGGGTCGAATGATTATATATATATATATATATATATATATATATATATATATATATATATATATATATTATATATATATATATATATATATATATATATATATATATATATATATATATATATATATATATATATATATATATATATATATATATATATATATAGTTTTAGGATCAAATAAGAAGGGGTGTGAAAATAGGAAGGATAGGAAAGAATTTCATCCATTAGATCTTAGATCAATGGTCCATCTTGCACGCGTTTGAGAACTGAAAAAAACTTGTGATGCTTTCTTAATTATTATGTGATACTTTCTGTATAAACATGTGTCACTTGAAAGTGTGATGTTTTCTTAATTAATGTGTGATGTTTTCTTCAAAAATATGTGTTACTAGATCTGCTGCTATGACAAATGTTTTTCGACCGTTAGATCTTAATCAATCAACGGTAGTTACTCCTTCTTATCCTTCCTATTTTCACACCCCTTCTCATTGGATCCCTCCCCTATATATATATATATATATGAAGAAGTTCCGGTGAGAACCATCCTTATATGCGAACTGTAAGAACCATTTTACCTTACAAAAAAGTGTTATTTTTTACTAAAAAGGTGTTACTTTTAGGCAAAAATGTGTTACTGTTTTTGATGATACTATTAGACAAAAAAGTGTTGCTCTAAGAAAAAAATTCAGAAAAAAACTCATAAAAAGGTTTTACTTTTTACATAAAAAAGTGTTACTTTTCGGAAAAAATGTATTACTTTGTAATATGTTTGTTTTTTTGAAAAAAATATTATTCATGAAAGTAACACTTTTTTTGTTAAAAGGTAGCAACTTTTTTTTAAAACACAAGTAACATTTTTTCATCCAAAAGTAACATATTTTCTGTAAAAAAGTAACACATTTCTATTAGGAAGATTGATTCTCACAGTTGTCATATAAGCTTGGTTCTCACTGAAACTTGACTATATATATATATATATATATATATATATATATATATATATATATATATATATATATAATTAAATCTTCAATAATTTTAAAAATTATTAAAAAGGGAAAATAAATTAAAAAAATTTTAAATTAATTTTTTTAAAAATTTTAAAAACTGGGTAAGAATCGTTCAAACTCCTAATATTTAATCCTTTTTTCTTTAGGTCTATCAATTTTGACGTACAATAATATTTTTAATACATTTTTTTTTCAAACATTGTGTTAAAATTTATGATATCAATGATTTGAAATGTATATAGATAGCAAGGCTAGATGGATTGAAAGTAGAGGTGTTCAATGAGTCGGGGTGGCATGGGTCGGGTCAAAATTTAAATGGGTCGGGTTGGGGTGGGTCAGGTCAAATGTTTAACGGGTCGGGGCGGGTCAAATCCGTTTAAATACGATCCACTTTGACCCTATTTTTAAAAGTTCATAAAATAGTTTTTTTATTATATTTTATGGCCCGTTAGATCAATTCAACTATAAATATAACTATATCATATAAAAATATAAAAAAAGTGGTAAAATAATTATTACAACCAATTTCTATAACTATTCGACCCGGCCGGCCCAACCCTTTAGCCAAAGACCCATTAATAACCCAACCCGTTATTGACCCGACCAGCAAATGACCCGCTAAAATGTGACCCGACTCTTAACCCATTGGGTCGACCCGCCCCGTTTAACACCTCTAATTGAAAGTAAATTGATTCATATGAAATTCAACATAAAATACATTTTGTTTTAAGACGATCTATTTCATCATCTTCTTTATTAGCTAGTCATATTGACAAAGAATAGATACTTCATATCTTAATGAATCAACATAAGCTCAAAAAAAAATCTTAATGAATCAACCATTTATTACTAAATTATTCCTTGCTCCCTCCGTTCCCTTTGATTTGTATCAGAGAGAAAAAAAGGGTATATTTTAAAAATATAGTAATAAATGAAGAGAGAATAAATTATGTAGATGAAATTAAAAGAAAATAAAAATGTATGGATGAGATTAAAATAAAGTATTGGGTCATCACCCAAAAATAAAAATGATGCAAATTAAGTAAAACGGACTAAAAAAAAAAATACTGCAAATTAAATACAACGGAGCGAGTATATGATTTCATATAATTAATCTCTCAGGTCACTCATGAAAGATCCTAAAGTATCATTTTTCAAATCAATAACCTTACAATAATTTTTTCAACAACATCATGATTACCTAATATAACTAGATCTACTTTTTGTTTGTCCACTTTACTTTTTACACATATTTTAAAGAAAATTAAGCTTCAATATTTATAAGTACACATCATAAAGATTTGTAAAAATCATATAAAAAATTTTTGCATCAAGACAAATCTTCATTATATACTATAAAAGCTATTTAAAATTCCTCTCTCCTAAAGTGTAAACACTTATAGTAGACAAATAAAAAGAAAAAAAAAAGTGTAATTTATTAAATAGTTTAATTTTTTTTACTCTAGATAAAATAAGACCAAAGTCTATGTTAACCAAATTTCAAAAAAAAATCGGATCTTATTTTATTTAGATCATCATCATCATACCCAGTGTTCTCGCACATAGATAAATCTATGGTCAGGGTCCGGGCAAGGAAGGTCGACGGCGTCTCATGCCCATAAGGAGAGGGCGGTCACAAGAGTCCTTCGGCTCAAGAGTCCTTCGGATCTTATTTTATTTAGAGCAAATATCAATTAATCCTAATAAGATTTTGAATTCGATTTCACACATAAACAGTTTTTTTCCTCAGCTTAGCATGTATTTCCTCCGTTTCATAATACATGTTATATTTTTCATTTTTGACAATTTCATATTACTTGCTACATTTCTATTTTTAGTAATAAAACAATCATATAAATATCTACTTTACCCATATTTTTATCCTACTCTATACCTCACTAACTTTTTTTTCTTTTTCAATTAAGATAAAGTGGAGGGTATAGTTATACTTTATATGTTGTACCCACATTTTTTTAATTCTCGTGCTCATGCAAATATAGCAACAAAAAACAGAATCAAAGAAGTAATATATCAAAATAAATAAACAAAATAATACAACAAAATAAAAAAAAATAATACAAGGACTAAAATATCCAACCAAGACTCCAAGAGTTTCCATCACTCTGACATAATACATAAAAAAATAATATAAAAAGTAAACGCAGAAAGGACGAGGTACCATAAAGGACAAGTAGTATTAATAAACCTAAATATTGGTGGTCTTAGATCATGATGATAACTTATACAGCTACATGTTGATAAGTGATAACATATCCCATTATTTCAATATTATTTTAATAAATATATTTAACTGTAATTATCTATAAATAGCACAATGTCAAACGCCTAGATTGTCATGATATAGGGAAGTGTTTCTTTAATTATAATTGATAATTAATAATCTTTGCATCGAGACGAATTAAATAAAATTTCACTTGATTACTATGTTTCAAATTATAATTCACAATTAAATCACAAATTCAGAGAGATAAGTGAATAGTGCTTATTTTTTCAATGTTGCGACTATATTGGAACAAAGAAAGTATAAAGGGTTAGAGTCGATCATGTTTGACTCCAGAGCGAAATATAAATAGGATCTAAAAATTTAAAGTTTAATCAATAATATAATGCTCGTTTTATTGTGTATTGTTGATATTTTTACTATTTTATAAAAAAATCCAAATAAGTAATATATTACATAGCAAAAAAAACTAAATTATACTTAAATTTAACTCAAGTTAATATCAATCTTGTACATGATTATCAAAATCCTAATCTGGATCGTTGGATCGTACGATCCTACGACCTAGATCGGTGCCAACGAATAGAATCATGCATAGGATCGAAATCATTCAGGATCATACATAGGATTCGTGGGATTGGTCAGGATCGGTCAGGATCGTTGGTGGGATCGGCTAGAATAGGCTAGATCGTGGGCAGGATCGTTAGGATCAACTAGGATTGTTACGAATAGTTAAAACTACTAATTTTTATTTCTTTTGCGTGTATATTTGTTCCTTTTTTCTTACTATGTTTTATTATTATATCCTTGTGTGTATGTGCCGCCTAAAAATATTTTATGTGTAGTGTATATACTAGATAATTTCCGTGCGATGCTCGGTTTTTTCATTTTAATGTAAAAAACGAATAAAAATTTTATTTCTTTTGTATTAATCTGGGTTTGTATTTATAATATAATTATTGTTGAAATTATAATTATTTTAGTAAACCTTTTTTTTTCAAATTTTTCAAAAGTATATTAAAAATAATATAATTAATTTGTACATAAATGAATAATTTTTAAAATAAATAGTAGATCAATGGTGCTTTGTAAATTGAAAATCAAAGATAATAATGAATTTGTGCATGTTTGATTGATATATTTATTACTCCATATTGTTTTTTAAATTCATATATATTATAGTAAAAACTTTTAATGATTGTCTCAAATTAATCATCTTTAGCACGTGGAGTAAGATTTCTATAGTCATTCTTATGCAATGACATCATCTTTACTAAATGGAGGGAATAATTTTCATGAGAAGATGACAACTCATTAGTTTTTTTAATTGTTTATGTTAACTGTATTTTGTTTTAGTATTATGTATATAGATAGATAAATTATATATATTTTTTGTCATTTCATTAAGAATAGAGAAAAAACAACATTAAAAAGTAAGATATACATGTATTTTTAAAATTAAAGCAAAATCTTAATAAAATGTATATATGAGTTCTTAATACCTTTTTAAATTGAAAATGATCAAATAATAAAGATATACATAATACAACTTGTTAATTCTGTAAATTTGTAGGATCGTTCGATTCTACGATTCAATTTTATGATTCGATTCCACCAATTAATTTCGATCCTACGTAGAATTATGTTCCTTACAACCTTGGTATTGTAAGTAATCGACGGCCATATATAATAATAATAATATTATTATAATAACATAAATATTGGGATGAATATTAAATAGTATATAGATGGTCATTAGTTACATGGCGCCTGGCGGCATCAATCCAGTTACTTCTTAAATTTCAAAAATTAAATAATCATAAAATGAAATAATACTGATAAATTAGGTGGCGTACGAATTCGTCCTTTATTATTTATAATGTAGCCAAACAAAGATGACTTATTGCTTAAATTAAGTAATTAACGATGAGGTGCTCTCTTGAGAGACCGTCTTTTATAAATACGATTCTCAAAACTTCAGCCCAAATCTATATTTAGAGTTGTAACAATATATATTTAGAATTAGACTGGGCTTTTGAGGGCCGTCTTTACAAAAGACGGTCTCAAGTAAGAATTTGTGATTAACGATAAAATAAATGTGTAAACGGGTGAATATTGTTAAGTTTTCTTTAAATTTTTTTACTTGGCGTTATTGAGCATGTTTATAATGCCAGCTAGGCTTTAAAGTTTGTAGTTATCCTTCGGTTGTTTTTAATATTGCAAAAAGTAAACAGTCAATTTTATTCATTTTATAGGTAGTTTTTAATTATTCTATAATCTAAATAAAAAAAATATATACAAAAATCACGTACAATTTTACCAGCTGGTCAAATTGTACAAGGAGTACAATTATAATAAGGCAAAATCGTACAAGGACTGTAATTATACTTGGAAAAAATCGCTTGAGTAACCTTTATTTATTAAAATTCTAAGTTTAAAACATAATTAAATGAATAACAGTGGAATAATTGTTTATGGAAATTTTGATGAGTTTATATGAATACAATGACTAAGTTGGAAATACTTTACATGTGAGACAAAATCCCACATTAACAAAATAGTGGGTTGTTGACTTGCATATATAATTGGTGAGCTACTCTTCCTACTGCCATATGGTTTTGGGAAAGTGTATGTGCAAGTCAACGCTCTCAGCCCATGGGTTTGTGGGCCCAAGCCCACGGATTTTCCGTGTCCACACGAGTGGGCCACGGTGAGATTATGTGACGAATTATCACGGACTAGTAAGTACAGTTGAAATTTTTTGTGAAAGTAGCTTTAGGAATCCAAAATTGTAATGTTTTCAATATAGTTTTATTAAAATTCTTTACTACAAAGCAACTTTAAATTTTTTTTTATAAGTCTAATAAATAAACTCTATTTATCCGATAAAACTTGTTACATATTTCATTTCAATTTGATTTATATAATTTGCTACTTTTTTAATTTAAGTTTTATTTTTATTTTAATATGCCCCTTAGGATTTTTTACAATTCTATTTTAATTAATTACAATTCCTTTATTTATTCCATCAATAAATTTAATTTAATAATCTTTTAGTAAGTACAAGAAATTCAAATATTTTATATTCCGTATTTTATAATAGAACAAAAAAATTAATAAAACAAACTTTAGGTACTTGAGTAGCATGTTTAGCCGCCACTAAGTACATATTCCGTATAATAAAATGTTTAGTGTGTTAAAATACTTCCTCCGTTCCATAATACTTGTTATATTTAACTTTTTTACGCAATTCAATGTACTATTTTATTCATTTATATATCAAATTATACACATTTAAAAATTATAAAAAATTTATATTCTAAAAGTATGCGATTAGACGATTCAAATAAGATCCCACTTGACTATATTATTATTTATATATTAACCGCAATATATAAAATAAGCTTAAACTATAAATAGTGTTAAAAACAAAATATAGCAAGTACTGCGGAACAGAGTAAATATTACGCAAGCAGTGAGCTAATATAATAAACACACTACCAAGTACAGCAATCAAAGTTGTAGCAGAGGATGATGTGCGACTTCCAACCCCAAAAAGAAAGTAGCCTGACTTTTTACATAGTCACCACCGTACATTTTCATTTCTTCATTTAATCATCACCTCTCCAAATACCAATACTAATATTGGCCGTCTATACTTTTACAACTTTCACATTTTCTCTGTCTTTTAAAAATACTTCAACCATTCTAAAATATCCACATTCATTGTCATAGATTATGTGAACAAATGTCTTTGTATACAAAATATATGCAGTAAGTAAAATAACTTAAAAGGGATGTTTTGCAAACATCTAATAACTTATTACAATAGTTAATTTGACTAGCTAGTTAATTTTATTAACTAATTTGACCATGTGATTCTGAATCCGTTGCTATGAACAATTTGTTAAAAACAACTTATTTATACCAATAAGTTGTTTCAACCAGCTAGTTTACAAAATGTTAGAATTGACTAGTTTAACCACTTAACTCTTTATTTATGTCAAAATATGCTAAAATTGTTCAATAAACTATTTTGCCAAATATTCACAAAATTTTTACTAAGTGATATTTGTTCTTCAAATAAAAAACGATTCCGATGTTTGAACTTTAGTAATACTTAGACTAGGGTTTTTAGTTCCTGTACTCCAATTTCACACATGCCCTCTTGCGATCTTTCTTTTCACACTTGTCATATGGCCGGGCTGCCATCCTTTTTTCTTACTCCCACCTATTCAAAAGAATTGTCCACTTTGGGTTGGACACGGATTTTGAGAAAATGGTAGTTGTGGTATTTTAAGTGATTATAATAATTGTAAAGGTGATAATTGGGGTATTCAAGTGATTATAATAATTGAAAAGGTGGTAGGTAGGGTATTTTAAATAATATAAATTGGGGTAGTTGGGGGTATTTAGGTAAAAAAATTTGCCAAAAATAGATAGTGGACAATTAGAGTGACTTGACTAAATAAGGAAAGAGGACAACAATATTAAATAGGAGGGAGTATTATTTACTCTCCTAGAAATCAATTTATTAATACAATTTTCATATTTATTGTATAATGATATATTCTAAAAAAGCAACTTTTTTTTAAATTAGTTAATTTAGTTTTGTTCAATTAGCAATAGCATGTGCACCTTCTACAATTGAGAAAGTCACTTTATTATTTTGGTAAACTGAAAAGTATATAAAATAATACCCTATTATATTATTTATATTCTACTAAACTTATGCTACTATACTACTATAATTATACAACTGAAACTATACAAATATACTAATACCAATTATGTAAGAATTTCGTATATTCCACGCATTAAAAAATACACCTAAAAAGGTAAAAAGGTGTTGGGCAACAAGAACAAAAAATGCAAGTTAATGTCAATGTAAACAGTAATACAGATAAGACAAAGGGACTGCTCTTACCTTTTCACATGATCTCTTCTTAGAAGTTAGATTTCACAAAGTCACTTTCAAGCCACGACTAAAACGTGACCTTTTCTTTTCTTCACTGTTTTCTCATACTCCTATAATTTTCGTTGAGTTATCTAATTCGTGGGCAACTTGGAAAATAAAATAAATAGATAAAAATAAAATTACTTTTGTTCTCAATTTTATGTCTTCATTCATCTTGATTGTGTCTCTCTCTCTATATATGTTTAGCACTAACTAAAACATGAATCAACACTTGATTTGTTGCTCTAATAGATCTAATTATCACTAACAACAAGGGCAGAACAAAAATTGACAAATTCTTTGAAGACCCGGTGTAATTTTAAATATTATTATATTTTTCTAACAATTTTGTATCTTTTAACACTTAACATATACCACATAATTAAATATTGAGGCCCATAATTTTTCGGGGCCCTGTGCGGTCGAACATGTTCAAAACCTCCCTTGACTAACAATTCAATGAAATGAGTTGAAAATTACAAATCAATTTTAAGTAACATAGTAGTATAACATATATATCTCAAAGACATTAATGTCGTGTTTGAGAACGATTATTTCATTTGGAAATTTGGAATTAACTTAAATTCATTGTTTGGCAAATCAAAAATTTTTAAATTTCAATTTGGATCAAATTCCACCGTTGTTTTTAAAGTAGTTAAAGTTGAGAATTTGAGAATTACAACCCAAACCTTGTCATTCTCAAATTCTTTAGTTATGATTTCATAATTTGAAAAGAAATACTTGTTCCCAAACATTATATACTAAGAATTTAAACTTTAAATAAGTTGATGTCTTAATATAGCATCAGAAGTTAACATGATAGAAAGACATGAGTTGAATTGATCATCCAACCCTCACTTGACCAAGTATATTTTTTAGCACCAGATATCGGTGGTGAATTGAAATATGAAGTAAGAAGTTGCGAAAATGAACCGAGATAATGGACCCTATCGTGGATTTGGCCCCCTACTGAACTCTATTTGTTGAAGTGCCCATGTGTTACCCACATGTGAGTTGTCCCACATCGGAGAAAGAGAAGAGTATGCATCACTTTATATACTCAAGGAGTAACTCCTATTATTACCAATTGGTTTTAGTAGTGAACCTTCTTTGGGTTTATGAGTGGACTACTCCTTCTCCTCCATGTTTGAGTTGCCCAGGCCCATTTTCTAAATTCTATCACTATTAGAATTATTGGTGACTTGGTTCACCTAGTAATCAAAACAATATTAAGAAAATTAATCAAATGTGTTGGTGTAAAATAAAAGAGGATACAAATTCCACATTGTGATTGATTGTTTGGTAATTATGTAAGTACATTAGTACATTGTACTAATGGCAGTGGAGACTTGATTTGTATAAATACTTGTTTGATGCAAGTCTTGGACTCAAAGGTAAGCTTTTAGAGCAAGGACGAGTATTAATAAAGCAGCGGACAAAAAGGACGAGTATTAATAATGTAAAAAATTAATGAAATTAAATTATTAATTATAAAAATTTTAATCAAAAGTTGGATGAATATAAAAACAAAAGAAGATTCCTCAAATGTATCCCATAATATAAATATAATAATAATATCTTATCTTATAAAAATATTAGCTATATTTTGTTGTATAAAAAGCTCTGACTAAAAATAAAAAGCACGGCTATTAAAAAGAAACGATAAAATGGCTTATAATGAGATATTTGTTTTGTTCTTATTTAGTAGTGTAGTCTTGAAGCTCACTAGTATTATTTATCATTTGGGTTTGTTTATAGACGTTGCTAATTTCTATTTTTCGTTATGACTGACACTTTTTCTTTAATTTATATATATTTAAATAAATTTTTATTCCAGCCATACGATAAATTGTATTTTTATCTTATTAATATATTTTTTTTTACTTTTCCATAAATTAAACTTTTTATATCTAATCTTAGCGCTTTTTCTTTATTATCTCATCTGTTGGTCTCATATAGTAAATGCTGCAAGACAAAAAGAGTAGAACGGAAGACACGATACTAAAAGGTTAATAAATACCGACTTCATGAGAATTGAGAATGGCGTAATTTAATAGGAGTAGAAGACACCAAATGATGACTAATGTTGTTGAACGAGAACGAGGACGAAATACCGTCTACAATCTACATGATATAGCCAAGAGTCTAATATGGTCGATAATAATTGATTTAACCGGCTAATTCAATTTAAATTTGAATTAAAATAAATGTTTATGTGTTGAGATTCAATTTATTAAATTTGTCAACTCGATTTCATTTGTTTATTAATCGGGTTAAGTAAAGGGTAAAATTTTAAATCCAAGTCAAATCAATCAGTATCCTAAACTTAATTCATTTAATATTATTCTATTTTTTATAATAAATATAAAATAAACAACTTATAAACTAAAAATTTTAAATTGAGGCCTAATAAATACTCCCTCCGTTCCTTAAAGAAGTTCCCACTTTCCATTTTGAGGTGTTTTAATTGTTGTTCCCATAAGGAATCTTTCCATTTATATCACAAATTTGGACAAAAATAACCTCACCCATTCTCATTTAAATATTTTAATAATGATAATGGGCCCACATATCTTCCACTAACTCTATTTTGACATTTTTATATTCCTTCTGGTCCCCACATGTTTTCCACTAACATCATAAAAATATTTTTTAATTAGTTGTGGTCCCCATATTTTTTCCACCAACTTTCTTTAAATACTTTTTTAATGTTTGTGGTCCCCATATTTTTTCCACCAACTTTCTTTAAATACTTTTTTAATGTTTGTGGTCCCTACTTTTCTCCAATCAAATTTATTATTCAATAAAATAATATCTCTACTATCTAAAAGTAACTACTTTTCTTAATTCCCGTGAACATTCCCTATGGGAACATCAATAGGGTACGGAGGGAGTACGATATAGTAGATGTCAAAAACGCTAAAATTAAAAAAATGATCAACTAAGTGGTTAGATTTTGGACGGAACTTCAATAGACGAGAGGTGGATATTAGGTTGACCTGATCTGTTACAAATTATATCAAAGTTGTATTTTCACCTAATTAATGAAGCGGCCAGATTAGAATCAGGTCAAGAGGTTTATTACCATTCATATGTAATCTGAATATACGAACTCATTTCCGTATTGATCTGTTTGATAGGCCTATAGCATAAGACCAAGCAACCGGATTCAAAAATTTAGTATGAAAACTAATCACATTCGAGATTATCTAAATCGTCATCACTTAGCTATTCTTCTCATCTTAATCAATTAGTAGTATTTCAAATCAAAAAAATGTTATAAGAAAAGACCGAAAAGAATAGTAAATTTGAATTAGTAAATAAAAAAAAGAAGTAGTCCAGATCCTAAATAAGACCAATTATAATGAATGATGATTAAATAGTTTTCAGGATTTACAAGTTACATCCATAAATGATAAATCACACTATGTCAAAAATGTTCTATTGAAGTTATTTTTAGTAGTGTAGGGTGTGAGAAAGGGGAGGGGTAGAGGAAAGGTCGGACAGAGTCCAATTAAGACATTAGACATCAAAAAAATAGTACTTCCTTCGTTCTATAATACTCGCTACATTTTATATTTTGGAAAATTTCATATTACTTGTTACATTTTCTTTTTTAGTAAAAAAACAATTATTTAAAGTTATACCTACTCCTATTTTTATCCTACTCTATATCTAATTACTCCTATTTTTCTTTTTCATTTTTCAACAAATAATATTGAAAAATTCCAAAAAAGCAACTTTCCACCTATTGCTCATCATTGCAAAGTAACTTTTTAATCTTGTGCCCATACAATGATAGCAAGTAAACCAGAATAGAGGAAGTATATATTCAAACTAAATAAATTCCGATTTTAAATATTCAATACTATTAATAGACATACTCGATGATAGTTATATCTTAAAAGACTTGTTTGATTCTCGATTATAAATTTTTGTAGAGTATGTTTGGATTTAGTGTAAATACTTGAAGAGTAAAAAAGTCAAATTAATAAAATAATTGTACGTATAAATTTGCATATGAACTAATTGAGATAGTTACAAAATAATTGAGAGAAAACAAAAAAATAAATGAAAAATAGGATGATTTTCCTCGTTTGGTTGAAAAATATTGAACTAATTATTGTTCTATCCCTTTGTCATTACTTTGTAATCAATTCTTTCACCTCTCCTACAATCAAATTTTATTAATTGTCTTTCCAATTACCATGATTTTCCTAATTGTACTTTTATTTCCACAATTTTAATACTAACCAAAAGAATTATAGAGGTTAAAAAATTGAAGGTGGATATTGAGCATTTAATACATCGTCTTCTATGAGATTTTGTCATTAATTTCTATGTTAAATGAAATTTAAAATAATACTTTACTCTTATTTCGATTACTTATTTTATTATTTTGTTTTTGTTATGTGTACGTGTGCGCTTTTTCCGTTTGATAAAATAGATTTTTTATAAGGTTTTTGGTTGAATTTTAATTAGCTTTTTTTAATTGTCAAACAATTCCATCAACTTCACTTCTAAAAATTACTTTTAGCAATCTTATCAAATGTAGAACATAATAGGGAATAGTTCATGTACATATATATATAGTAGGGGACAAGGATGTTAAAAATCAGATACAAAATCGATTTGGATGCGAAAATCAATAGTAAAATTAATGATCCGATTTCAATATGGGTAAATCTGATATATGGAATTCGAATATATCGAATTTTGATTTTTTTTTTTGCACTTTTGGTCAAATAAACATTTAATTCTACTTTCCGTTACTTTTTAAATCAAAATTTTTTTTATAGTTTAAAAAAAAAGTTTTAATATTATTTTGAGTGTCTAATCATTATAGTAATACGGTAGGTCGGTTCGATGTTTGAATGCCTAAATTAATCAATAATTGATAAGTTATGCAACTTAGTTGAAGTTAAGAATTTTAAAGATTAGCATGTTCAAAAGGCTCTATAGATCATTATAAAAAAATTATAATCAAATTCAAAATCAAATATCTGCTTTCACTAAAATTCCGTTTCGTACCTGAATCTGTTATTTAAGTTTAAAGCTACATATTTAATCTAAATTCCAATTCAAAAATTAAAAATTAAATAAATTTTCCAATTTTTAAAAGCGAATACCAAATATCTAATTAGATGATTTGAAACGAATAATAATGTACACTACATAGCTAGGAGTTTACTAAAAAAAAAACATAGCTAGGAGTTAATACTCATTCATATACTATATGACATAAACTGATATATTTATTTATAAAAAATTTCACATTAAAAAAGATCAAATGTAATGATTTCAATGAGGGAGGAGAGTATTAGTGCTTTCAAAAGTTAAAACCTCCAAACTAAAATATTACCTCCATGATTAAGCTTATTATTAAATAATAGTAAAATATGTTATACTCCTATTATGTTATGTTTATCGTTTAATTTAATTTTTAATTTACACTTTTAAATACTTCATCTGTTCTGAAATATTAAATACAATTTGATTATGGGCACTATTCATCATTTATATTTGTTTTGTATATTATGGTTAGTGTGTAAACGAAAATATAATCAAGTGAGACTTTATTTGAATCGTTTAATCGCATACTGTTATAATACGAATTTTTTATAATTTTTTGACGTGCATAAGTTAATACTTCCTCTGTTCTGATTTACTAGAAAAGAGAATGTAACAAGTAAATAAGTAATATAAAATTTCCCAAAATGGAAAATGTAGCGAATATTATGGAACGGAGGAAATATGTTAATAAAAAAATAATATATGGTAAGAATAATTCAACGGATTAATTATATTTTTATTTTTGTAACATAAGCTTTTGGCATTAGAAAACGGGAATAGTTGGAATAAAAAATTATAGAAAAGGTAAGGACCGTCCGTAGAAGAGTCAGCAGTCCGCCCATAGTAAAAGGAGCTTATCGGAAACAAAATCACACACGTCAGATTTGCGGCAGACAATACACACCATCAATTTGTCAACTCTTTTTTTTTCTTTCTCTTTATAAAACCCCTTTCAGGTGACTCCCACAATATTCGCTCCTCTTTCCATTTTCATTTTTCCTGCCTTATTCTCCAAGCAAACTTCTCTCCCTCTTTCTCTCTCTAACTTCTACCTATTAACAAGCTTTCTCAATATCTCTAACAACACTACAATCTTTCACCGATTTACAGTACTAAATCATATATAAGATTATCAATCAGAGGATTATTTGTTTCTTTAAATCTTTAATCTAAGATTAAAATGAAGGTGGTTTGGTCTCCTGATAATGCTTCTAAAGCTTATATTGATACTGTTAAATCTGTAAGTTCTTCATTTATACCTTTCTCTTTTATTATTTTTTAAAACAATTTTGAAATTCAAATAAATTTTATCATGAAAAAATTTAAAAATTAAAATAGAACCGTCTTGATTCTTGTGTTTTGTGGTGATATAACGATTTTATATTTAATTTTTCCACCTGATTGTTCTATACTATTTTAGAAACAATTAGGAGGATTTTGAATATTTTCAAAAAGCATGTTGATCAGGTTTATTCATCTTTTTTTTTCCGAAAAACGTAAGATCTATTTATGAAACTCTTTTTTTTTCCTTTTTAATCCTTTGCTGAACAACTCTTTTCATGTGAATACTTTACGATAATTTCAAATCTTCGATTTTCAAGAATCAAAACTAGTATGCTTTCTTTTTTTTTCAAATATATAATAAATTCTGATATAATTTTGTCAATTTTGGAATAATTACAGTGTAAACTAAACCAAGAATCTGGAGTAGCAGAGCTAATATCAGCCATGGCAGCAGGATGGAATTCAAAACTGATAGTAGAAACCTGGTCGAACGGAAACTTCACTCCACGAAGCATAGGTCTCGCAATCGCCGCACGACATACCGATGGACGTCACGTGTGTATAGTTCCCGACGAACATTCTAGAAACGACTATTTACATGCCATGTCATCATCCACCACAGGAATTACACCGCCGGATATTCTCATCGGAGAACCAGAAGAAGTCATGTCAGAGCTCGATGGCGTTGACTTTTTAGTAGTGGATAGTCGGCGAAGAAACTTTTACAGGTTTCTAAGGTTAGCAAGGTTGAGTAGTAGAGGGGCAGTTTTGGTATGTAAAAATGCAGAGGCAAAAACGACGTCGTGTGCGTTTAATTGGAGAGGAGTTTTAGATGGTGGAAAGTATAGGGTGATTCGCACAGCTTTTCTTCCTGTGGGACCGGGGTTGGATATTGCACACGTGGCGCCATCTAGTGTGTTAGGATCCACCGCCGGTATTAATTCCGTGAAGATTGGTAATAAGAGGCGTTGGATTAGACATGTCGATCGAATTTCAGGCGAAGAACACGTCATACGAACGTATTAAACCATGTTTTAATGTTCGTGATCGTGAAGGATATTTTTTTTTTCTTTGGGTTATTTGTTTTTTGGTTTTTTGTTTATCTTCAAAATAATTAAGAATGTAAATATAAATTTTACTTTGGGAGTAGTTTGAAAAGAATTGTGATGGTCTTCTTGAGTATATACTGTCTCTAAGATACTTAGGAATTAAATTAACAATCACTTTGCTTTTGTTAAGTTACAAAATTCAAAGTAAATTTTTTTATATATTTTGTTGCAAAAGTAAAAAGATAAAAATAGTAAAAATATTTTTGGTCAATAGAGAAAAGACTACTCTAGCTAATTGCTTGGGAGAGCACTACCATAGTATCCTAATTTTTGTGCAAGTTGTTTAAATTATATTATATTCTCTGCTTTTATAAAGTCGCTAATGAAAATAAGATATACCTTTTTTATTTATAAGATTAGGCGTTAAGTTAATGTTTTGTAAGTAATACAGATCTTGAATAATAAACAAAAGAAACTTGATATATGAATGAAGTTTTGTTGATTGATAAATTGATGACAAATTATTGCTGCTTTTGGTGGCTAAATTTTTAGGGGAGGAGGAGGGTGTTGCTCCCAAGTCCCAACCTCTTTTTTTTTTTGTAATACTTTTGTTTATTAAATTTGCTTATTTTTGTAAAAAGAGGTTTTTATTACCTAATTGCTTAGTTTGTATGTCTCACTTAATTTGTTGGTAATGTCCTAATAATTATTATTGTCGAATATAATTAGTAATTTGTACTGCTGTAAATTTAATGTCTCTCTTTATCGTATGAGCAAGGATAGTATTACATAATGAGAACTTTAAAAATCATATAAATAATTCAGTTTGTAGTGAAGTTATTTATTTATACTAATAGGTCAAGGCTTTTAAATTTAGTGCAAAAAATATGAATAAATATGTAAATGGGATTAAAACAATAAAAGAGACTAGTGCAAAAAAAAAAGGAGCTCAAAATCAATAAAACAAACTAAAATGAAAAATAGTACTCCTATTAAGTGCTTAAATTTATTATTAATCAATAGTCAATATTCTAAAGAAATTTAGTTGATATAATCAATTTATCAGATATTTAAAAATTGTCTAAATATATATACTCCAATAATAGTACTTAATATTTTACTTGGGATGGAAGATAATAATCCGATTACAATCATCTGTTTGCTTATTATCATTCAACAAGCACCTTAAATTAGGGAAAAGACAAACCTAATAAGCAATAATAGGAGTACCATTTATGATAACATTACGCATTCCTCTAACATAAAAAAACAAACGCAAAGTGGTGCATTTTAATGAATACGAGAAAGTAGTCGTCATCATCATAGTCAGTATATCTTGCTCATAGCAAACTATGATCAGGGTCTGGGGAGGGAAGAACGACGGTAACTCATACCCATAACGGAGAGTGCAATCAAAGAGTCTCCCGACTCGAGGTTGGCCTTCCAAGAGAGATAAACCTGCAACTTACAAATAGGTTAAATATAATACATACAAATAACAAAAAATAAGCGTAGGAGTAAAGAAGAAGGAAATGAGCGATAAATAAAGACAATGAACAAAAACAAACACTGGACGATAGCTAGGGATGGGTTTAGAAGTAATGAATACACGAAAGTCTCGTATGAAATAATTGGTCTATACTATTTACAAGTTCATATAAGAAAAAAGTAAATTAGAATAAGAATTCTTAATTTAATCTTAAAACTGAAAAATATTAAAAATAATTAATATTTTTATCTGACAAGTATAATTAAATACTACATAATTATAGAAAAATAATTAGATTAATGCATAATAAAATAATGACCAAATTTATAGAAAACTTTTAATGAATACAATTAAAATGTGAATGAAAATCAAAGTCTAAAGAACTAAATGTAGAGACTAGAGAGTTGAATATTCTTTGCTGTTGAGGAAAACCTTCTTTTGAAGAATGGACAAAACTAGTTCTACTGACCACGCTTTTTAAGAGGAGCCTAACACACGAGAATAACTTTCTTCTCTTTTTTGAAAAATGAATGTTAGAACGCCATCCTAATAAATTTACAGGTGATATAGAGATCGAGACGACTCTTAAAAGTCCAGTCTAAATTTATATTTAGAGTTGTAACAATATATATTTAGAATTGGACTGGGATTTTGAGAGCCGTCTTTACAATAGACGGTTTCAAGTAAAAATTTGTGATAAATTAAATTTATAAATGAGTTAAAGTGGTATAATCATTTAAAAATAGAAAAAAAATTAAAATAAAAGTAATGAGATTATATTAAAATTAGGAAAATTCCACATGGAAGCATCTAATTTTCATGAAATGTCAGTGGTACCACTTTTTAAAGAAAATTCCACATGGTAGCATCCAGTTTATGCAGTATCTGATTATCGTAGCATTTTCCGTTAAGTTTTTGTTAAATTCCGTTTAATTTATCATTTTGTAAGTTTTTTCCACATGGTAGTATTTAGTTTTTGAACTTTCTAATGCCAACACTTTTTTTTAGTGCTTGAGATGCACCTTTTGAACTTTATAATGCCAACAATTCAAATAAAAACAAAATTATTACACCATTTATGGGCGTGAATGAATTAAACGGTGAATTAAACGTTAAAATGGTGAATTAAACATTTGAGAACAAAATTGAATGCTACCATGTGGAAAAAACTTACAAAATGATGAATTAAACGAAATTTAACAAGTACTTAACTGAAAATGCTACGACAATTAAATAGTGCATAAACCGAATGCTGCCATGTGAAATTTTCTTAAAAAAGTGCTACAACTGACATTTCATAAAAACCAGGTGATATCATATGTAGTTTCCCTTAAAATTAA